>CM022528.1:4359072-4711962 GCA_012273795.1 Dendrolimus punctatus
TACTTCAAATTAACTTGATTCGTTTTATATGTGTCGCCTTAAGCAAAAATAAACTATTTATTTCTTTGGTTAAGCAAAATGAAGATCTCGAACCAAAAATGCGTTAGTAAAGTATGTAGATTAGTAAAGACGCAACTTTCGTTCACCTCCCTTAGGCGTGCCTCCGGTCTTATATCTTGCCGCAATATATGTTAACCAATTCATAATACATATCTCTGAAGCCTGGGTACTCATCAGTGAGCCGTAACTATAACCAAGCAGATACAGTAACGAGCGCTAATGTGTACGCAGGTCATGATGATTTTTGCCCGCTACGTCCAATGGACCCCCTTTCGCTTCGTACTCATCAAAGAGCTGTAACCGTATGGATATAGTAACGAGGTTCTGGTGTGTATGTGCGTATTGCTACTGTACAACGAGCGTATTACATTTTTTATTATTGCATAAGTTCAGCAGTCAAGCAGACGGCCCACTTGATGGAAAGCGGTTACTATCACCTATGGACATTTGTAACACCAAAGGTGGTACAAATGCGCTGCTGCTTTCTTAAGGGAGACTGGAGCTTGTTCACTAATACCGGAATACAACTCAAGGTTGTTATGGCGGTATGCTCTAGACCAGAGGTGTTAGCCATTCAATCGGGCAAATACCCTACCACCTGGCTGTGAGTTGTTTTGTCGTCTGTTACAACAGGCGCCCGGCCGCAGGAAATTGTATTCTTTCTCCGTTCCTGCACGGATAAAGTGCCCCAAGCGCCCTTTTATTCGGGGCAAAAACCGATAATCATTGGCTCGTGCCGAGCCGCACGCGTTTCATTCGAGCAGTGTACACCTTATGATTTTTGGTTACAGCAATATGCAACGGTTGCTTACGGTTACAACTCGCAGATAACTACCCGTTTTACGTAAATGTGCTATATATATGTACCTAGATCGCGTTGTCGGTTAAACGCAAAGTAATATAGCGGTTAAGCGCGGACCATTACGATGAAAAAACCTTTGATACAGTTTTTTTCCTTTGTTTATGCCCCGTGCAATAAAGCGGCGTGGCGTGGGTTTAATTAATTAAAAATATTCACACCGCACACTGGTTGTAAAATTGCAACGGGACTGCGCGCTCCCTCGTGATTCGGTGTCCAGTGTCCGTACTTTGTTTTACGACACTATTAAACCTGGCTTTAGGTTAAAACAGTTATTAACTTTGCTAATAATCTCATGAAGCTCCACAGTGTTAATATTAATAGAGACAGTTCATACAAAAGTTACTTAAATATTAACTGGGTCTTTTCACTCTAGTTGTCTAGTGATACTTAGGACGACTAGATATGTATGTTTAATGCATTATAAATGAATTATTCTACCGTATTTACAACTGCTCTATTGCGCTATTCGAATTGGTGCCTACGTCGCCATTTTATCATTGTATCACTCGCCGGCGAGTGGGCACATATATCCACACTTCCACTTGGACGTCAGTGTCATAACAGTTAGTACAATTATTTTTCTTAGAGATTTTTTGCGTTCTAATAGTAGGTACGTATTGCAGTAGATGTCACTGTTCTCAAATTGAACACCAAATGAAAGAAAATAATATGTTTTGTTATACGCACTTGTTTTAATACTTGTTTAAGATTTTTTTATGTTTTTGCAAGCCATATCAGCTAATAAATATATTTTAAGGAGTGTAAACTCTATTCCTCACCTTTTTCAAATTATAAAGCTCTTTTTAACTTTAATTACTGGGATTTTTTGGATGAATTGGTCCGGATTTACCCAAAAAACTTATTTCCAAAGATGTCCAATTATGTCAAAACCAAAAAGACAGTCCGATCGATACGAGTTACACTCGTGAATGTATGTACTTTGTGTGTGTTTTGATTATTTTTCGATAACTTTGTTTGATTCCTAACTTCGAAGACTTCGCTTGTCACTTTACTAGTTTACTAGTGTTCTGTGATCACGTTGGACTTACGCAAGTACCCTGAACACCGATTTGCCTAACGATTTGTTCTCTGATGATTTGGATTATGGCTTCTTCTGAAAGAGGTTGTTGTGTACCCAGATGCGGTAAAACTTGTAAGTAAATCATCGTAACGGCATCAGATTACATGTCAATACAAATGATGTTATGAAAATGTATGCCTTTGAAAATTTTAATAAAAGGAAACATAATAAATCACGCTACCGCGAAATTGTTGTTTTATTTACTAACAAATAAACATTTTTTGGAAAGGCTTTTGGAAATTGCAGGAGTTAAATTATTAACTCCCGCAATTTCCAAAAGTCTAATATAAAAATCAAAATAATACTAGACCCCTGGACGGTTTTAACCGTTGAATAGTGTCGTATACCGATAGAGTGCGTTAGTAATACATTATGACTGTTGACTCTATACCAGTATATATAAAGTACTCTGTGTTGGACGTCATCCACTGCACGTGGCGCACGCTCCGTCACACCATACGGTGGAATAAACTCCCTCTCGCGATTTACCAGAGCGCTACATTATTGAACTTTTGAAAAGGGGCGTAAACAATTAAACATATATTTTAAGTGTTAAAGAAGTCATCAACGCATCGGCTCCCAAGGGTTGCAGATGTCCATGGACAACGGTAACCAACCTACCACCAAGTGTCAGTTTGCCTACAAGAAAAAAACAAACAACAACAAAAAGTTGATTAGTAAATTTCAGTCTTACAGTATGTACGTAATTTTTAAATAGATTTACTAACTGAATATTTTAGATATGTTTGCGCGAGCTAATAGTATAAACACTGTCAAGTAAGCGTTTGAATTGTACAATATCTCCTTTATTGCTAAATATGAATAAAAATGTACATTTGTTCTTGTTTTGCCTTTATATTACGTTAAAATACTAGTTTTTATTAGAAATTTATGATTCCTCATCTACCGACTAAACCGCGGCCGCGATCCTCCATCACGTTTTATTATCTCTATTAATCTGGACAACGTTTTAGTGTCCGTTAAGGTCCCCTGACACTCAAAATTGTATGTTTTATTTTTCTATTATATGTGTATACGTGCGCAATTTATAAGCTATTGCACTTAACTTGACCAAAAGGCTGGCTTGTATCTAGGGCAACGGATCAGTGTTGCCATCCAACGCGGAAATGCAGCCAGCATTTTGGCCACGGTCCCCGCCGACAGCGATTTACAGTAGTAAAGTAAGTATACTATTATTTAATTTTCTATAATATTATATTATTAAAGCTAAAAGTTATGTTCAATAAATATAAAATTCGGCCAATAATACATCTACATAAATATATTTATTAACATTACATGTGACAAGCGTTTTATATTTGCACTTATAAACCTCCATTTGGTCTTCGCCTTATCGCTAGTGTACTTAGTATTTCTTTAAATGTTTCCAACTGAATAAAAACGATGACTGTTAGTTAATATATAGTCTTCCCTAAATTATTATATTGGACAGTATTAAATCTTTATTATCTACACTACACTGATTTAGGGACTCGGAAAAAAGTGTGGTAAATAAAATAATAGAGAGAGGTCAGGACCCTCGGGTATGAGGAATACTATTTAAGGAGCAGGATAAAGTGTAGGCGGGGTTGTGCTAAAGATTGCTAGAGTTTATCATCAGCAGTATGCGACGTATACTGAAGTAGCTACTTTGGCAACATAGCACATAGTATATAGAGAGATTTGTGGTCACTGGGAATGTTGAAACATCGCGGTAGATCTATAAATAAGTGGATTGAATAGATTGCTGACCAACTGGAGATGTCAATAAACTCGGCAGCCACCGTGCTCAAAACCAATCTCGGTGGAAGAGAGCAATTATTCATTGCCATCAAAGTCACGATCCTCAGCAGTAAGGGAACGACGTAGAATAAGATGCTTCTTCTATCGTGTACGGTTAGGTTATATTATATTAATAACGAGACAAAGACGGTGTATCATATAAAAATATGCTAAAATAGACATATCGCAATAATTCTATTTTTGCGGTCTGATAACGAGCCATGTGGCGTTTCTGACGCAACGTGGGTGGCGCTTATGGCGCTTCGGCTATAATAAAAACCTAATAGCTATTCTGATAATATCAAAATAGCAGTCAGGTTTTTATTGGCTTCAATAGATTTAACAATCCTGCTCTCTAAACAATAACTAAGTTGTGTATTGTCCTGAAGTTTTAAATTTAATAGCAATGGTATAGGTATATAGGTGGGCGGATATATAAGGTTCTGTTCTTATACCCATTATATAAGGTTCTGCTTTTAGGTAAACAGCTATAGGAACCCTATAAATGTACTGTGTCACGGTATCTCCGTAAAGTGCTCGTTATGATGACTCTCGGACTGCGCTCGGAGGTGTTGTCAAGAGCCTTCAACGGACACTTGGCGTCAGTTTGCTAGGGCTGCTTCTGTTCGGGCTCAGATCCTTTTGTAAGACATTTCTATGCTAATAGCAACGTGGTGCATCTTTTTCATGTACGAGAGATTCTTATAAGTTTAACAAACAGTTACAAGTCAGTAAAAAATACTTAAATAAACAAATATATTGGTTTTATATTTTGTGTCTAGAGCTGAAACTCACTTAAGCAATGCCATCGTTCGGAAATAGAAGTGTGGTAGTGTGGGACTTACGATAATTGCTGGAGATATATTAAAATTACACTGTATTCCTCCTATGCAGTCAAAATCTAGAACTACTGGACTAGGGCTGGTGTGCACCGACTTTTAACCGATGGTTAATTAAATTAATCGCTAAAAATGGATGCATAAACAGTGATTATTTTATTTTAACCGCCGGTTAAATGTCGGTGCACACCAGTATAAGAAAGCTATTTCTGCGACCCGTGGAAGCTTGAGACTTGTGCGGGTACGTGCGGAAGTTATGGCATCCAGTTGAGCGTTGACCTAGATTTGCTACTTAGGATGCTGCGTAAAGACATGTAACTGATGGTTAAAATAAAATAATTGCTAAAAATAGATACCTAATAACGATTGTGTTATTTTAACCGAATGTCAAATGTCTATATGTAAAACAAGAATTTCTTTATTTATTTGCCAAGTACAGATATGCTTTTTGATATCTTTGAAGAATCGGGGATGAAAGTTTGTATGGACAAACATTAATCGATTGTCCATACAAACATTCATTACCGATTTCACTCCTTCAAGAGATTTTTTCTTAAACAACAAGCAGCCAATGTCCTGCTACAGGATATAATCTGCTTCCCTATTGTGTATAGTGTGTATAAGTAAGAAAGTTTCCAATATTTATATTAACTTGAAAAATACTTTCGGCCTGATACTTTTTATCCGTGCAGGAATGGAGAAAGAATACAATTTCTGCGGCCGGGCGGCCTGTCGTAAGAGGCGACAAAACAACCCGCAGCCAGGTGGTAGGGCATTTGTCCGACTGGATGGCTACCACCCCTGGTCTAAAGTATGTCGCCATAACAACCATGATTTGTGTTTAGGCATTTTTGACCAGGTTCCACTCTACTTTAAGAGAGCAGCAGCGCATTTGTAGCACCTTTGATGTTGCAAATGTCCAAAGGCGGTGGTAACCGCTTTCCATCAAGTGGGCCGTCTGACTGTCTGCTGACCTGCAATAAAAAAATATATACTAAAGTATCTTTCTAATTATATTAAATGCTTACAAGAAAACTTAAACAGCTTTCAATGACACTGCGGTGATGCGTAAATCTTTTTGAGGATTTACCCTTGGTCATTAAACTCATCAACAAAGCTACAGTGTACATCGTCGTTAATTTACGTACATCAAAAGAGCACTTGCGTCAGACGTATGTACATAATATTCGTTTGAATTCTCGAAACATTCATCGGATGATAACAAAAAAAAGTACCATTGACGCGTGTTATTGTGCTTATGAATGAAATTATGAAATTACTACAATTTTCAAAGGATTTATTTTTTACAAGTGGTTCGTCATCGAAGCATTATTGAATTCCAGATTCTTTATGATGTTGTGTCGTAAGAAATAAGAAGTTAAGCGAATATTTTTTTTCTGTATAATGTATTTTTATGATTAATGAATAGATGTTGTTACTTGTATAAATGTATATGGACTGACGACGTGCGCAAGGTCGCTGGCAGCGGCTAGATGAGGAAGACGGGAGACGGGGACACGTGGCCCACACTTGAGGAGGCCTACGCCAGCAGTGTACAGGGACTGTCTGAAGAAGAAGTTACTTGTATAGACCAATAGTTTTTTTGTTTTATAATAAAAACTAGAGTTTGACCAAACAAATTGACCAAAATGATCAAAATGAGGAAAATGATAAATCACAAAGAACCAAAACCTATCCTACTTTCTGGGATAACCTTTACATAAATATATCCCATTATTCGCCATGAAAAGTATCCCATGACCGCGCTAGGTATAAAAATTACATATACACCGAATTTCAACCAAATTAGTCCGATAGTTTTTCAGCAAAATCATTACAAACAGAGATACAATATATTTTTATCCTGGAAACTAACCCATTTTTGGGATAAAAATTGCTATGTTTATCCACGGCATCGAAAATATAATATACTCGGTTTCGGCCAAATCGGTCCCGTAGTTTTTTCCGTGAAAACGGAACACACAGACAGAGTTACTTTTGCATTAATAATATTATTAATAGGGATATTAAAGGATAGAAAAAGACATCCATTTGTCAAAGGCGACACACACAATTTTCTATTCCCGTTCACGATAAGTATACGCGCAGGATACCAACAATCAAAAATATTAACACCTAAAGCTAGATAGATATATAAAGAGTCAAAAACACCTAAAATCGCGATAATAAGTAGAAAATTCCAATGAAAATTAAGTTTAAGTTACGTTTTTGTGATAATCTCCATTTTAAACCTATTTTATTTATCACATGATAATAAGCGATGTTAATTTTAGAATTTGGTAACCCTGCATGTCAAGTTCTCGTGATCAGGGTATATACCCACTGTGGGTGTCGTCTTCGACAAATAATTCTTTTTTTCTCTTCATTCAAATTGTACTCTTTCTATGCCTTTTTAACAAAGATGTATTGATAGATGTGCCTTCGAAAAATACAAATCACTTATCTATTTTCTATATATAACTAACTAACTATACAACTATATATAACTAACGCGAGGAAAGCATACTTGCGACAGCCAGCAGGTCGGCGTCCGGTCGGCTGTCCCAAATATCGCTATAAGGACAGAGTGGTGGCTGACCTGTCGGCGCTAGGAGCCACAATTGGCAAGAAATCGCACAGGACAGATAAAATTGGCATGCTCTCGTTTCGCAGGCCAAGACCCACTTTGGGTGGCTGAGCCAACAGAGTAAGTAAGTACTAAGGTGGTCTGCAAAGTTTCCGACACCAATATGAAGATGCAGCCAGCACTCGTAAATAAAAGCTAGTGAATTTCGTTTTCAACTGTTGACAGTTACCTATTTTCTATGGAATCTGATGTCAACACAGGGAATACGGAGTATTTTTCCGATATGTTTTCTTTGATTCTATTGACGTACCTAATATACACGTGCGTTAAGGTAATAATTGAAAGGATAATGTCGTCTTCTGCCGGTAATTATAGATGAAATATCCGGGCTGATAAGATGTTGGCATGACGCCGGATCGGCTTATGCCGAATCGATATGGGGGTGTCGTCCACCGTACCACGAGATTCCCCTGAATAATATAATTACGAATTTGACCTTATTAGGTTGATATTTATTTGCCATTGTCGGACATTTGCTGTAAGCTAGCTGTTTCGTCCAGATATGTTTTATTTTCTAAATGAAATTGACAGGCAACTGTTAACACGAAACAAGTATTTCAATATTTCTAAACAAAGGAATTGTGTGGGTTGCGTATATAAATTTTGATCCACTACTACACCCTTGACTCCATTAAGATTGTTTTTGATTAAAAGATAACTTTTGTACTATCTTTTTGCTAAATTTCATTGAGATCTGTTCAGGGTTTTAGTTCTGAAAAGATAACAAAGAAAACTATTATTTTCACATTTATGTATTAGTATGGATTATGAGGAGAGATGAAAGCTGCGTGACAAAAAGAATGTTAAACTGAAAGATAGATGGGTACGAATATAAAGGTTGACCAAAAAAGAGATTGGTAAATTGTGTGGGGTTTGGTGAAAGAAAAGATAGAGAGAATTAGTGTGGATTCTGTTTTAATTTGTCAACAATTGGATATTGAAAATAAATTTGTTTTTATACTAACAACATGATTTCAGAAATTGCGACGTAATCAAAGCGATCTAATTTCGGAGTGAAAATCGTGTTTCGGCAACTGGACTATTATTTCTTTAATCTACCCTATTCCGGTAAAAATAACATAAGACGCCCTCGAGACTGTATAAGGCTATGAATCTGATAAAGATTTATTGATTTACTCGTAATAAGACAATCTATAGAAGCATTAACTCGAGAGTTGATCCCATCGGTATTGGAAACTAATTCAAAACATCCATACTCCAAACTTACTGCTAAGCTATTTGTATTAAGGAGGTTAAATTCTCCAAGTTTATGATGGAAATTTAAATACTTTATGTATTTTGATAATAATGATGTTTTATACCAATAATATAATTATGTTATAATTATATTATTGGTATATGATATGATACGAATTAAATGCTGTAGGAATTATCACAAGGCTTATTAGAAATACACACACGTAATTCACAGTTCTTACAAACAAAAACGAGTGCAATAAGTCCAAACCGTAAAGCAGAAAATCGAAATAACAGAAATCGTGCAAAGTCCGTCGTTACAAGATACTCGTTCCGAAAGTACACTAGATAACGCGTCAATCGCAGAAATTCCCAAATTGAAAGCTTATGGCTTCTAAGAATGTACAACAAAATGCAAACAAAAAAAGAAAGGATTTATGACGTCTTATCGGGGGGCGCACAAAAGGGAGTAACGCAAACAATAGTTCACTAAAATTATAGTGTACTAAAATAATAGTAGTAATATAGTAGGTATGTTATAATTCTTTGAATGTCAAATTTAATTTTTAATTCTAAGTACCCGTAATGCGCCGAACTAATGAACTAACCATGAGAACAGACATTAGAATTAATAGACATTAGAGAACAACATATTAGAATTGGCATGACGATGTATTTGTTAGTGAATTGTAACAGTGTAGCGAACCAATCGCGTCTCGATTGAATCGCCATCTTTTCGGCTATATTTACCTATCTCTTGGAAACAGTACTATTTTTTGTATGAAAGGTTTCCTATATCTTTTTCGCTGATAACGCGTATGCAAAATTTCGTGACGATCCGTTGCGTAGGTGTCACAAATAAACTCACATACGCATTATAATATAATAGCTAAATATGAGATAAGGTTTTGTGTTACTCTGACACTTATTACATTGGTTTCATCCCCGTTATATTCTGCTTATGCTTCTCATGTCTGTTACTTGAATAAAAATCTGAGGTTATCATCTTCTATGAGTAAGGTTCCTAGAATCGTTTATCGTCACTGGGATGTTAACTACGTTAAAGATCCGCTGACATTCTAGATATATGCTCTCGACGTAGGTAGATTTAGTGGGTACTTTGTTGGTCCTCATTTAATGGAGGAGACACCGGTTGCTGTTTGGTACAAGCGTCCCACACGCACACGAAGCAGGCGGTTCTTTTGGTCTGGTATCGAGGACTCGTCTATGTGCCACAAGAAAAGAAATTCCCCCTGCGTTAACAAAAAACCGTTAGCCCTGCAGTCGTTCAGGTGTTTTCAAGGTTTTTATGGAAGCTCATAAGTCCGAGCATATCAAAAATAATCATCACTTTAAAGTTAATGTACTAATATGAACGTCATTAAATCTATTTCAAATTATATCTCTGACCCTTTTAAACCAAGCGAATAATTGACGAAGGCCCGTACCATGTCACTCACTAAAACTAAACATCAATTAATTAATGATAATGACAGGTTGAATTGTTGAGAGTGGTGATTTTTCAGCGCCGTCTACACTTTCCACTTTACGCCTGATGAAATTCGTCGGCAGACGGAAGAATAAATTAACACCACCCGCTCCGTGGCTCGTGACCGTCATAAATTAAACCGGTGAAAAATTAGTTAAAAATGCATTCCGTGTCTCTTAAGAGGACGCCCAGCCGTCGTCATAAATTATTAACCTGCATGTCTAGCAAAATTTTATTATGTGTTTAGTTCATTTCTGTTTTTGTAGGTTTTGGCTTCCTTTAGATACATCTCGATTGTCATTCTTTACATAGTATAAATAAGATTGCTTTCCGCGGCTGTCTACTATATCCGCTAACTCGTCCTAAACCACGTGATTTTTAGGCGTTTTTCACCATGAGTTTCATGACTTTCATGAGTTATGTAATGAACGAAATTTTAAAAAAATGAATAATAAGCTTGTCTAATTTTTCTAACGGGGTTCTATTCTAAAGCCTTTCAAGAATTGCTCCAAGAAAGGAAAAAAATTAAATTTATAGTTTAACAATTATCACACTTGCAATGTTCATATTCAAGCAAAAAAATGTTATTAATTAACTATTGAATAACTAAATGAAAAATTGTTATAAAAAAATTTCAAGCAGATTATTGTTCATTCATCTATTCAGTTAGTGCCTGAATTTTTTCAATTTTTCATTTTCATATTTAGTATGTTTAAATAATATTTATTCATTAAAGGGCCGATGTGGGTGTGGCTTGCGTAAGCCAGAGTACCCGTTTTCGGCCGTATTTTCATCCCTCTGGGAAAATCATAAATATTGATCTTACAGTTTCGGGAGTCAAGATTTTTTATAGGAAATTTCCTCCTCTTTTTGAATCTTTTTTCAAAAATCTTTGAAAAATCTTTATTACTTTTTGAGATATTTGCAAAAAACTAAACCCCCCTTTTTTTAAGTTAATTGTTAATAACTTTTACAATTTTTGCAAGCGGAACTTCATTTTTTCAAAAATCATCTAGATGCCATTCGAATCGAATGACACCTCATTTATAATTTTCGGAGACTGCTGAAAAATTTGGTCCAAAAGGCACTTGTTTACCAGTCTATAATATCATTAAACGAAACGAATGACTCGACAATTATAAAATTACTTGAGTGATCCATTATATGTCTTATGGCATCTGACTTTAATACTCATGAAATGCCTACTAATCTATGCTTATATACTTTTCAGGCCATGTTCTCAGTTTTCAACCGAATTTAGCCCAATCCTAAGATTCCTGTACTTAAAAATGAAGCAATACTACATCTATCACGAACGCTATCACCAACGGTTCTATCTGCGACAGTAAACAATTTTGAAATCTCTCTCGTTTATCGAAGAAATACTTACTTCAATAGAGCCTCTATATTAATGGAATTGCTAAGCAACTGTGAAAGAAATGAGGGAGGGTGGGTAATCTGTCACGTCTCTCTGATATATTATTCTTGTCGAATATTGACATAATTACGTGGCGCCAAGGCTTTTGTTTCTTGTTTGTGGAAGACTTGTTTATTAAAAACAACAACACCGAAAGATTAACTGCGTAACAATATTACCTTTTGAACGTAGAGGGTATATGAAGGTAAGTTGTATAACAATTGAATTGTAGTGTGTTGGTTACGTGGGCAGTGTTGAGTTCGTTCTCCAATATTTAATTTTTGTACTCTATAGGTATTATAAATCTCTCATACGTTGATTCTAATTTTCGTGATAGTTTCGAATGTAATGTTATAGTTTTTTTGTTCTAAAATGTATAATTTTGTGATATATTATTAGATTTTTTTGAATTATTAAATTAACTTCTATGAACGGATGGAGTGTTGTTGTTCTGGTTCCAATTATTTCGGTATGAATTTTGCCTAATATTTGGTACTATAAGAGGCAAATAGAAAAAGACATGGATAAATAATACCTTGGTTTTATTTACTGGATAATTTTTTGTTCATATGTGTCTTTAGATGATTAATATAAAATATTATCTAATCAAATGTCTAACTTTACATGTGGTTTAAGTTTTCCAAGAGATAGAAACAACAATAAGTAGTGTAATTCATTTGTAATATATGACAACGATGTTGTAAGGAAAAACAATGTATATAGCGGACTGTATTTAAAAGTTAATGAAACTAAACAAATCTATTTAGGCATAATATTTGACCACAAATAATAGAGAAAAGAGTGGTTTTTCTTTAACAACGTATATATTCTTTCCATAAAATGTTACAGCGAGTATAATGAGCACAGTGATGAATTTTATAATTGTTATTATCAATTAGTAAAATTAGACGCATAATAAAACTATTTTTTAACAGTTTTAAGCGCGGTTTTTTGTTTGTTTTTTATTATTTCGACATTTCGGCCACTTTGACACTTGGTCAATGAGTATCGTTAAAGTTTTATTTAGCCTACCACCAAATTATTCATGTTAATTATTTTGTTTTAAATTTGTTTATGGTTACTATTTACTCTAAGGGAGCCTAATTTCATTTACCACCGCTTCGCAACATGTTCTAGCTTGAAGAAAATTAGACGCATTTGTGAAATGTCGTTTTTCATGTTTCTCTATAGCAATTTAAGATATTTTTGTAAAATCATATTTTTGAAGTGCATGATTTATTAATATGTTTATTGTGGTGAATGAATTTTATTTGTGGAGTATAATTTATAACTGCATCAATAATTTAAGGTGCTATTCATCACTGTAAATTTACCCAAAACACGAGCACACGTATGAGTAATAAATTACTGTCGGAAAATATTTTATGATGTTTATTACGAGCGTATTATTCCAGATTTTCTGCCGGGGAATGTATGTTCAACATTTCCCATGACTTTTATTTCATGTAAGAATGCAAAATGCAATTTTCAAGATTCTTAAATAGAAGCAGAAGCATTTAAATCTTTCATAAGATTTAAATGCTTCTGCTTTCAAGGTTTATGTAGTGTTGCTTAGATAAATTGACGGCGTACCTGGTGGGAAGTGATTTCCATTGCTTGTTAGACATTTGTAACACTAAAAGCATTTCCGAAGTACTGTCGGTTTCAAATTAATCTTATATAATTATACTGTTACGAGTTTACGGGACTCGAATAAAAATGCCGTTAGAATACATTTGTAACAGCGAAGGTGCTACTAATATGCTATTGCGCTCAAAGGGTGAACCTGGCTGCAAATGTCGGAACACAACTTTGTTTATTTTTTATTGCAGGAGATCAGTAGAAAGGCAGACGGCCCACTTGATGGAAAGGAGTTACCATCGCCTATGGACATTTGCAACAAAGGTGCTACAAATGCGCTGCTGCTCTCTTAAGGGAGACTGGAGCCTGGTCACTAATGCCGGAACACAACTCAAGGTTGTTATGGCGACATGCTTTAGACCAGGGGTGGTAGCCATCCAGTCGGGTAAATGCCCTACCACCTAACTGTGGGTTGTTTTGTCGCGTCTTACGACAGGCGCCCGGCCGCAGGAAATTGTATTTTTTCTCAGTTTCTGCACGAGTAAGCAACTCAAGGTTGTCATGGATCTAATCGAGTTAGAAGTTCTTGTCCCTTTTGTAACACGTGCCGTCGAGATCGTGGGTTGTTGTTGAATATTTCGTATTGAGCTTCTATTTCAATAAAAGTTTGTTAGGGAAAATCAAACGTCTCAATAATATAAGTATTTCGGGCGCAAACGATCAAATTGATGGATGAATCATATTTATTATAAAGCTAAATAAATTTACCTGGAAAGTTATAATAGGAAATTTTGTCGCTATAACATTTTCAATCTCTATAAATATTATAAACGCGTTACTTTGTAAGAATGTTGCAATGTATGTTTGTACTCTTTCACGCAAAAGCTATGGATTTTGATGAAACTTTACAATAATATAGCTTACACACGCCCAGTACTGAAATGGCCAAAAATATAACTTTAAGGGACTTGCAACTAAGACTCCGAACGGAAACTAAAATGCGACAGACTTTATTCGAATACAAAATTTAAAGCGACTCAAAAAGGTAGTTTGTAAAGTGGAGTTTTTATCGACTTCAAGGTTTTTACATCTATCATTCCGATTTTCTATCTTATTTCTGACTTTTTGATATTGGCCGCCATCGCAAAATTTTCTAAGTACGATTTAGTTCGTATTCAGAATTGCGCATTCTCAATGGAAAACTGTAAAAAAAAAACCAGAAAAAAGTTCAATAACAAAATCACTTCTCAACCTCCAAAATATATTTTTGGGAACAGTTTATCGAGCTCATAAATTTTCAGGATGGGAGTGTACTTCACGGAAACAGAAAACGTGTTGAGTGTAACACTAAAACTAGGGTCATACTCTCGTAGGGTTACCACCTACAAATATGTTCAACTCAAGACGTTAATTATTTTAAATATATTTTATTGAGATACTGGATTTCTTACCTATATGGAATTCTAAATTTCCAGATGGATAATTCAAATCTAGAACTTACAATTGTGTATTGACACATCCCAATAAAACTAAAATGATGTTGATAAAAAAGAAATGTACGTTTAAGTAACTTGTTTATCTTTTAAAGTTTCATCATATATAAAATACATATAAATAATATTAATGACTGATAAAAAATCATTAATAGCTTATTTGGCTTGTTAGAACTATGACGTCACAACAATACGGTAGGAAGATAAAAAATGTCTCCGTTGATTTTATTGTCAAGTACCCCATTAATATAAAATATAGCAAAATGACGATAGAAACATGTATGTAGATATATCTTTAAAGAAGATAAGTTTTAAGCAAAAAAGGGCTTTAGAATTAGTCATTCGTGATAATATGTGGTGAATGGAAGTATCTTAATATTCTATTAAATATAGATAAATTATTATTAACTAAAAATTCAAGGACAAAAAAAGATGCTGTGTTTGTGAATATAACTTGACCATCTACACTCCTGTCTAACACGTTTTTTAAATAATACGAGTAGTATACCAAGAAGAGCTTATGAGTGTTGCAGCGTGGCAACCCTATATCAGGGTCGCACTAGTGACGTCCGATCTCAGGAAATGAGATATAAATGAGAAAACAAACAAGCTATGACGAGCAAACGCTTTCAAAGTGCGGTGACCACAATCGAATTATTGAGGGCAATCCGTTGTTTTCATTCGTTAATTGATTTAGTGTATACGCTACATTCATAACACCTAGATTTAGGCGAAAATTTATGAATGAGTTGGATTTATGAGAAATGACCTGCTCCTGTACGAAAGTGTAAATAATTCGTATAGCGAAAAGATACTTTTTCAGTTGAGAGAAAACCTGGGTAGGTCTCTGATAGGTCGAGAATTGAAATGAAAGAGACCCCAGTTTATCTCTACAAAATTATAAATAATTACCATTTTTAACCGACTTCCAAAAAGGAGGTTTTCAATTTGATCGGTATGATTTTTTTAAAATGTATGTACACCGATTACTCCGAGATTTAGCATCCGATTTCCGTGATTTTTTTTTCGACGCAGAATAACTGCCATTTGGTCCCATAAAAATTTTATATACTTTGGTCCAGTAGTTTCATTTTATGAATATTTCTTATGAACAATTTTCCGTGCCGTTCCGTATCTACACCGATTACGCTAAGATTTATCATCCGATTTACGTTATTCTTGTTTAGTTTTATGCGGAATAGTTGTCATTTGGTTCGCTAAAAATTTAACATAGTTTGGCCCAGTAGTTTTCATTTTACGAACATTTTTTTGTTCCCATATCTTGGACCTATATTTTTTAAGGAGCGCGGCACCTTTCGTAGGTCTACCCATACATAGCTAGACATTAAAAAGTAACAAATAAAAAAACACTTCGTTTAAAAAAACCGACTTCAAAAACTAAAACACTAAAAAACTAAAAAGTATAAAATAACTTATTTCTAAAGCTATTATTATTAATATATATTATCTAAAACTTCTCGAAGTCGGTGCAAAGTAAAACATAAAAATTACTAGGTCTATTTTGAAAATTACTAAGCACTTACTTTTTAGTTTTTGAAGTCGGTTTTTTCATCTTTACTCCTGAAGTGTCCCCGTTTGAGTTCACGTGATAAATCCCTATTCTCACTACCACTTATAAAAACAAACTATACTAAAAATACATTTTTATACCGCATTTGCCAGCAATACAATGCACTGTTTGTAGTATTGATCCTTTCATAGGTAGGCAGTATATCAATTTAAAACCCAAATTAAAAAATGTAATTTAAAATGATCCAATGACTTTCAATTTTTAGAATCATGATACTATTTTTTTATATTTTCCTTGTTTTATGTTTATTTTATTAGTAATTATTGTGGTGACATTTCTTTCTATTTTGTTCAATATTGACGTAATGTAAATTAAATAGGCATTTTATGTAATTTTCGTATAATTGTATTTCTTTTTTTTGTAATTAACTGTTTGAGCTAATTTTTATTATATAAATTATTTTTTAGTGGAAACTTGATTGTTATATGTATTAATTTTGTGTTTTATATTTAAGAATTTTAACTATTGTATGTTTCCCAAACAAATTAAATAAATCAATTTTCCGTGTATCAGCGGAAGCGGGGGCCGCTTTCGTATGAGCGCGTCACTGCTCCTGTCTGACTATCGTTAAGTGCTCAGTACAAATTGTGTGTGCATTGTGTAAATGTGCCGCGCTCAACAGCAGCGCTTTGATTTCGTTTTCCTTCCCGCCCCGGATACGGTATTGGTCTGAAACGGGCCTGAAGTTCAGTGTTAAATATATGTGTATAACTTATCAGGTGGGTATATTTAAACTTTGGTTTATTTTATTCTTTATAACATTAGCGTAACGCATTTGAAAATAATTCGCACTTATTCATAATAGTTATATGACGAAGTGTATAGGCTCGTCAACCAAAGTGTTATACATAATCGCATTCTGATTGACACTTAACAATAATTATCAAATCATATCCTTTAAGATATACACAAAATATCTTAGGATTATTATACAATAGTCCGTAATAAACGCTGTACCTGGGCGTCGAAGTGAACGCAACCGGCATGCAACGCTCGGATGGTGATGCTAATGATGAGTTCGTAATAAAAGCCAGTTTATAAAATTCAGCACCACTTTTAGTCTTGCTGTAAAAACACTGTATAATAAAATTAATTTCATAAATACTGTTTGGAAGAAGCCAGGATATTTGAAAAGCAGTGTGAAAAGCTCTCCGTACATATTTGTTCGAGTGAAAAATATCGAGAAAATCCCCGTTGATCCTATGAGATGGCGGCCCTCCCCGCGGTGGATGGTTCCCAATCCGATTACACGTGCCCCGTCAAAGAGTCGATGCCGTATATAAAGTACTCGGATCTTTGTAATCATCGCGCTGTCGTTTCGCAGTGATTGAGAACTCGGTGACTTGCTTCGAGTTAACTCGTTACTGGAATATAAAACCTGGATGAGTCAAGTTGTTAGTAAATATACGAGTAAGCCTTATTACCGCTTGAACAGACATCTACTTGACCGACAACTTATTGCTTAAGTAATTTTTTTCGTAAATAATGCAGACTAATACTAATGTATAATCAGGCTTAATAGAAGTCGCCGTGAGTAAATCTCAAGCGTTATAGCCAATCTTAATTAACGACTTAATATGATTGCATTTTTTTATAGAATAATAGCTGCGCTCGCGGTTGCACCCTCGTGGTGATGGAAAATCGTTATGTTTTGTAGAATTCACACTATATCTTTATAAATTATAGCCTATGTGTTATTCTGATGCTTAAGCTATATTAGTGTAAAGTTTCATCAAAATCCATTCGTTATAGTTTTTGCGTGAAAGAGTAACAACGTAGGTACATCCATACATTCTTACAAACTCTAGCGTTTATAATTTTAGTAAGGATAGAAAGGATATAAGTTTACAGAACAAACTTTATCTATGTAGCTTCTCGTTTTTAAATCATGAACCACAGACATGCGTCCGATTTTGAAACAGAAGAGCAGATAAGATTATTTAAGCATAGCAATGCTTAGATAATCTTATCTGGCCTCATGAGCAACGATATTTATACAAATATAATGTTTAGTTAGTGACAGAAACATTATGAATATTCAAATCATACTTTGCGGCTGTATAATGTTACACTTCTGGCGTTGCATACGTCCATAGGTGACTAACCACTTTCCATCATGCCTGTTTAACTACTTAAGGCAATAAAAAACTATATGTTGATGCTTTCCCACCTAAATCCAATATTGCGTAGCCGTTTGCAGAAATTTGGTGTGGTCTTATACTAAAGAAAAAAAGTGACAATGTCCTTCCTATAAAATTAGCGATAAATTGTCCGATCCTCATTTACATGTTTACACTTTACTGCAATTTATCGTTAATAAAAAAAAGCCATAATATATTTAAAATGAAAACCGACACCGCAAAAGAAATTCATATCGGATGGATTATAATTTATTTTCCCATTTATGAGATTCGTCGACTACTCTGACCACGAATAATAAATGGGAAGTGTTCGTGGTATCGTCTTTCGATGTTTTCCATTGTTCGTTATTGTTTATTTCCCGTATTATTACATTTTTTAGTTGCACGAGTTCAACAGACAGGCAGACGGTCCACCCGATGGGGGTCTCGGTTTACTAGCACCGACTCTACCAGCCACATTGCTGTCATTTACTTATTTTTTGAAAATCCTACTTGATAACACCAATAAATCTTGAAACAACAAGCGTAATCTCAGGATTCCAACCATCGGTGAGATCTTTTAATTCATATAACAAAGTTCATTTTGGATTAATGTTTAATGGAAACCGTGTTTAAAGATAACCCTCACGAATTTTCCACCTTACGCTGAGGCGTATTAACCCTCGGCTAATCACAGTGAATCGTTAATACAAATAACGATTTCTCAACAGCCCTTATCTCTTTATGTTCAGTTCATTTTCCAACAATGCGTGCTCATTGGGTGTGCTTACGTAGCGGTATTGCTTTCATAGCATACACGTTGTTGCTGTGAGCCTCTATAAATGTGCAAGCTCGCTAATGACTGTTGAATTTCTCGACTTTTATTTGGTAAAGATATATTTTTATAAACTTGGTTTAAGAGAATATATTCAGCTAGTTCGTTTCATTGCCTTGCGACCTGTTTTCATCTGCATATTATACTTATAGAGGGCTTTTCACATAATTTCGCTTGGGTAATGTTTGGATACGTATTCTGCGGAGGCTATCATCTTTTCTTACATAATAAATAATCTATGTTCATACCTGTTATTAAAAGAATATACTTAATATATATTAAATCTGGTATATTCTTTTAAATAGCGCATAAATCTGAGAGCTCAATACTATCAGATTTATATGAGAATTATTGAAGTTCTTTATTTGCTACCATTTCTATTTTCTACATGAACTCCAGACGTGAGGTCATTTTAACCGAAGCTTGGCCTATATCTAGGGCGCTGGGACCACATGAATAAAGACTGCTTAATTCTAAGCCACATTTTGGATAACATCACACGAAATGATGATTAGACGCAAACTTATACTACAGCTATAAAAGTGCTTATCTGCGAATCGTATTAGCGTATTCGGAATATAAAGTCTTGTCCGTCTTCGAAAATGGAGAAATGTTTTTCAACATAAAATTTTAAATATTTACCCGTCATGACAGTCGTCGGCCGTTATCATGGTATAACCGCGTGATTAAGTTGTGCAGCGATTATAAAAATATGTTCGCGAATATTCTAGCATAATTCGAACCTACGTCATCGAAGTGACAACTGAGGTACCTTAGCTACTGAGCCAGACTGATTTGTTATTCAAATTTTATCAAATTATTCAGCACCATATCGTTTATGCAGAATAATTTCTCATAACAAGAAGTAGTTATATACCAGTCGCATTATTTATACTTTTTTGCGCGTAAAACGTTATATCAGTATTCGCATATATGTGCATATATGAATCTTAAAAATGAAAAAAAAGTAGTAGTGGTTCTGCGCAAGACATGACCGTAACACGTTTTTATGGGCTATAACTTGTGAGAATAATTGCTGTTACTGTTTATTAAAACCGTAACCGATATTTATTGGCTTACAATATTTGTTTTCGATGGAAAAAAAGCATATAAATAAGTATCATTAAAGTTAATACACTAATCAAAGGTTAATCGGGTTGTTAATGTTAATGTTTCTTGTTTTAAGAATTGTTTTTGTGTTTTAATTTTATGTTTTCGAGCAATTAGTTGATTCTCGTGTAAAATTGTTTCATTATTAGAACTTGGATGCGTATTTTTCTTGATTTTTTTTTACCACAAAAAAGAGAAATAAGTTCTCAAATAGGTAGAAGACTTCAACTTATTTGTCGGAGCTCATTCTATGTTCATGTCTTGTTTCTATGGGCCTTATTTATGTTTAAAATATCACTATAATATTTTTTTTGCAACTGGTTTAACTTATGTTGTTGTTGGTTTAATCTTTTTCTCACTTACCTGCACATGCCGTCGAGATGGGGGCGCGGCGTGTTCCACGCGCGCTCACTTCGAGGCGCGTTACAAGCCGCTCCACGCTTAGAGAGCTTGAAGATGCCGAGGGATAAAAGTAGTCCCCTGGCAGTGGAAGAGGCCCCACGAGATCCATGCCTGCCAGCGCTGTGGAGAGGCTAGGTCATATACTTGTGGCACTAAGGCATAAGGCGAACGACGGAACGGAACGGATGGAACGGTTTTTGTGGGTATCTCTAACTGGAGCGGGGCAATATCATGGCTGACTGGGCATGCTACTGCCACCCCCGCCTCGGGAATCCCACACACGGGTCGCGAATTATCCTCCCAAGGTTCTGCCCTTATCGCGGCTTAGTCCTCAGTCGGATTTTCCCTGGTCAAAAAAATGGGTTAATTTGTTTAAAAGTAGCAAATTAAGCAGCTTGCGAGCCTAATTGAAAAAAAATACGACATCTCATCGACATCGACAGTTTCTACTCAAATTTTTATGGCCCTATTTTATTTCGTATAGTATTCTAACAATAAGTTATTAAAATTTTCTAATTGATAATCAGGTTTAATAATGTCTGAGTCTAGACACCTTATTCCCAGTAGCTGCTACACGTGGTATATCTGCTCTTTTGAAGTGTATTGCAATTTTTAACAAGTTAAACCTCATATAACTACGACGAATAAGGAAGTAAGAGTTAATACACGTTATATTCATAAATAATTATTTCCTTGTCTTTAAAACTATCATTTCTTCAGATAGACTCGCGTTAATTATCCCCGCAAATTGGTAATGTGCTGGAACCTTGTCAAATTAACATTCACGTGACGTCATCCGCAACTCGATATGTACGCGTAATCGCCCAGTGATGCTAACGGTACTGAGTGTTCGGCTGCGGTTACGTCACCAAAATGGCCGCCAGGCGCAATAGCAATTTGCGGGGATAATACAATGGTTTTTCATTGCATTATGATTTACTATGCCGCTTTGTTCAAATATGCAGACCAAAGTACATTAAAAATTAAGTAATGTGCAGTGACAGTTTTGCAAGTAGATCGATACCATTCTGTATTCCGGTCCGTTCTCGCCGAGCCGTATGCACTGTACACCTTGTACTGCCGTTCATCATTTGTTCTTTTATTCAATTGGCAAACACGAAATATGAATGACTAACTGCCATGTTTTAGTTAAGAGCCATGATCTCTGAATAATCTTTTTTTGTATAACAGTTTAAATAATATATATGTTAAACTGTAACATCGATGGGTATAAAGGTATACAAAAAAATTGATGTACAGGTTGTATGAAGGATGATATGATGATTTGTGATGTGACAGAGGACGTATGTCAGAATGTAGGAGTATGGAAGGAAAAACATATTGTGCCGACCCCAAACAAATGGAAAACGATGAAAGAAAAGAGATTCTATATACAATATACATAAACTGTTTTATAAACTGAGTGACCAGTAAGAAATTACATTGCTCCTTTTTTTTATTTTGACAGAAACGGAATCGTATGTATGTCTGTCTGTTTATGTCACAATACATTTTCTCAGAAACTAATGGGTCTATTATTTGGTGTATTAAATTTTAGAGATAGATGTATGTAGTCTTTATAGCGCTACAAAGTGGTGTAGTGAAATCTTGAACAGTAGCGTGTGTGGTATTTATTGTCAGTTAGACCTTAATTAAATATGACGATGTTACTTAATGACTTTTCAGGTTAATTGATAGCTAGATATTAGCTCCGAAAGTTGTGAAAGGTGTGCCCCCCCCCCCCATTTAAACTATGATTTAGAGAATTCTGAAATAAATCAAACTTGTGGAGCTTATAAATAGTTTTCTGGAAAGTTATTCCGTACAATATACATACATCGAATATTTTTTGAGATATGGGTATTTTAGATTGAATTGATGCTTGTTTATGATTCTGCAGCTAAATAACATAAATAGGACACGTCTGTTACCATCTACGGGTCCCTTAGTTGTGCTCGAACTGCCATCAACAGC
Source organism: Dendrolimus punctatus (assembly GCA_012273795.1). Classification (NCBI taxonomy): domain Eukaryota; kingdom Metazoa; phylum Arthropoda; class Insecta; order Lepidoptera; family Lasiocampidae; genus Dendrolimus; species Dendrolimus punctatus. The sequence continues at coordinate 4,381,553 of CM022528.1, forward strand.
TTAATCCATTTGTAATGGACGATTGCCAGTCCGAATATTATTCTTCTGTGGTCTCAGAGAAGCATAGTATCTAACGGGAGGATCAAATTTTTAAAATGCAATTTTACATTTGTTGCAGATAGTCGAGGTTGCGCAGACGCAACGTCGCTTTGGCGTGTAGCGACAGCGCGCACCCTGGAGTCTAAAAAGTGTTCACGTAAGTAACACAAGAACGATTTTAATGCAATCCGAGAAACACAATTATATTTTAAGTAATAGGGGAGAGCGTAGTCAAATATATAATACAGATTTATTAAGAAGACTCAAAGGGAAAAACCCAATTGAGCTAGTTTTACTCTCATAATAAATACTCTCACAATAATAAAGTGTAGTGCTATGTTCTAAATATTAAAAATGAACACATGAACAAAGTGTCTTCTTCGTAATAAAGACAATAGGGAACGTGTTATGGGACACATTCTTAGTTTAAGTATATCTAGTTATTTTAGGCCAGATTTAAATTCAACTTTCAACTCATTGGTCTTTAGTTCATTGAAATCTTACATTTTAAGGACCGAATATTGCATTTTTAGAGGACACAATTTTATTTTTGGGACATGTGTAGGGGGGTCAATAGAAGCTTAACCTCAAGTTTGTGGGGTCGCCAACCTTGTCCCCCGCCCGCCATCTTGGAAAAAGGGGCGAAAACACTTTTTTCGCGATATCTCGGAAACTATGAGTCTTACAAAAAATTCTTAAGTCATAATTTGTAGCAAATTGTTTTGCCTACTAATATGCTTATGTAACTTGTTGTCCTAAATTAAAAACTAAAGAAGTTATAAGCAAAAAAGTGAGATAGTTTGTATTTGTATTCATTCCTAACTCTTTTCTTTACCATAGAACTTACCAAATTTAACCTATCGAATGTTAAGCAGGTAGAAAAGGTCCCCCGTTTTCCCCGCCACCTATGAGGTAGAGTCCGTAGGCGCGTTAATAGGTATATCGAAGCTGATGAGGGACTTACGTTTTTTCCGATTTCCAATTCGTCCCCAGGAGTAAAATTAAACTAACCAATCACATGCATCGATGTACCGAGTTTACGACTCGTGTGCACAGTACGTGGGTGTTGCTAGAGTAAAATTTTTAAAATCCATATTTTTAGAATTTTAGACTTTTGTATACTTTATAATTATAATAGTCAGCTACAGCAGCGTATGTATAAGTTATTTTTCCTTGAAGATCTTTTTGATATTTCACACACCAAGATTTTTGGCCTCAGTTTCAATATTTAATTATGTTTAAACGTCTTAGTCAATAAAGTTTCTTATGTTTTCGCGAGTAGTATACATAATGAAACTACGTTTTATTATGTATATTAGTTGCGAAGCGGTGGTAAATATGATTAGGCTCCCATAGAGTAAATGATAACCAGAAACAAAATAATTTAAATAAAAATGTTACTAAATAAAACTTTACCAATATTCATTGTGACTTGACATCTTTTTCTGCCGTGCTCTCAGTTACTGAAAAGTGAAAAATAAAGATCAAATAAATTACTGCGCTTAAAACGTACTTTTATTGCCTCTTAGTCAATTAAGAAAACATCTAAAGTTACATTATAAAATAGAAAGTTTTTGAAAGTGACTATTAAAATATCATATTTAACTGAAACTGTACTCAAAAATTTATCTCGCAAGAAAAAATAAGTTAAAGTGTAATTGTGATTAAATGCGTAATCTAACATATAAGGGTACATCATTATATTATGTTCTACCGATAACCTTTTTTTTTTGACCAGGGGAAATCCGTTTGAGGACTAAGCCGCGACAGGCACAGAAGCCTGGGAGGATGTTCGCGACCCGTGTGAGTGTGGGATTCGCCAGATCGGGGGTGGCACTAGCGTGCCCGGTCAGTACCGGAGCCACGCTATTGCCACGCCCCAGTTAGGGATACCCACTAAAACCCCTGGGTGTTCCGTCCTGCGCCTTATGCCAGGGCTACGGGAATAGGCTACCCGGCTCCGCGATGCCCTGGCAGGCGTGGGCCCCGCTCACTGGGCCTCTTCCAATGCCGAGGGAGCCACTCCCCCGGCGACTTCTCGGTCTGTTCCGCGCGTGGGGCGGTCTGTAACGCGCCCCACGGGAAGAGAGATGAGCGCGCGCGGAATACTCGCGCTCTCATCTCGACGGCTTATGCGGGTGAGTGAGAACCCCTATACCCCTAGGGGCCCCACCCGCGCCGCCCGCTTCTATCGATAACCTGGATGAACCTAGGATACGCTTTATCCCGGAAAATGTAATACGGATTCGACGCTTACGAAGTATGCGCAGCTGTTTAAAAAGCGATGAAAGTATTTCAGATTTTTTGTTTTCATCACGCTCTGAAATGTGAACTGAATTTATAAAGTTTTATTTCACGTATGAATCGCCCTTTAAGTGCCTAACTTAACGGGTCAAATATAAACTAAGATGTCTTTTGTTTTGGAAAATGCAATATTTGGATATTCCCCTAAAATAGTATAAAATGTACATCGCGAAATTACACATCATTTACACTTTAAAAGTTCGACTTTTTTATCACGTATAGGTTCGTGTTTGATCATTATCTCGCTTGATTTGAGCGGAGATATGGTCTAAGATCGATCGCACGCTTACCTAGAAGGTACATACACACGAGACTTGAAGACACCCAGGTTATAGGTTTGGGGAAAAAAAGACTCCGGCAATGAGTTTCACTCCTTTGCGGTGCGTATAATGAAGGTGGTCAAAGCGCTTCGTTCGTATAGGTGGTATAAGTCCACAATATAGCGGTGACGCATGCCAGTGGGTCTGGTTGTCCGATGATGGAAGGGGGACGGCGGGACAGGATTGAAAAGCTCCAATGCATACTCTCCAAAATGTATCCGGTAGAAAACCGACAAGCGAATATAAGACAATCCAAACATAAAGCTAATAAAGTATTGAATTAACTCGTTTATTTCATCTTCATCGTTGCAATCAACTTGAGTATTGAGTCGATTCACCTTGAAAGTTTCATATTTTCAACAAGTTTCAGAATAAATTTCGGGAAATTTATACCTTCAAGAATTCTCAATTTGAATTTCTGATATCTTGGTATAAGTTGTGGTTCGGAGAATTCCTTATTTCATAGTAATTTACATACTCTGATATAAATGTTTTTCGAATTCTCAACTCATTTAAATATCGATATAGATATTTTACGTGTTTGTACGTATGAATAAGAAGCCTGTGCGTGTATATACATATATTAATACTAGGATATGCCCGCGACTTCGTCCACGTTACATTCGTAATTCTTCTAGATTCGCAGGACCCAAAATACCGCAGCATTTAAAAAATGCTATTGTGTTAGTGAAAAATTTGTTGGATTAAAATAATTTTTGTTCAGCCGAACAACTACAAACAGATCCTGGGAAAATTCCCGCGATATTCCCGGGTTAAAAATCACAAATTTTATTACATATACAGCATCGAAATCAGCCTCAGTAGCTTTTATGTGAATCCTGAACAGAGACAAGAAATCTAAAAAAAAATGTTTCGTGTTCTTCATCGCTTATACAGTCTATTCTGGTTGTTTTTTTTAAATAGCTTCAATGTACAAACACGGCATGATTATAATTTTATATTATTATTGATTCAAACGTGAAGATCGCGGGCCATGCCCCCCCCCCCCCAGTGTAAGGCTATTTTAGAAAATGATAAAAAAAGATACTTGGCTGAATTGTTAGTGGAACTAGGGATCTGGGACTATAGTGACTATGGCGTTTGCCCGTCGCAATGTTCGGGGAACATGGAAAAATAGGCAGACAGTGACTCGCCACTCCCTGCATGGGCCCCTAAAAATGCCAGACAAGATTGGCGAGGGGCAATGTTGCGGACATGGGTGTGAGTGGTGGGTGTCGAGAGGTGGGCTGCATGTTCACCGAAGCTACTTCCGACGCTAAGACATTTATCACTTCCATCCCTGGAGGTTAAGGCTTGGCTCTAGCGATCTCCAGTCCATGCCGGCTGATTAAGGCACACACGGAGGCGGGGGTCTTGCCTTGGCCCCCCGGAGTTGGTTACGAGGCATCGCTCCTCACTTAAGGTTTCGCCACAAAGCCTCCCTGCGGGTATTGTAGGTGGTTATTAAAACATAATAGATGTACTATAATATTTTACGAAACAATCGTCCCCATTTAAATCTCAATTCATTCATAGGGTTGTGTGAAAGAGATCGATTTTTAGCGATAAGACCACCCTTTGTGCTCAATTAGATTTACTTTTAGTCTGTAGGATTATTTTTTTGTAGAGTTGTATAATAAATTTACTTATCTATCTATCCCAGTTGTGAGATAAAAGCTGTGCCTATGTTCATTCTCGTTATTGAAATACTTTGAATACGATACTCTACTTTGATTCACATATTTGAATGAGATCTGAAAATCAAGATAGTATAATATGTAATATACTACAGCAACCCTTTCAGAGCGCATTTGTGCCATAAATACCCGTTGCCTAATCGACCACCTGCTCACGTACTTCGATTACTTTGCAATGTAAGGTATTCGATTCGATTAGTATTGGGCTGCGTTACTTAAACATTTTGCACCTCGTGTGCCGCGTGCTGAGGTGAAAATGTTTTTTAGACCGAAGTTATTTTATTTTCACATCGCATTACTCTTTTACAGAGAGATAAGCTATTTAAATAATTATAAGGAGTGCACCATGGAAGAAGAAAATACAAGAAATTACAATCGGCTACTAAAAACCCTATAATTTTTTCTCGTGTTTTGACGTTTTGTTGTTCTTAAAAAAAATATTTTTAGTCCAAATTTACTCTTGACGCTGAATAAGTTTTCTGAATATCTGCTCATTGACTCTTCATTCTCACAGCGGATTCGTATGCAGCGGGAAAAAATACGCCAGAAAACCATAGTCTGACAACTAGCACACATTTTTATGGACGTAATTAATAGACAGGGTTGTGTAGCGTCGCCGTGGTTGTTCAACCTATTCTTGGACAGTTGCTTGGACGATTTGAAAGAAAGTGGGTTAAGAATGAATGGGTTACTTATCAAATGTCTTCTCTACACCGATGATCAAGTCATACTTGCATCATCGGAAGTAGAGTTACAGGAGATGGTAACAATTATGAACGAGTCTTTTAAGAGTGGAAAGGGAAAGAGAAGAGAAAGGGTATGAAAGTTAATGTGAATAAGACGAAAGTTATGGTATTTGAAAGAGATGAAAATATGTCAATTTGTAATATACACATAGGAAGCCAAAAATTAGAGCAAGTCAAAGAATTTGTTTATCTAGGGTGCATGTTTACTAGGGACGGAAAGCATGAAAGTGACATCGAAAGAAGATTATTTGCAGGCAATAAGGTGAATGGAGCGCTAAACTCTTTTATGAAAAGCCAAAAAGTGTCTGTAAAGGCACGTTTGGCTGTCCATCAAGATGTGTTGGTGCCAACACTAATGTACGGAAGTGAAAGTTGGGTGTGGCAGAAGAAGCATGATAGTAGAATAAATGCAGTTGAAATGAGAGCTTTAGAAGTATATGTGAGGTAAGCATGAATGATATGATACGGAATAATGTAATAAGGGAACGTTGTGGATTGAAAGAAGTATAGTAACAAGAGTTGAAAAAGGAATGTTAAGGTGGTTTGGGAATGTAGAGAGGATGGATGAAAATAGAATCACAAAACAAGTGTATGACAGTATTGTGAATGGTAGAGTTGGTACCGGTAGACCACGACGTACACACCATGATCAAAAAGGCGTGATAATATGTATGTATGTAATTAATAAGTTTCTTTAGACTGGCCATAACCAATGCAAAGCAATGTATCATATTAGCACTGTATGAATTATTGGCCTACGGTAATTCTATCCTTTGCCGCATGGCATTCCTGTCTGGCTTCCTTCGCCTTCTTCATATTTTGTTTTAATTTGATTACAGAACACTGATGTGCAGTGGTGTGGATATACGGGCGGTAGTATGGACGACGCCGGCAGCAACAAGCAGCGGCAGGCAACGCGGGTATTCAAGAAGAGCTCACCAAATGGAAAGGTTAGTTTACATTTTCAACTAGTTTTCATTAGATACGCTAGAATGAACAAGTTCTGGGGCTACTTAACACGACAAGTTTTGGAGAATCAAATTGTGAAATTGACGTAATATCGAGGGCTTCATAACATATAGACTATACGCAAAAATTACATTTTTTGTTGTTGTTAAAGCTATGCATGTTACAATTTAGAAAGTCTTACCAGTAAGCAAGCGTACCTAAAAAGAAGGGTATTCCAAATTTCAGCCCTATACAATCAACTAGTTTTGTTTTATTTTCCATTTTGTCCCTTGTTGTAAAATTGCACTTTTGTCTGTACGCCCATTTCTTATGAAGCCCTTGATATCTAGAATAATCCAGATAGTTATAAACCTATACCAATAGGTACAAACCTATTGGTTGGACGTATGTTATGTAAAGAGGTTCATGTTTTTTGACACTTGCCATATTCGTAATGCGAACTTCTGAGAGTGGCTAAATTAATTACCTTAGAAGCCCATTAAATGTTTAGTTTTCTTTAGGGCTCTGTTTTATTTCAGTAAGGAGCAAAGTTAAATAACTTGCGAAAATCAAGAACAATATTTAGATCATGAATATATCCATTTTACTTTTTGTAATTCGTACAAAAATGTAGCATTCTTTTAGTTAACCGTCATAACAGATAGGGCAAAAGTATACATGTATGTGTCATAATGTGGGTTGGGTGCCTTGGGTGTTGCGGAAAAGATTTAAATAATCTTTAGGCGTATTCAATATTACACCTAGAGGGTATTCAGTTTTAAACAGTTGTCTCAGTCAACTGATCACCTCCTAAATTGTGCAAGAATTTCGATTTGTTACTCATAAAATATCTGATTCCAAGTAGATCATTTCTTTGTCAATGCTTGGCTTCCAAGATTTGTAAGATATGTGGTTTGTTTTTGTAAACGCGAGATTTCACAAAGCCCCAGACAAAGAAATCTAGCGATCTATCTGGTTAGCTCAAATTATCAAAACGGGTGATGCGGCTCGGAAGTTGGTCAACTGTGCAATATCAATTTTACGTTTTTCAGGTGTGGACTTCTTGTCATCAAAATTCCCTATGTATCGATTATTAATATTTAACGCTAATTGTATAAATCATGGTACATTCACTGTATAACATAAACTATGCCCCACCTTGTATAAACTCGCTGAAAGGCAGTACAATTTAATTATATTGTTTTGAATTATATTTAAAAATATTTTAATTATTCCTCAGAAATTCATTTCAAACCGTACAACTCCGAACAATTTTGATTAAGTTTTATGTTTCTTAAAAGGACTTCGTTTAACATCAAGGTGTTTATTTTCAAAGCTCTTTTATTTATGCTTTGGAAAGTCGAGAAGTAAGACAAATAGATCACTTCAAAGGAAAATAGGAAGAAGAAAGGGCTTGTGTTTTAATAATTGGATTATTGTGATACAGATGTTTTTGGAATCTTTGGATAATGTATAAGAAATTTTCTTCAGGGAATTAAGAGAAAATTATACCTACTCGTATGTCATATATGTATAAAGTTTTTTTATGTTTACCTACTTTTTATCATTTTATAGGTTAGCGTTTAATGGCTATCTCACCTGATGTTAAATGATGAGGCGAGCTAGGAATGGATCACGCTTACCTGATTTTTAATTACCTGGACTAAAATGACAGCTGTGATCGGTCTTTTTTATTTCTAAGTGAGTTGTGTGAGTTGGAATCAACAACTCACTACTGTGAGTTGAAACCTACACAGTATCTATAGAAAATCTACGAGCATCAATTTACAGCTGTGAGTTGCTCCAAGCTTGCAACAAAAAGAAAGTCAGTCGCAGCTGACACTTTAGACCAGGTGATCAAAAATCAGAATGTATACTTACCTACCCCTAATCACTCGTGAGTTGTAGACCACTGGTTTACTTGTAGTTAAACGGGAAGAAGGTTCTCCTAATAACAAGTGACGTGCAAGCACGCTGTGCGCGACTGACGATTGATTAATTAATTATCAAAATAATGTACAGTGCTCTCTTTCTCATAGCCAAGCGTTATAACATTTTTTGCCAGGTGGTAGGGCATTTGGCCGATTGGATCGCTACCACCCCTGGTCTAAAGTATATTGCCATATCAACCTTGAGTTGTGTTCCGGCATTAATGACCAGGTTCCAGTCTCCCGTAAAAAAGCGGCAGGGTATTTGCAGAACCTTTGGTGTTGCAAATGTCCATAGGCGATGGTAACCGCTTTCCATCAAGTGGGCCGTCTGCCTGTCTGCTGAAGGTCTGCAATAGAAAAAATAGTCTGATGCAGTGCACATAGTGCGCCGCGAGCGTTGTCATTCTTTAGCATTCCAGCGTGAAGACGCATTTTTGTCGCAAATTAATCCGGAAAAAAGATATGTCGAATGATAGAGTACATGGGAAAAACAGACTCGCGCTTAGACGTTTCCAAAATGACCATCGCTAGCTATAGTGTCAATCCGACATCGCATGTAACGCTCCGGGAAAACCGCAGAGCTTCTTTATTAATTGTCAATTAATTATATCTTTAATTTTTATTTCAGATTACAGTGTACTTAGGGAAAAGAGATTTCGTCGACCACATCACACACGTAGACCCTATAGGTATGTCTGTTGTTTTTTTTACATTTATCTACGATTATAGTAAAGTTGCGATGTTAAGTGGCTTATTAAAAACTAAGGCTGGTGTGCACTGACTTTTAACCGGTGGTTAAGATAATAATCGCGAAAAATTTATGAAAAAACAGTGATTATTTTTCGTTAACCGTCGGTTAAATTTCGGTGCACACCAGCCTAAGTGGGCGGGACCAAAGGTGACATTTTAATAAATTTGGATAGAGATTTGGATAGATTTGTTACATAACCTGGAGATTGACGTATAGTCGAAAATTTTGAACATAAATCGTAATTAAGCTTGTACGAGCGTACAAACGTCAAGTATTGTAGAAGTAGAAAGAGTCAAATAGCGCAATTATTTTTGCTTCAACAGTTATTAAAAATTACTTCTATCATGATACTGTTACGAGTTACAGGACTCGAATTAAAATGCCATTGGAATTACTATAGAGTTTATTAGAACTATACAAACACGAATGACACAGGTACAAATATAACTGGGCGCAACCAGTACAAACTGCACGATCTAATAACACGCGCAAAATCTGTCATTTTATCGCTTATCGAATGAACATCTTGCTCGTATCGTAATCCTAGCTTGACTGCTTTACCCCTCCGTTCGGGCATTGTTTTGTACTAACTATAAAATACAATACTTCACCGTGTGGACTGAATTTTTCCAAGAAAAAGTAATCTGCACAAGTGCAGCCATAAGCGAGTACAATAACAATAGGCTATTGTCTAATTGCAAATTTTAAACACAATGTAAACAAAATAAGTCCAAATGCGGGAAAGGTAATAAACCAAGTGTGCATTCACTTTGTCGGCATGTAACAATACTTTAAAAGTACGATGATAAGATGTTCTTTTATATTATGGGAGTAATGATAGAGTTTACAATAATTTATTGTAATATGTGTCCGCACCCCTATTGTTACAGTAAAATGAATAATAAGCGTTTCGTTTATGTGTATAGTGTGTCGTAACCTTTATACTCTCTAATGGGGTACTAAATATCCATCCGACCTATTGAATATATACGACACGATATTAAGGAGAGCGGTTATAAATCACAAATGGGGTCAGTTTGACCTCGGGAACGATTTTGACCTAATATAATTAATAGAGATTATTTGTGTTAATGATTAAGATTATTAATATACCATTTACGATTTTTGTTAACAGTATATACAATAGTTTTTATTCAAAACAAGTTTCACTGGAGAGTATTTTGGAAGGTCATATAATAATGACATAATAAGTTTAAAATTTAGGACGGATTTTTAAACCGGTGGCAGAGTCCATACTTGAAGTCATCTTGGTTCTTTTATATACATGTCACTGACGCCGTGGAGTAGCAGCATTTATAATCATTATAGTGACGCCGGTGTAATGCTAGTATTTGTCTTATCAATTAAATGAATTTGAATTTGAACTTCGATAACATTGAAATAATTGTATAATATGGGGAAATACTTAATTTTCTGAAATAAATGAATTATTATCATTATTAAACCATTTTGAGTCGAATCACTTAAAACTCGGCTAAATTCAACTGTTTGTTTTATGGAACTGTCATTATTAACTTTCCCGTGCGTTTTATTCTAGGAGTAACTCTTATCCAGTGATTAAAAAATAGCCCTTAGCCCTTACTTCCTATTATAATTGTACAATAATATTATGTCATGCCGCGTATCATATTAGTGTGTCATGTTGCAATATTTATTTCCTCATTCGATAGTGGCAGTAGTATTTTAAATATTATAAATATTAAATACTGAATTTAATTGTCATGTTGGTATTTTAAAATACCAAACCAGTAAAAGTGAAACCAAAATGTGACAAGGAGTAGGATGAATACTGAATTTTGTGACGTCACATTTCATATATCGTTATCGTTTATTTAAGGTTTAAAACACGAAAATCGAAGTATTAACGAATTCACTTCAAATCATTTTCAACTTTATTTGTATGAGCTTAGTCTTATCTATAGCTTAATCTTATAGATTTATGTGTTAACCTTTTATTTTATTGTCTCTTCTTCGTTTCAATGAGTTTCAAATGAGAAGGATTCTAAAGAAGTCTCACTTCAAAAAATTGGTAATTATTTGTTGTTAATTCAGATGGCGTTGTATTAATAGACCCAGAATATGTGAAAGATAGGAAAGTGTTCGGCCATGTCTTGGCCGCGTTCAGATACGGGAGGGAGGACCTCGACGTACTTGGCCTCACGTTCAGAAAGGACCTGTATCTTGCCGCCGAACAGGTTTTTTTTTTAAATAATGTACGGTTGAGTAATTTGTAAGTTCTTTCTATATGTGTTGTATTTTATTTCGACGCTGGCAAATAGACAGACTGTCGAGCTAGCGGAAGTGGTTACCGTCTCCTACAGACAGGGTTGCCAGATGAGTTCGAAAAATACCGGACAAGTTTCGCAAGGAATGCTAAGCTAATGTGACCAGATGTGATAAGGTTAAAAAAAACATGAAGATCGTTTGACTTAAATTGTGGATGGCTCCATATCACACTGATCTGGCTTCCCAGCGAGCTGCAATCGAGGATAATGATGCCAGCATAGTTCTACCGCGTTCAGAACGTCCAAGTGCATAATAATTGTAATGTTCTCCAGATATATCCGCAACCGAACGCGACGAAGCGTCCGCTGACGCGGCTACAGGAGCGGCTCGTGCGCAAACTGGGCGCGGCGGCGCACCCGTTCTACTTCGAGCTGCCGCCGCACTGCCCGGCGTCCGTGACGCTGCAGCCGGCGCCGGGGGACACGGGCAAGCCGTGCGGCGTCGACTACGAGCTCAAGGCGTTCGTGGCCGACTCCCAGGACGACAAGCCGCACAAAAGGTGACAGATGAGCTGTATAGTTTGTTTGAATGGCCCATTAAATATCCGTGCAGGACAAAGAAAGATTTTTTGAAGTGAAACTTCTTTTTTACCGTCACATTTTTCGGTTACGCGTCACATTTTCCCGTTACGAGCCATCTTTTCTTGCCGGATGGAACAAAGTGATAACGCGAGTCTTTATTGTTATTACTGTCTGTATAAAATCTCTACTTACCTAACTCCATCAGCAATATCCGGAACTTGTGCAGAAACACTGTCAGGATTATATTTTTTTTATTATTTATTATGTACAAAAAAACCTGTATACACTCAACAAAAATAATCGTCGCGAAACCACACTGTTCAATGCGAAATAGAAAGACGAAACGAAAATAACTAGCTTGCTCTCTATGAGAGTGAAAGACAGACAGAGAAACACGCGCACGCCGCACGGCTTACAACTATAGCTAAAAGTGTCGTCGACAACTTTTAGTCTTATTTTTTCCGTCTAGCCCCCTTTCGCAACGCGCGATAAGGAACTTCGTTCCAAAACATTGGCATACTACCCACTCGTCCCCGTCGAGCAGGCATACGCCGTTGACGGTTGTGTATCCGCATTGTATATTTTCAGGACAAACGCAGACGAAGTAGGGTCCGCTAGTGTTTTATATCAGTGGTGCATACCGCAATGACTGCGTGGTGTGGTTTGGTTTGGTGGACGAGTCGCGGGCACATCCTACTATATTAATATGATTCTGTCAGTGGGCCATTTTAAGGCCTCGGGTGTATCCAATCTCTTGTTCAGTTTCTGAATTACTCAATATATTTGGTCAAATACAAAAACGAAAGATAAACTGCTGTAGACTGTTCGGATGCAGTTTGGTAGACGTTGAAAAATAATCCAAACAAAAAAATGATATATATGTATATATGATTAAAAAACTATAAACTTTCATATAGTAGCCATGTTTATTTATTTTTGTATTTTACATCTATACCTTTGCAGGAATTCGGTGCGATTAGCGATCAGGAAAATAATGTACGCGCCGAGCAAACAGGGCGAGCAGCCCTCTGTGGAAGTGTCCAAGGAGTTCATGATGAGCCCAAACAAACTGTACTTGGAAGCTTCGTTAGATAAGGTATGAGTTGTTTGATATAAGCACTGTTGAGAGTTTAATTCTTAACTGGTGGTCGCCCAGTGGTCGAAATTTCAAATACATGGTAGTGTGTATAATGTATTTTCTATGCATAATTAAAAAAAATATTAGCATTCTGCACTTCTTCTCTATATAAACTATAAGTGTGTGAAATTTCATAGTTCACCGTCCTCGCAAATTTCGTAAAAAGGGGTACAAAGTTTTTGCTTCACGTATTAATTTGTTACGAGTCTCGAATCGAATTCGAGATTCTCGAAGCGGGACTCGAATTAAAATGCCGTTGGAATTACTATAGAATTTATTAGAACTATACACACTACTAAGTTATAACACAAGTACAAATATAACTGGACACAACTAGTACAAACTGTACTATTCAATAACACGCACAAAGTCCGTCACTATATAGCTTATCGAATGTACACGTCTCGCTCGTATCGTAATCGTCGCTTGACTGCCTCACCCCTCTCTACGGGCATTATTTTATACTAAACTATACAATACAACACTCGATCGCGTGGACTGAATTTTCAAAGAAAACGTAAGCCGCCCACTTGCGACCATAAACGAGTACAATAACAACAGTTTTCTAATTACAAATTTTAAACACAAAGTAACAAAAGAAGTCCAAATGCGGGAAATGTAATAAACTGCAAGTGTGTGCTCACTTTTGTCGGCATGTAACAATATAATGATACACTTTATAATGGCCCAGGAGTTGTACCACCACGGCGAGAACATAGCCGTGAACGTGCACATAGCGAACAACTCGAACCGGTCCGTGAAGCGCATCAAGGTGTCCGTGCGCCAGTTCGCGGACATCTGCCTGTTCTCGACCGCGCAGTACAAGTGCACCGTCGCCGAGGCCGAGAGCGAGTAAGCGTTGCCAATCGTTGTCATTACACACACTATAGGTGTCACTCCCCTTTTATTGTCCACTAGTTTGCCTCGAGATAATTCGTTACTGGAATATAAAACCTGTATTGGTCAAGTTGTTATTACCGCTTGGACTGACATCTACTTGACCGACAACTTATTGCTCAACTAAAAATTTTCTGTTCAAACCATAAAACTACGTAAATAATGCAGACTAATAGTAAAGTAAAATCGGATTAACAGAAGTTGCCGTGAGTAAATCTCAAGCGTTATAGCCACACTTAATTAACGACGTTGCGTTTTTTATAGAATACAAGCTGCGCCCGCGGTTTCCCCCGCGTGGTGATGGAAAATCGATACTTTAAAAAATTTGACTTTAAGAGATTTGTCTTAATGAGTATGCACTGTTTTTTATAACTTCATGAATTCTTTGAAAAGTTAGTAAACATATTTTTGTATAAAATTTATATAAAAAAAAAATTGAGCCAGGAGAACATCCTCTGATGTAATGTTATTATGACCCAGGGAACCAAAATCGAAGATGCAGAGCATATTTAAATTTCCCTTTACCGGGTGCGATAAGAAATTTATAAATCTTAACATGGTGTAAGTAAATTTTAGTGTGAACGCATGTATGAGAAAGCCCATTCATTTTGCTTGGAAATTCATTGCTCTTGTATATTACTGTTTAAAATTTTCTATCGATTGGCGAAAACCGCATTGATAACAGACAAAAATTCTAAAAAATTGCATTGTGTTCTCTGTGGTTTATAATTTTATAGTCTATTCCAGTTTTTTTTTAATTTAAAAAGCTTTAATGTCCGGATACGGCATAATTAAAAATTCATAATATTAAAGACACAAATTGATTAAGGAAAGGGGAATAATAGAGTCACTTTTTTACGACACTTGCGTAGATTAGTCGAAGCCAAAGTGGAAAGGATAACCAAGACTTCAAATTGGGGAAAAAGTTGCTGTCGTTTCCTTGAAAGTAAAATCACTGACCAATAATAGAAAATAATGGAGAACGCTCCACCTCCATACATAAGCTCTTTATAAGTCAGATAGGTATTTAAAAAAATCATGAGCTTAGTACCAAAACCTAAAGGAATCAAAACCGTAAAAAGGTAATAAAATTCGGGGGTTCAAGTCAGAAAAAGATTTGAATATATAAATTAAACACTGAAATTTTCGTTTGTGAGTTGCATAATATTCGGGGATAAACAAGCTTTACATTTGAAAACCAATTCATAAAATTGGTTATATAGTTTTTAGTAATTTTTGCAGTGCTTTGTTTTGTTACTAACAGTGTTTAAAAGGTTTCCAAATTGAAATATCCATTCTGAGCGGTTGACTAAAAGTTGTTGGAAGTGTTTTATTTTAATTTATAGACTGTACATAATTATGTGAATGTGTTTTATTACATGCAGGAATCTTAGAAATTGTGAACATTATTTTGTTATTTAAAGAATCTTCCATTAATTTTCCATTACAATAAAATTTTAACCACTTGTAGTGCAGACGAGTTCAACTTTAGGTATTATATGAACATTTGTGACTGCGTCATTAATATTGCGATAGTATATTCTTTTTTCCTTGTGTTATATCTTTGTAATACTGAGTAGGCACAGTTTGCTACAACTCCGTTAATTTTTCGAAAAATAATTCTGTAACAAACATATGTACTGCTGTTTAAAACTTAAAAAAGCTTGAGATAAATAAGACATAGCTAGACGTGTTGCTGGGGAGTTTCTTGCCGCTTCTTCTCCTTAACAGTAACACGTTTCGAAGCGGTGTACATAAAATAGGAAGTAAATTTAAATTTATATATATGACCTACAAAAAGCGTTCTCCAATGGAAATTATTTTGAATAATAACTTTTTTCTTAATATATTAAATAGGTTTACGTTTGACGATCACGTCCAATACTGGACGATGATGCCGTCGAAGCACGCTTACCTAGATAGTACCTATTCACACGAGACTAGAAGATACCCGGATTGTAATTTTCGGGAAACGCGGATCCTGGTAGTGCATTCCACCATTCTGCCACAAACTTTTGAATTTGAATTTGACGTGAGTACCCTCATGTGTCAGGGAAGGTTGTCCCGTGGGTCCGGGGTTCACGCTAAGCAAGGTTTTCACCCTGACGCCCCTGCTGGCTAACAATAAGGACAAATGGGGGTTGGCGTTGGACGGACAACTCAAACACGAGGACACCAATCTAGCATCCAGTACGCTGTAAGTACAAAATCTTACAGACTATTTCGAATAAGACAGTGAGGGAGAAATTATGTAAATAGAGAAATAAATACTTAGGATAAGACTTATTAAATAGTAACATTATTAAATATATTTTTATGTATAACTACGTTTTAACAGTTTTAAGCGCGGTAATTTATTTGATTTTCGTTTGTCCGACGTTTCGGCCGCTTTTCAGTGGCCGTGGTCACGGATGACGTTTGTCTAACGAGTATTGTTAAAGATTTATTTAGCCTACCGCCAACTTATTCATTTTAATTTTTTAGTTTTAATTTTGTTTATAGTTATTATTTACTCTATAGGAGCTTAATAATTTACCACCGCTTCACAACATGTTATGGCTTGAAGAGAAGAAGCGGCGCAAGAAACTCTTCATCAAACATGCCTAGTTCTGATTTTTTTTTATTAAAATGGGTGGAACGTCGGATAAACTAAAATCAAATAAATTACCGCGCTTAACCGTTAAAACGTAGTGTTATTATGTATACAAGTCCCGAAAACTTAAGAAAATATTATTTTTATATAATTAAAATTCATATTTATTTAATAGAAAAGAAAATAGATATTAATTATATTTTATTAATTATGTAAAGCGTGCCTATAATAAATCAACAAGTTCTTTTTTCTGACTTTATGACCTGTTAACAAAAACGTTTGGGAGTATTTGAAGGTAATATTAGCACTGTTTACTTATAGCTGTAAGTATATTTTTGTACGTGTTTTAAATTTTTCAGGATTGCGGATCCGTCGCAACGTGAAAACTTAGGTATCATAGTACAATACAAAGTTAAAGTGAAACTGTGTCTCGGGCCGCTGGGAGGGTAAGAAGTTTTTTTATATTTCATTTAAGTATTATGTATTAATTTATTATCAATATAAGCCTTTCATTAGAAATTCTCTTGGGTAAAGGTATCATATAGTTTAAAAAATCTATATCTTCTATACATGTTAATCAGATATCAATAATGAGAGGCCCGGAGAGTATTTCAGTAACATGTGTGTATATTTATGTAGAAATATGATAGCCAAAATATATAGAACACTTATTTGTTATTGATAAAATTACTTAATTTGGATCGATTGTTCTGTCTTTGAAATGAATAAATATAAAATTGCTTATAGCCGCTTCCTATACCTTACTATTCATTCACTTACCTTACAATTTTAACGTTATTTGATGGAGCTTATATCAAATTTCAACCAATAGTAAGGCCAATGAATTTGTTACAAAGAGAAACAGGCCATTAGCAAGTACATAGTTTCTCGTCTTTTCGTCGCAGACAGTTGAAATGTCCTAAAATCCCTATTATTTTTACCCTAGCACAAATTGAAAGAAAGAAAAACTTTATTTGAATAAATAGCGACTTAATTACATTATTATACACAGAGCATATTTTGAGAACTTGAAGGCCGCATTTTCAGCAAACAAGGTTTGCAGTCAGCATAATGTTGTGCCGGAATAATTTCCGACACAATGCTGATTTTCAGTGCAAACCTTCCTTTTGGCGTAAGACCATAACGATCCAATTTTGTTAAATAATAAATAAATAACAATTAATAAAACTAATTCTATATATATTTTATTTAATTGTATAACAAATAAATAAATGTTAATAAAACTAACAACAAAATACCTTGTTCCTTAAAAAAATATAATATTTATATTATTTTAATGTATGTCTTTCAAGACCACGGGCCATAAAAATGACCCGGACTTTTGGAGGGTTTGCGTGGGGCCATGAGGAGGCCAACACGTAGACGCCCCTTGAAAAATTTAATCTAAATGTGGCGTGACGTTATTATTATTATTACTTATTTAAGTGTGAAATTGTATCTGTGAAGAATGCGCAATGGGGATTGTTCACAAAAAATTACCCTCTGATTTTATATTTTTATTACGTAAAATTAATATCTTAAAATACCCTATATTTTAAGATATTAATTTGAATATTTTTGTATTTTAAGCGTTAGTTTTTTTATAATTCGACTTTAAAATTATTTCTTCGATGACGTCATAAGGGACAAGTTTACATTGATTTATTTGCCTACAAAACAAAAATAATACAAGTAAATTTTATCTATATATAATCATAGTAATCTGTGCTACTATTTAAATGTCACTGTAATGAGTAACATTACGTATCGTGATCATTATAGTGTTTTTTGTCGCTAGGCTTATAATTTTTCGTGTTCAACCATTATTATTTTCTATAGTTATCGTAAAAAAATTAAAGTGGTCTTTAGGGAAAATCCGTGTTACAGAACTTAAATCAAGTAATGTACAGCTAGAATTTTTTTACACCTAAATCAGGCAAACAGGCAGACGTCCCACCTGATTGGATTTAGTAAGGTCAAATAAAGGTCAAACGCATTTCTTACAAAATACAAGAAGATCGTACGTTTTTTGGAATTTTAACTAGACAGAAATGATTAGGGTCACTATTCCTCGAAATGGTTTTTGAAATAGCCAGATTGAAAAAAAGTGAACAATCCCAATTGAGCACGTGATTCACTGTTGCTGTAGCGACCTGAGCGCCGAGTTGCCGTTCATCCTGATGCACCCGAAGCCGGAGGAGGAGACCCCGCGGCTGGCGGCGGAGCCCTCGCCGAGGGCGCTCGACCACGACCTCATCCAGCTCGACCCGCAGCCGTGAGTCACCCACTCCGCCACTTGCATTGTTAACTCGGCTCTCTTACGGATATTCTCATTTCATCCATCAGAGGAACATCCTTTTTTTTAATATGAGGTAATGCGTTGTCGCATCCTCAGCCGCGCGGAGGATCATGCGCAGCCGGTATGTGGGGCTCCCCGACGCCGATTAATCAGTACGACCGGCACCGGTATACCCACTAAAACCTCATGGGAGCCTTCTTCCGCCTAGCGCCGGGGTCACGGTACATGCGCGAGCTTAACCCGCAACCCCGGCAGCGGCTGGCCGCCTCGTAGACAGAGGTATATATTTTACATGCTAGAGACATGCTGGAATCGAGCGAGCTGTAAAAAGGAACTGATTCTAACATAGCTCTACCATGTCAAAATATATATTGTAAACTCCATGTCACTTGATTTCACGACAAACTCCCTTAAGCGTCGAAATCACTTGACTTTGGTTGGTTTAGCTTGTCATCTATGACTGCTGAGTAACTATGTTCTACATCTCAGTCTTTCCTTCACATCAAAGCGCAGGGCCGCGAAGGGAGGGGGTTTTTAGTGGGTATGAGGTGCTCGCCCGCGGCATCGCTCGGAGTCTCCACACTCCTCTGTGTAGTCCATAGCGGACGGAGCGCAGTAGAGCATACAATGCTAGCGTTACCGCCCCCGTGGATTCGTGCCGTTCCTAGTGACGGCCAGAGCGTGCGTAAATCGGTTAGTCATTTTTCCCCGCCTCAAAAAAAAAGCTTGTCATCTATACAACGATACACTCTATATAGCATTACACCTACTCTCAATAACGACAACAGTAACTAAAAAAAGCATGTTTTAAGCTGCCGAAATTTGTAAAAACTGCACAGCTGAGTACGTTCTTTTCTCGCTTTATTATTTTAGGCCGTAATAAAATCGACTGTCGGCATCGTGCATACCGAAATTTTAAGTAAAAAATACAACAAAATTATCGGTGCAGCAAAAGACGTTAGACAAAAATAACGGACTTCTTTCCTTATAAAAACAACTCTCCATAACACCGTCAAATGCACAGTCCCTCCAGTGTCGTTATAAAAGTTTACTCTGTATTTGAAAGCATGCGTAAAGAGTCATTAATTATTTTCAGTGATGAAAACGGTCAAGAGCAAGACGACGATATCATATTTGAAGATTTCGCACGGCTTCGGCTGAAAGGTGGGGAGGCCGACGCTTAAACGGCCACGACAGAGATCGCCCGAAAACAAAGATTACTGGTAAACAAAAGGACACTGTCATTGACAATGCAATTATAGACTTTGAAAATATGTGTATTATGGATTTAGTTTAGGATTGATTTCACATTGCCCACTATTGGGACAGTACACATGGAACTTTGCCCAGTTTGTGTAATGGAGCTTAACAAAGAATCACATTCGGATATTGACTCGCAGAACTCTAATGTTGAAACAAGTGTAATTGACATTATGTTAGATGTATAAAAAAATATATGTAAAGATTTACTTTTTTAATCCGGTAACACTGGTCCATAGATTAAATAAATCTAACTTGACAGTTGGGAGTACGAATTTAATAACTAATAAAATGTCAATTACCGGTGTCTTTAATACAAATATTTCAATGTGTGACAGACAAATTGAATTTGCCTTTAAATTTGCGTTCGCAGACTATAGAGGGTAGAGGCAAGAAGTTACCGTTTCTGCGTTGTAAATTTTAAAGGAAGCGCCAAAATTAGAGCATGATAGTAAATATACAAGGAGCGAAAGATTTCCGCTTAGTTTTTTATTATTAAAAATTCACAATAATCACTCTATTTCTGTCTCATTTTTTACTTTTACCTTTTTTACTGTAGTTAAGATTTTCTATTTGGCATTTTATTAATTTTATGGCAGGTTTTCAAATTGGACAAGTACATTAACAATCTACCCGTAAAACTTCAAGTTGAAATTTTGTTGTGATTCATTTTGTCACTTGTCTGTTGAAGTTTACCCACTTGTATGTTGCCATTCGTTTTTCCACTTGTCCGTTGAATTTCACTTCTAATATGTGTCCCAGCACACATTTCGATTTTTCAACTTCCTTGCATATAAGACTTTACTACTTGCATCTACCCTCCATAGCAAAGACGATGCGCACGCGTCGGCCATTTTGTTCAAAGTATTGCGGCGGTTAGATTTGTGTACTTCCACGTCATTTCAAACTATAATATAAAGTATCGAGGGTGTTTTTTATGGATTTCGATATGTGTTATGTTAGGACAACATATTGCAATAGAATTTATAATCTATCTCATTGAACGTTGGCCTTGTTAAATTTTTTATTAACTAAATTAATTAGTTTACGTGCGAATAAGTCCCTACTGTTGTTTGCACAGGCGTCTACTAAATCGGCAACTTATTACTTAACTAGAAAACGTCTGTGCAAGTGATGATGAGGACTTAACACACACAGTCGCAACTTGACTAATGCAGATGTAAATTGAGTTTAGTGGAACTTGGTTACTGTGTAATATTTGAGGAAGGCTATTGAACAGAATTCTTGGGATTTTAATATTTTTAAATATCTCCAAATCTTACTTAATACTTTGAAATATATACATACATACATACTTTGTTTAGATTGTTATTATTACGTAAGTTTGATATGATAAAATTAAGTATCGATGATAGTTGAGTCAAATTCATTTTAAAATTGTTAAATGTTTTACAAATCATAATTGTTCATATTGTAGCTTTTTATGCCTGTTCTAAGCCATATTTAAAAGTAAAATACGACCTTATGAGCCATTTGATTAAATATGAAAGTACTTTTTACACTATAAATATTCTTCTCGTTTTTTATTTATGGAAAAGTTGAGGGCCTAATGACGATATCCTTTAAGTTAAATTATTCATATTTCTAATTCAGTTAGGATACTTGCTTATTCAAATGTTATATATTCTTAACTTCTCGCGACCAGTACACATAGTAAACTACGTTTTAACGGTTTTAAACGAGGTAGTTTATTTGAGTTTTATTACTCCGACGTGTCTGGCTACGAAGTGGCTGCGTCGGAATAATAAAAATCAAATAAATTAACCATAAAACCGTCAAAGCTTAGTTTTATTAGTGAAATATTTTTCAGTACTATTGTATACTATTGTAACATTTTCGTTATAATAAATCCTAAGATATATGTCAGTAGCAAATATTATCCGCAAGAGTTAACTTGAGCGGAATGCGCGCTTCCCTCCCGACGCCTGCCTTCTTACCGCTCTCTCCATCGATGCGTCACTACCCCGCGTTACGTCATTCGAGCGAAGTCTCAAGTAAACTCTTGCGGGTTGTACCAAATTGCCTGTGTAACTAAAGACATGTAACCTATCGTTGCGTCCTTTTCTGCGATAAAAAAGTGGACGATAAAGGTAACAGGTCTGTTCCGATACTATTTGAAACAGGTCAAAATAATCAGAGCGATGCGCATTTTAATTTTTCTGTTTGAATTTGAAAATGCACGGGCCCCGCGTCTTTCAATTCAAGCTTTCTCAAAAGAAGACCAGTGAGAGTCAAATCCATTCGACTGACAATGGTCTAATATCCGCAGTCTAAAATTCATCTATAATATTATAAAATTATATACATG
The DNA here is from genome assembly GCA_012273795.1 of Dendrolimus punctatus. Taxonomy (NCBI): domain Eukaryota; kingdom Metazoa; phylum Arthropoda; class Insecta; order Lepidoptera; family Lasiocampidae; genus Dendrolimus; species Dendrolimus punctatus. The sequence continues at coordinate 4,403,633 of CM022528.1, forward strand.
CCGTGTCTATGCATTGAAGCTATTAAAAAAACAACTGGAAGACACTATATAAACGATGGAGAACACGATGCATTTTTTTTTTAATTTCTGTCTGTCGGTTTGTCTATTTGTTCGAGATTCACGTAAAAGTACTGGGCCGGTTTAGCTGGTCGACAGCAAATTCTTAGAACTTAAGATCTGCGCTACTTTTAGTACCGGGAATCCCACGGGAATTTTCCCAGGAGCGATTTGTAATTGTCCGGGTGCATAAAAAAAATGCTTATCCCGACTTAGTTTTTACTAAAACGATAGCTGTGGTACTTTGTATATCGTGAATCCCGCGGGAAATTCCAGTCAAGTGTGGAAGTCGCGGGCATATCTTATTATTAAATAAGCCTCGGTCGAAATCAAGATTGATTAAATATGAAGCCAATATGGTTTACAGAGTACCAAAACGGTCAAAGTTAGGATTCCAATTTGATTTGAGTTACAGAATCGGGGCCCGTATTAGTGTTGCTGATTTCGCCTCTTTTTGGCTAAATAGAGTATATTTTATATAAAAAATAGTACTCTACTAAAATTAATTTTACCTCCTTTCTTCGATTTTACCTCGAATGACGCTGGCGAGTGTTGAACTCGACAACGCTATTTTCCAGCAGTGATAATTATAGCTAATACTAGCTCTTAAATGTTAATACGAGTATATTTCTTTGACACAGATATATGACGTTGAGATTTGTTCGAACAATGCCAACGTATGGATTGCATCCATCGACAATTGTCGGCCGATTTGATGTGTAATAAAAAAAATATTATTCGGTGTACCTATCGTTGTATGTGTAAAAATAATTTTTATATAGATGTCTATTGATGAAATTATTGAGTACAAGACGTTTATTTAGTTGTTTGTATAAGCGATCGTATAGACGGCACTGCTTTACTTTGTATACACTTATATGCATATGCAGCGAAAGTGCGGCGGCGGTGTCGTGTACACACGCGCTTATTATTAGCATTGTTTTAAAGTCATTAAGGAATGGGCCATCGAACGCAGTAGTAAAATTTAGTGTCTATTTATTATTATTAAAGATGGAGATTTTTTTTAAAGAGATCCAAGCAAAATCTCGTTCAGTATGTACTTCATTTTGTTTTTAAATAAAATATGCAGTAAAATTCACTACAAACGTATACGAATGCTTTGGCGAGAATTTCAATATAAATATGTTCGATATGTTGTATTATTGCCTTGGTCTGGGTTAACTGGGACGAGTCTCAAACTAGTCCGTTATATGCTATAACAAAAGTTACACTTGGAAATATATAATACGTATTTGCCGAATTAAATCAAGCTAAGTGTTTATATTTGGGTGTTATATTAGTTCGTCAAATTCTATGACCGTTCTTCATTATTATCGCAACAGACGGTTGAGATATAGAAGATTTTTTTATAAGGAATCAGCATTGCGTGGCCTTCTGTAGCTAATCTGAGGAAGCCATAGTGAACAAAAACAAATCGTTACTAAATGAAAATTTTTAACACTTCCGTTATAACGCTATAATTATCTCGATATTCGCCTATCGCTATGAGATGAACTTGACACTGGAAATTTCTTGTAGAGTCAGATGGCCTTGGAATAACTTCATTAACAAAAACTCGCTTGCCAGTTGTGTGCTTGTAGTGCGGTCAGGTCAGCTTCCACTCTATCCCTCCAGCGATACTTGGGATCGGTGAGATTTTATCTCTCCAATTATTTTGGGAAAAGAAAAGTATATAAAAACATAAACAATGTTGTTTTAACGAAAGTTATTGACCCAATGGAGCAATTTAATTAAATTATTTAAAATGACACATGGTTCAGATTCGCAATCAGACCCGGTAGGCGGCGCTGGAATCGAGTCCTAGATTTATATTTTTAGCGCTGGACCGCTATTGGAAAATAAGAATGATATCTCGTAAAGAAGTTTCCGTTTCCACCAGTATAATTTGATATTTTTCTTTGGTTTGCCGGTTTCGGTTTGCTTTAAACATGCTATTAATTTGGAGATCTTTACGTGAGATAATTTGCAGGCTCCTTGTGCGATGATAAGGGCCATAACCAGGGTCTCGAGATTGAGTTGCGGAATTTTCTCAATTTTATGAATTTATTATGCCAGAAGTAACGCAACATCCAAGCCGCCGTCATGATTGATAATACTGTTTCAAAGCATTTATTTTACTTTTGAGGTTTACTCGTCTATCGAGTTACATATTTCTTGACAGTAAAGACTATGTAAAACAAATGATATAATTGTCTTACTTTATTGTTGTGGGCGACGAGTTGTTCTGTGAGACAGATAACGCACAGATTAAACCATCGATATACATAAATAAATCGCAAGTAATCGATTCGAATTCGAATCGATTTAAAATAAAAAATGTTTTACTTTAAAAAACAATAATTAATTAAAACTAATTTACAAATGAAGTCGATTTTATAATAAACCGAGTCTGCAACGTATTAGACAAAGTAATTTATTTGTTTGAAACATGGACATTTTTGTAGATGTTATGCCAGGTGTCGAATTACATGTTTCGCTTTGACAGGCATATTTTTTTTTAGTTTTGGTTACGAGCCGTTTGTAGTCCTTATGACAAGCTATAGATATTATGATTATATTATTACATCACTAATTGATCCGTCATCGAGCTGTCAAAAGTAAAAATAAATGCTTCGAAAGGGTATAAGATATATGTAGTAAGATACATTATAGCACTGGGATTTAATTTTTTGGGGTAAATTTCTAATATAGAGTCCCTGAACATAACAGTATATACTGCTCTTATGATATTGATTCCGTGACTGTGTACAATTGTTTCGATGTGTACAGTATAATAGTTGTGTATGCACATGATATGGCGTTTATTAATTGTAATATAGGCTTTATGCACAAAGTATTTTTCAACGTTGAACACTTATTGCGGAGCTCAAAACTTAGTCCAGATCAGTGGTGTTCTTTATAAATATCAGTTAAATTTGTCTCAAAAAATAATAATATTGCAAAATTGCAGTAGGAATATGGAGTACTTATATTCCTAATGAATATGAAATATATACAAGAAGTGAAAGAAAGAAAGAATTTATTTGACAGGAGAGCGACAACACAAACGCAAACAATAAATGTCGTCGTTTTCGTCTTACACCAAAAGAAAGGTCTGCACTGAAAATCAGCGTTGTGTCGGATATAATTCCGGCACAGCAATATGCTGAGTGCAAACCTTGTTTGCTGAAAATGCGGCGTACAAATTTTCAAAATATGCTCTGTGTATAATAATATAAGAAATGTGATTACGTCGCTATTTTTGCAAATAAAGTTTTTCTTTCTTTCATGCAAATGTATAGGTCAATATTGTACGCCGCATTTCTAAATCAATGAGGTTGACCAGAATGAAGTGAGTTTCCTCCAGTACCTCGCTGAAATTCAGCACCAACCGCACACGTCGTTGGAGTTTTGATTAAAAAAAAAACGATTTTTTAGATTAAAAAAAAAGGTACTGTGACACAACTTTAGCGAATCAACATAATGGTTAAGATTTGACACTATATATATTTTGTAAAGAATACCATGCTCTAGACTTCACTGTACCTTATTTATTAATGTCTTTGTAATGGTCTAAATGCAGCCAAGTACGGATTAATTAATTTAATAATTTGCCAAAAGTGCGAGACGAATCGGTCAAATATTAAAACGTGTTTAACATAACAATATGAATGTCAAACTTGACCATGATTCATCATAATGTACATAAGCGTAAGCAGCGCTCACCACTGCTCCAGATTGACAGACTATTTTTTTTATTGTAGGAGTTCAGCAGACAGGCAGACGGCGCCCACTTGATGGAAAGTGGTTACCATCGCCCATGGACATTTGAAACACCAAAGGTGCTACAAATGCGCTGCTGCTTTCTCAAGGGAGACTGGAAACACACAACTCAAGGTTGTTATGGGGGTATACTTTAGACCAGGGGTGGTAGCCATTCAGTCGGGCAAATATGCCCTGGCTCTTACGACGGGCCGCCCGCCGCAAGAAAATGTCCTTCTACGTTTTTGCACAGTTAAAAATTGACAAGCGAACTCCAATTGTATTAATTCTATTGTCAATACTGATTGAGCTCTAATGCCAAACTAGATAGGAAGTAAAGCGCATTAGATTCTCTCTCCGGCCTTTTAATTGAAATATTCGCCCGGCTAGGTCATTGGTCCGGGGTTTCAATACTAGCAGAGTCAATTTTGTTATTTTTGAAATGATAACTTCTTGTGGAAAGGTAAACCGCTTCGTTCCGTATCGCGTTACGACGCCAGTCTGTCTGGCTTCTCTTTCTCTCCCGCTAATGGCAGCGGTAGGCAGGCTCCTCCTCTCTCACTCTAACCCACGCGCCATATACATAAAATTTAAGTAATAACCTAAGCTTATCTCAAGTTAATTTCAATATTAAAAGTTCAACTTTGACTAGTTTAAGTTATCACTTCTGCGGGGCGTTCTGAGACGAACACGTTTTTTGATGTGATCACTTCTTATGGGAAGGTAGACCGCTTCGTTACGTAACGCGTTACGGCGCCAGGCTTCCCTTTCTCTCGCGCAAGTTATCACTTTTGTCGGGCGTTCTGAGACGCACCAATTTTTTTTTAAGTCTTGATGGTCGGAATCTGGCTTATGGGTATCAGTTGTGAAGTTTGGTAAGATATAAGGTTAAAAGGATTCAATAACATTGGTACATTTAATCAATTGTTTTTTAGCATAATTAATTAATAATGCAACGTTTTAATATTTGAACGAATAAATAATTAGAACTTTAGTAGCATGTGCAAATTATTTTAGTAGGGAACATTTTTAAATGTTTAGTTATCAAATAAGATCAATGCGTTATTCGATGTTTACGTTAATATAAAAAAATAAATAACTGTATTATTTATATGTATTTTAATATGTTAGGATTAAATGGAATTAAATACGATTTGTAATATTAAATAGTAGGAACAAATTAAAAGACGTGTGATTGTTAACTTATAGCCAGATGGTTTCATTAACTACTTTAATATTTTTTAGTTTTTAACTTTGGAGTTAAATGAGTTTTTCTATAGTCAAAATTAAAGTTGCAAGTTATTTTATGCGTTGGCACGGGAATGGACCCATAGCAGGACAGCAAAGATAAGGGGGCGTCCATAAATTACGTGAGGTGTTTAAGGGGGGGAGGGGGTCGAGTCAAATCTCATCTAATCTTACGTTGGAGAGAGGGGCAAATATCACGCAATTTTTTTTTCTGATTGAAACAGAAAAAAATTATACTATTTTGGTCCATTTAATCCAGATTGAGAAAGAGAAGAAAGAGCATGACGGAAAGTCATTTGCTCCATTTCCAATACGCCACTGCCTACCGATTCAACCGCTGAATGTTTTCATCAGCACGCCTTATGATCTCTATTGCCCAAGTGTACGTGATGATTTAGAGAAAAAATGCTGCAGTACATGCGGTATTTACTTTGCATCTAGCACAAGAGCTGCAGAGCATAGGCGATCAGCCCACATTGCACAGCTAAGCAAGCGCGTATGTTCCGCAAAGTGCGACCCTCACGGATTGTCACAAGACGAGCTAATGAGTTCCTTTGTGCAAGTGCTAATGGCTTGGAGTGGCTAGATCAGAACGAAGTTGAAGGAGCAGATGATTTTACTGAAAATCATATGGACATGTTGGTTCCAATAGTCTCTCTTGAGACCGTGCATGATTCTCCATGGACTGAATTAGAGTAGGTATACTTTTTTTAATCACAGTAGTTACGATTTAATTATTCTATTGTTAAATTTTTATTACACTTATAATTAAACTCTCAGCAATATTGATTACTAGTCTTAACTAGTCGTAATAAAATCACGAAGCAAATTTGTTTTTTTCTTTTTACAATAACAATCCAACGCGTTTACGTAAGAAACTCACATTTTGAAAAATCTCACGTGAGATTGGGGGATGGGGTTGAATAAAATGTCACGACATCTCACCAGGGGGGGAGGGAGGGGCAGAAAATTTAAAAAAACACCTCACGTAATTTATGGACGCCCCCTAAAGAGTAACAGAATTAAAAAAACATAATTATGAATTTTTGTTGTTTTTGTACAGTCGCTGAATGAAAATGTTCGTCATCTCAGTCGTTTTGTGTTTGCACGAGTACAAGAAAAAATATTGCCAACATTTGAATAAATGTTATGTTTATAAAATATAGAAACTTGAAAAAAGAAAACTGCAATGTTGACAATGACGGACGCTGAGATTTGCAATAAGAAATAGAGGATATAATCACTACGTTTAATAAATTTTAAAACCAATTAAAAGGGTTTACATGTCTAAACGATCTTCTTAGACAAGATAAATAATAAATCAAACAACCTGGATCTAAGTAATTTTAAACATTATTGTCAAATATTTAAACATAATTTTCTGTTGAACAGTTTGTTATGACATAGTTTAAAAAGATAGCAAATGCTCACGGAACGTTACGTTTTTATTTAATTATCAAATTTTATCAATTAAATTAATTTAAAATTATCAATTTGAAAATTGGTGAGCATTTTCATACCACAACTGTATTTAGAATATAAAAATTACAACTAATATTTTATTTATAGTAAAGACAAGAACGGAAAGACAAGTTATTGAATCCTGTAATAAAATTGGAATCAAACAAAACACGATACACTTGTTTGTTGAGTTTACAAATAGGTCATACGAAAAGTAGAGGATGAAAATTATATTTGGCTATAGGTGTAACCGCACAATGATACTTTAACTAGTTATTTTCATGTCTCGAAAATGTTTCACCGGTCGTGTAAGTGTTGTTAATACAATTGAATAAATTACGTAATGTACTAAGGATTCACAGGACACAATTATAGTAAATTCATTATTTCTTCGCAACTAAAAAGGCGAAAGGTTTTCTTTCAAAAACACTAAAGTTGAGTCCACATTAGAGCTCTATCGCTTGAATCAATTTAAAGGGCATAGAACTGGAGACGACGGCATTCGATATCAAATGTATGACTGCTGGTATGTGGAAACGGCTTTAGCCTTTTATAAGGCAATATTTCGTTTCAGTGTTGTGACTAATATAGTATGTTTCATATAAAATCGCATTTATTTTGGTAGGCATCTGCCAGTCTGTAGAGGACATAATTTTATTTGACTAACAGCTGTAGTCTTGCGAACTAAGTTACAGAGACAAGTAAAGATGAGCTACTTATAAGCCTGCATAGATGTCGGAAAATATTATTATAAAATAGTTTTAGAGAGAAGAAACAAGGTAAAATTTGTGGAGGTGTAAATTCAAGCCACGCCCGCGCAATTGAGTATTGCGCGGGCGAATGTAGTGCATTGCATTTTGTTCAATTGATATCTTAAAGTATTATATACATATGTTTGGAGTAAGATCGGTGAATCAATCGAATAGTCCGTGCAGATAGGGAATAATAAATGTCAAAGCACTACTCTTTTTTTATTTGACATCGAAAAATTTGATGTATACTTTTTCAATAAATAATATGTAATCAAATTATGGTGTTTCTTTTTTTATTATAAAACAAGCGTTCTCTTCGAAAAAACCTGGGTACTAACTCTGTTACTTACATAAAAACTAAATTGGGTGTTTTAAAAAAAATTATATTACACCTAAAACTTAATTATTTCTTGTCCATTTCACTATAACAAAATAAACTATGTCCATATAATGTAAACAAGTGCCCAGCAAGAGCTGAGTCGAAGCGAACCTAATTTGAAGTAATACAGTGAATAAATAACATGTTTCTATGACAATGTAGGTATTTTTAGTGAATTGAAAAACGCGATTGCAACATCATATATATTTTACTTAATCTGAGGATAGTGTCCCAAGTGTTGATTCGGGATATAAGCCAGCTCCGAGTCGATTTTCATTCGTTCAACGTTCAGGTTGCTATCGCAGCGCCATCTTTGTCGGTATTTTCGTTTATCCCGCGGAAACGAGGTTATTTATCGGGATAAAAAGTATCCTAAGTTCCCCGGGCTAGCTCTGTGTTGAGTTTATCCTGTTATCTGTGTTAAATCCGTTCAGACAAGACACAAAATGTGTAAAATATACATTTTCGGAATCTCCTGGTCCCAATTATCTCTTCTGAATATTTTCACATTTTTAAACGTATATAGTACCTACAGATATAGTATCTAACTAAAGTTTGCGTCCTTGAAGTTCGTACACGTCGTTGTGCAGAATAGCTATAAGGTTCATAGATGGAGCTGAGGGGAGTGTTGCGCTCTCGTTCGGCCGCTATCCTAACTCGCATGCCATCTCTTTCGCACAGTACACAATGTGTGATAAACGGTAACATTTGACTCGGTACTAATTTCACTCAAGTTTTGCGCGTATTGCTCTATGCGTTTAGAACCAGTAAGATTGGCTAATTGCATATGTTGTCTCCCTAGTATGTATAATAGTTTCTTCGCGGGTTGCAGGTCAATCACTGGTCCTCTTGTTTAAAGAGGAAGCATTAATACAGGTAACATTGTATTGAATTTTTATGTTAGTGCTATTTTCTCGGAAAATTAATTTCTATTTATATCGCAGACTATCCATCTTCTGGGATGAAAAGTATCTAAACCCATTTTTGTTATTTAAACTAAACATGTACTAAATTACACAAAATTGCCAGAATGGCAAAATCAATCAAATGAAATAATTGAAATGACCAAATAAAAAAAATGACAAACCACAAAAAACTAAAACATCCTACTTTTGGAATAACCAATTATTAATACATTAATCTATCCCAAAATTATATTATTACCCAGAATGAAAAGTATCCCTTGATCTCCCTCCCTCATATATACCGAATTTCAGACGAATTGGTTCAATAGTTTTTCGTAAAAGCATAACAAATAGACGAATATATTTTTATCCCGGAAACTATCCCATTTTTCGGAATAACCTAGTTCCCTATAAGTATCCTATGTTCATCTTCGGCATCGAAAAATATATATACTGAGTTTCAGCCAAATCGGTTCAGTAGTTTTCCCTGAAAACGGAACAGACAGACAGAGTTACTTTCGGAATTATATTATTAATAGGGATTGTTATACTTGCCTGATAATAAAAAAGATTGCATTGTTATAAATTCATTTACTACAATAACTTAGAACTACAGTCGACTTATTCATATTTTTACACATATCTTCAAGTTTCTCAACTTATCGGATCACATACAAACATCCCCATTTTTTGTAGTTATTTAAGTCACTATTTTAATGAAAAATAAAGATATTGATTGTATCTATTCATACCTATTTTTACAGTTATACACATCCAATAATTCCTCAAGGTGTATCTGCGCAGTAGACCAATTTTAGTGTACGAAGCGTGTAAGCCGAACAGCTCTAAGAATGCAATGTAAGCAACACTGCCACTGCTTGCGAATATAATTCAATACAGATTATGTACATGGTCGGAAACCGGTTTGCACTTTTCTGCGCTGACGAAAATTGCCCATCAAAATTATTTTACCCTTCAATATGACTACAAACATAATTACATGTCGTGCTCAATATAAGTCTCATGCAGTCTTCTTTAGTATTTGTATTTGGCATGCTTGCTGTGTTTCCTGTGGTGGTGCGACGGGGGCGTGGCCGGCGACCGGCGTCGCCTCTCCCTTTCCCTCTCGCGCTCCCGCTCCCGTTCTCTCTCTCGCTCCCTCTCCCTGTCCCTTTCCCTCTCGCGCTCGCGCTCGCGCTCCCTCGACCGTTCGCGTTCTCTCTCCCTCTCGCGCGATCGTGAACGGGAACGCGATTTGCGCTCACTGCAAATTGACGGTCATTTTAGGTAATGTTCACACGCGATCATTGTAAATTCTCACTTAAATTATTTATAAGTCTAATTTTGGCATATCGATGTGAAGTGGAGATTCCCAAAGTGGTCGATATTAACCCCCGGGGTCGAAATCGATTTCCGAGGAGTAAATCTATAAACGAAAACTGATTTTGGGGGTCAAAGAGGTCTACAAATCGACCCCTATTAATTATCACAAGTTCTTATTTAAAACCTTTTTAAATACAGTATAAGTTGTATTACGAGTACCAACTTATTAATTGTAACAACTAAAAAAAATGTAAGTAATAACTAATATAATATGGTAAGTTTTTTGCATCAAGACGAAAAAGTAGCGATTGGATTTTTAAACTAATTTGGCTATGGGGGATTGAGTTCATTTTGGAAAAGGGGGTCTTTTGCCCAAAATAGTTTGGGCATCCCTGGCGTAAAGTGACTGCAAACGGATCTGCCAAAATGGCACAAATGTGGACAAAGACATGAATTTAGCTAAGATCGTGTTATAGGCCACACGTCTTGTGAAATATTAGTTTTTGGTGAAAATTTCAAATTACTAATCTTTAATGAACACATACAGCTATAAACTTACAGATATCTTGATCTTTTAGGTGGCGGAGACAACGAAGGCTCCCGTGATTTCTTCGATTTCTTGGATGAAGTTCTGAAAGTGACAGTTATATCTATGTGTTCTTAATTATGAACTGAAAGACTATTGGGTTTATTCAAGAGAGTTAAGACTAAGTTTGAACGCTTCTTTAAGAATCATAAAGAAACATTCAACATTACTATGAAAAACTCTCCATGAATAAGACCGTTAGAAACATATTTTTTTTAGTAAAGAGCAGAACACGACAAAATATACGAAACATATAATATAAGAAAATAAATATAGAAAATTAGAAAACAAAATCTCTGTACAAACAACTCGTTTCTCTTTCACTTCCATCTATACCACCAAAAGTAATGGTGTGGGTGGAATTGGAATCAGGTCAAACAGTTCAACCGCACACACTGCGAAGTAGTCTATAAAAATCCGATAGACAACAACCCTGTGTCGATGCTCTATAGCAGTGGTTCCCAAACTTATTTGTATACCGCCCAATTTGAGAATAAATTATATTTAGCGCCCCCCATTTTTTGACCCACTTAAAAACCACTATAACGTCAAATTACATTAATTGATTATTGTGAGCTATATTAGCGGAGATTAAACATTAATTCTAAACGAGATTTTTACTAGCTCGCAAGAGTTAACTTGAGACCTAAGCGCAGTAGGTAGTACACAACGGCGCCGAAGTCTCAAGTTAACTCTTACGGGCGACACCTGCCTATGAGAATGATTATTGAAACGCCCCCATTTTTTTTCTGGGTCTCTTACCGCCCCCCGTTAAGCCTGCAGCAAGGGGGCGTTATCGCCCACTTTGGGAAAGGTTGTCTATATGCTTCGAAGCCTTGTATTGACAAGCTGGTTTTGAGATGGCATAGGAGGGTTAAAAGGGATGGGCTAACGTGATAGGTAAGACGAGATGGGGGTGAAGAGAGTGGCCCGTATAGGGTGGAGGAGCGAGATGGAATATGCTCCTCCGTCTCAATGGAAGATCTCCCAGCAAGACTATTGTTGTGACTCGCAGACCTAGGCCCATCTATTATTGTTAGAAATTTGTATATACTGTTACGACTGCGGAACTCGAATTAAAATGTCGTTGGAATTACTATAGAATTTATTAGAACTATAGAAACACTATGACACAGATACAAATAAAATAATAAATAACAATAAAATAAATAACTACGAGTACAAACTGCACGATTCAATAACACGCGCAAAGTTCGTCACTATATAGCTTTTCTTTTAGAATGTACACGCCTAGCTCGTATCGTAATAGTCGCTTGACTGCCTCACCCCGTCGTTCGGGCATTGTTTTATACTAACCGATCGAAAATCGACCGCGTAGACTGAATTACTAAGAAAACGTAATCTGCACACCTGCAGGCATAAACGAGTACAATAACAATAGGATATTTTTTCTTAATTACAAATTTTAAACAAAAAGTAAACAAAAGAGATCCAAATGCGGGAAAGGTAATAAACCAGGTGTGCATTTACTTTGTCGGCGTGTAAAAATATTCTTTGTACGTGTCGGCAATCATTTGCGACCTCAAGTATTGCACAGCGCCGCCTATTGGATTGTACTCGTAAGTGTTTCACTGCAGGAAGGGGCTCCTTCGAAATTATCGTATACTATTTTTTTATTGCAGGTGTTCAGCCGACAGGCAGACGGCCCACTTGATGGAGAGCGGTTACTATGGACATTTGCAACAAAGGTGCTACAAATGCGCTGCTGCACTCTTAAGGGAGACTGGAACCTGGTCACTAATGCCAGAACACAACTCAGGGTTGTTTTGGCGACATGCTTTAGACCAGGAGTGGTAGTCATTCAGTCGGAAAATTCCCTACCACCTGGCTGTGTCGTTTTGTCGCGTCTTACAACAGGCTGCCCGGCCGCAGGAAATTGTATTCTTTCTCCGTTCCTGCACGGATAAAACGCATGTGCACGATTTTGCTTTAATATTCCTTTTAGAAATCATGTGACGCCTTTTATGAACCGATGTTCCATGTTAAAAATGAAGCATCGCCGTAAACTTCATCTTGCTTGCCTACTTTTCGGAGTAGTTAAGCTTCAATCTCCACTATATTTGTATGAAAGCTTTCTTGGTTCGGTTCACAAAGATCAGCTGCACTGCGGCAATGTGCTACGCAGCTTGTGACGCTACGACATGGCACAGCGGCTTTTAGGGGTAGTTTCAGGTATGCAGCTTCCAAATGTTGGAACAATATCCACCCCTATAAAAATATAAAAACTATTCATGGATTTAGACTAAAACTGAAAAAGTTCTTATATGACCATCAAATGTGCCAAGCCGATCTTATTCATGATACAAGTGCAATATGATGGTGCGCATGTGGAGGGTGTGCCTGATCTATCCCGACTGTGTTAGTCATGTCAGTGTGTGTTAAATGTTATATTATTTATTAGTCTAGTTCTTCTCTATCGCTCTATCTAATTTCATAAATAATATGTAAATCATTGTCAATTTTTTATAAATAATGTGTATTTAGTCTTTTATTATTTAGTATTGTTTGTGGTTTTTTTTTTCTCTCTATTTCAATCTCAAGTTTTGTATATTTACTTCATACCTGTTTTTTTTCATTTGCCCGTGTCCGTGTATGTCACAGACGGTCTTAGCGGAAGATCAGCGCTGGTTATCTTAACCGGCAACTTTGCTGAGCTATGACCAATTTAGGACTACATTTACTTATTTGTTTTAATGTAAATAGTTTAAGTGGTGTTTATTGTAGTTCTAAATAAATCTTTTTCTTTCTTTCTTTCTTTCTTTCTATATCAAATACTACTCGTGCCTACCCCGCAAGGGACCTGGCGTGAAGTAATGTATGTATGTATATATAAAATAGTAACAAACTCACGTGGAATAGGCGTCCTCTTCGTAAGGCGACCGCCGCTTGTGTTCCGGCGACTCTCGAACTTCTTCGATCGCTTCTTTGGCCTCGCGAGACGCCTGCGGGTTCATAGAAAAAAAATACAATAAGCATCAAATTCCGTCTACTAACTACTCTATGTACACCGCTTTGCAACGTGCGAACGTTCGCTGTTTAAGGACGAGAAGCGGCAAAAAAGTCCCTAGCCACATATCCATTAAAAAAATATTTTCTTCATATATGTATTCAAATCTTCGGCGCAGTGCGCAGTGCGCACCAGAAAAGAAGAGGTGAAACGCTTGGTTCTGACTGGTGGTGTTTCCACCATATAACGATGGCGTAAACCGGTCCGTCTGGTTGTCCGATGGTAAAAAGGGGATGGAGGAATCAGCTCGTGTAATTCTGAGGAACACTCCCCGAAATGTATCCGATAGAACACAGTCAGCCCCGCGACCTTGCGTCTATGCTCTAGACTCTGGAGTCGAGCATCAAAAAGACGATCATCGCCGACCAGCTTCCTAGCTCTTTTCTCAATTGATTCCAACGCCTCCAACTGGTATTTGGCTGACCCATCCCAAAGATGAGAACAGTACTCCATGCAGGATCGAACTTGTGCTTGGTATAGGTTCAGCAGTTGTTCCGACGTGAAATACCGTATCACCTTTGCGAGTACACCCAGTTTTTTGGCCGCCACTTGCGCTAAAGACTATGTACGTGCCAAAATTGAGTGTTGGAGTCAAAGAGATGCCCAGAAGCTGGAGTCTGTCTGTCAATGTAATGGACACACCCCTGAAAGTGGGAGTGAGATCAAATTGACTCCTTTTAGCAGAGAATAGACACGCCTGGGTTTTGGAGGCGTTGAACGTAACCAAGTTTGCGTCACGTCACATATACTGAACAAGACAAAGATATGTATTTGTCTGTGATCAGTTGCAAAACCAACTTACATTCATATGTATAAACTAGGATCTGCCTGCGATTCCGTCCACGCTTGACTTAAAATTCCCGTGGGATTCCCAGGATACATAGTACCATAGCATTTAAAAAAAATGTTAACTATCGTTTTAGTGAAAACTGTGCTGGAATAAGATAATTTTTATGGACCCGACAACTGCAAACCCCGCTCTCGGGATAAAAAATATCGCACATTAAATTTGCTATGGATCAGTAAAAAAAAAAAAACATTTTTTTTTACTGGCCATTTTAAATGTCCAGAAAAATTCCCGCAGGATAAACACTAACGCATAGTTTATTTTAAGTATTAGATCAGCGAAAACCACATCGAAATCGGTCCAGGATTTTTACGTGTATCCCTAACAAACCAACAGACAAGAAATCTAAAAAATGGCATCGTGTTCTCCATCGTATATATAGTCAATTCCAAATGTTTTTCTTTTAATTGCTTCAATGTAGAGACACGGTATGTTTAGAACTTTATAATACTATAGATATCAGTTAAAATATCGTTAGAGTAGTTACTGTAACGACTAACCTTCTTAGTCGTCATATTCTTATTAATATTATAAATACAAAAGTACTCTGTCTCGTTTTCATGGAAAAACTACATTTGTTTGAAAATCATTATAAATATGTCGGAGAAGGCCTCGTTCTCAAGACATCTCCTTTAGTTATTACAGGTTTAGTGGGCGTCATCAGGATAAAATGCGAGCATAAAACACAACGGCCACAGTTTATACACTTTTAATTTAGATTCGATCAACATTTTGACATAGTTTAGACCGAGCAGCGGGTTCAGGGCACCGCTCATACTTCCAACTTCAATACTTCCTTTAAAATTCTCTACGGTCCAACTCGATCCGTTACTATCACTCGAATGTGCCACAAAAACTCCTCCGTCTACCGAAGTAGATACTACTAAAGTATAGAGGGCGTCTTGACCCCGCTCAAGACATGCCCTGCTCTCATTGGTCGTTTATTAAATTACAATATTCAGAACTTTTATTAGGTTAGAACGATCTTCAAGTTATAGAAACATTTAACAAATCAAATAAAATAGAATTAAGAATTTTAAAAGTAGTTAAAATGTAAACAAATAATATTGTGCGTTATAAATCCAATCAACAATTATCTGATTTATATCTTCCCTCCGACAAATATATTTTCGATGCCGAAAATGAACATAGGGCACTTTTTATACCGAAAAATGGGATAGTATACGGGATAAAATATATTTTTGGGAAAATTGACTCCACCGATTTGGCTGAAATTCGGTATATATACTCAAGAGTGGTCAGTGGGTAGGTACCTTCTTGATGAGCTTCCTGCGGTAGTGCTGGATCTGCTGCGGGGCGCTCATGCCGGCGCGGCGAGCGCGCGCGCCCGCCTCCAGCTCGTCCGCGTACTTCAGCACGCGCACCTCGATCTCGCGCAGCGTCTCGCGCCGCAGCGCCAGCTCCTCGCTGCACCGGCGCGGCCGAAGCGCGGAAGCGGGACAAATTTCTCATATTGTTATATAGGCATGCATGAAATGGATATATACTTTTAGGTGATCCAGTCATTTGCGATTTGCACCTGAAGCTGATACCAAGTCTTTATTATAAGACAGGAACATTAGGGGCCTTATTATATCAGCCCATAATAATTGTCTCACTGCTGGGCTCGGGTCTCCCATTATCGAGGGAAAATTAGGGGCCTTACTTATAATAATATCGACAAGGAAGGATTAGCCATTTCTTAAATAAGAGACTCTTAAGCCCCTAATCAATGGCTGTTTCAAACAAACAAAACATCTTGCTTCTTAGCAGTCATTTAAACTTCCTCTCGATGTTAGTTATTTTCGACAGTTATTTATGAGTTACTTTAACACCACCTCTTATCCTTAAGAGGAGTTTATGGGTAAGATTTTTGATAATCAGTTCCTGGGTAATTTCTTAAAATTTTACAAACTATTATAAGTAAGGCCATAGGTGATAAGTATAAATATAATTTATACTAATCACTTTTTTCTTAGAGACATAGAAAATAAAAAGCGACTAAATTCATTTATGACATTGATATGACATTTATAAAATTTAAAGAAATTTTAAACTCCATCCTATGACAATGACATTATCCGAAACTTTTTTACAAGATCCGGTTCGGTTTTCAGATAACGGTTTTCGTTACAGGTAAGGAGTTCACATACAATACATTGATTTAATGAGGCCATTAATAAATAGAGATTCTCTTACGTCTCGGCGGTATGGGCGGGGGTGAGCGGGGCCTTGATCTCGTCGTCGGCGGGCGCCTCGGTCGGCGGAGGGGGGCTCTGCTCCCCGCCCTCCCCCGTCTCCACGGCCTCCCACCGCGACGGGATGAACCCGCCCATGATGCTCCGGTCGGCGCTCTCCTGGTTCTCGGACTCCAGCGGCACGCCGTCGATGTCCTCCTCCACTGGACATTTTGTACAATAATATACAATAATAAAAAAATGATGTTCAATTTTTTTATATGCACGAGTTCAGCAGACACGCAGACGACCCGCCTGATGGAAAGCGGTTACAGTTGTCGTCATGTGCTGCCAGTCTCTTAAGGGAGACTGGAACCTGGCCACTAATGCTGGAACACAACTCGAATTTGTTATGGCGGTATACTCTAGACCAGCAGTGGTAGTCATCCAATCAGGCAAATACCCGAGCTGTAGGTTGTTATTCTTTCTCCATTCCTACATGGGTAATTTGGTAGCTAACCCATCTATAACTAGCATTTGCCCGCCACTTTGTCCACACTGGACATGTAACAGATTACAGTATATTTTGCTAAATATATAATCAAAGACTATTTTTAGCAGCGTAACGGATTATTTAGTATGAAAATACACGAATCCTGGAAGTTCGCGTGAAAATGTATGCAATGTTACTAATCGATCAGTGAAAATTTCACGTAGTAATAATTCTTTTTTCAACCTGGTCACTTTAAGCTTCTCCCAAGAAAATTCCCGCAGGATCATCGAGATATAAAAAAGTGACGGAGATATTAAATCTAGGTATTTGTTGTCGACTAGCAAATAAAAGGGTTGAGAATTTAGCCTTTAATGTATTTTGTATTCCGCTGTAACCGAAAGTTGCCAAAGTCAACTGTAATTTACAGGTTGAATCCTAGTTACGGGACTCTGATAGCTGACGGACGGCTCAACATTTATTATTATATTTTTTCCATTGTTATCTAAAGTGGTTATGAATATACGATTTTTTTTTAAATAGCGTCATTTCACTCGCTGCACGCGCCGCGCCGCGCCGTACTTGTGCTGGAGTAACGATTAACGGATTTCGGGAAATTTAACGGAGGTTAAGGAGGCCATTAACATATTTATAAGTTAACGTAAAAGTTAATCAGCTATTCGAAATGATAATTTCGTTAATTAACGGATTTCTTCCGAACAACGTATACGGGCTTCGTGAATGCATTTGTTGTGCAAATGTATTATAATACCGGGCACCCCGTCGATGTCGTCCGGCTGCGGCGGCGGCTGCAGGCTCCTGGTGGCGGCGAGCCTGCGCAGCGCGGCGCCGTCCAGCGGCCCGCCGCCGCGCTCGCCCTCCCACGACCCCTCCGAGCCCGTCGAGCGCGCCGGCGACGCCTCCGCCCCCGCGCCCGCCGCCCCCGCCCCCGCCTCCGCCGCCTCGCCCGCCTCCGCACCCTCGGCCGGGTCCCTTTCCTGAACAGCATCGCACAGCGAATCAAGTCTCATGCCTCGCGCGATACTACGACATGTGCATCGGAACCAAACCGGAGTGAAACTCTACACCCGATCAAATTTAAAGTGGAAAATATCTGTCTATAATGGTACAAACTTAGATGTTTTAGAGCCATTCTAAAATCAATATCAATAGTAATCTATATTAATATTATTTATTTATTAATTATGGAAAACCTACAATAAAACATTTGGTTAGATATCTAAAATTAATACAAGAAAGCCAATGACAGGTTTTCACGGATAAGATATAGCTTAAAAGTAACATGCAAACATAAAAAATGGCACCGAGAAGTCTAATCACTGTTGAAAAATAATAATAAGGCTTGACACCGCTTGGCTCCTGAAATACTAATTGCAAATGGGTCGATATTTATTATTATTAGTATTTAGTTACATTATTCAAATAGTTACTTGCTCGCACTAAAAATGAAATTTGTCTATAATTAGTAAAACTTAAAGGTACATTTATGGGTTGATTGAAACATATAGATTTTGAAGGAATATTAAAATTATAAATGAGTAAAGTTTTTTAGTGTGGATGCTCAAAAAATAAAAAATATATTTAGGGGTGGGTTACCACTTTAGGGTACCATACCCTTATCATTTAAGGGTATGAAAAATAAATGTTGGCCAATTCTCAGTCCTACTAGATATGCACACAAAATTTCATATAAATCGGTTCAACCGTTTCGGAGGAGTTTGGTAACAAACACCGTGACACAAGAATTTATATATTAGACTAGCGGTCCCGTTGTCCTGCTCTGAAAAAATAAAAATCTAGGACCCGATCCTAGCGCCACCTACGGGTTCAATTGCGGATTTTAACCATCCGGGAACCCACTCAAACACAAAAACAAAATCACCAAAAACACTCCAGGTGATTAGGAGGATTCTAGAACCCGACCTCAGTGACACCTACCGGTTCCAACGGGATCCTGATTCTAAACCACCTCCCCACAATTTTCAGCAAAATCGGTACAGCCGTTCTCGAGTTATAAATAGTGTAACTAACACGACTTTCTTTTATATATGTAGATTAGTAGAGTAGAATAGAGTGATCTCCCACCTTCTCCTGTCCGAGGAAGACGTCGTTGATGTGGAGCAGGAACTCGGTGGGGTACACGGTCCAGTCGGCCCACGCCTGCAGGATCCGGGTGACGCGCGCGCGGAAGCCCTCCTGCTGCAGCCGCGAGCCATCTTCGACCACGCCACGTGGCAATGGCGCATTATCTCCACCAGCCGCTGCTGGAACCTACGCCCATGGGATAACAACACTAAACAGCGCAGATAGAGCTAAAATTCATTTGAAAATCTTTTAATTTTATTTAAAGTGACAAAAAAAATACTAACGGGTTTTTTAGTTTCAAATCACAACATTCTTTACGCGACAGCCCAGGGGACTGAACGCGTATCCAAATGGCGGTGGTAAGATTGCTGGTACTTAAAGAAGGGGGAAACTATCCTGCGTGCCTCTAGGCTGCACCAACTATGCGTGCTGATCACCAAGTCGTGTTGTCTTTTTCATACAGTCTTCGGTATTATGTATACACACATAGAGCTGCATTTACAGGCAAGTTGCAGCGCAAAAGATGCGCGGGTCGACAGCAGACTCGTAAAGACGAGCAGTTTTTTTCATTTTTATTCTCCTCCGCCAGACGAACAAATTTGTCCAGCCTATTTATCATATTATATGTATATATTCCGTATAAACATTCCTTTTATCTTTTTTGTGCACTTACTTTTTTATTATCGTTTTTCTTTTTGTTAACAGGCATGTCACATAATTTTCTCTAATCCATCTTAAGGTTGTCTGGAAGAAATTGCTTTTTTTTAGTGATAAGACCGCTTATGGTCTTCTGTACTTAAATTTCTTATTGCATCTTAATGTTATGCAATAAAGTATATTCTATTGTATTTGTATATCACTTTTTTTCTAATACATACATACTCAATGTGTATTAGAAAAAAGTGATATACAATACAATAATAAGGTGGTGTGCCTACGCCGTCTTGGGATGGCGGCCGATCACTTGTTCTACATATATACATAACTTCACGCCAGGTCCCTTGCGGGGTAGGCTCGAACAAAGAGCGCCATTCAGGCTTATTCTTACACACCTCACTTGTATCTTTGATATTTCGAATAACTCCTACATGATTACAATGTTGTTTTAAGTGCGACAAGGACAGTGGTACGGGACGGAAGACGATGCGACTCACGCGTTCCGGTAGGCGCTCGCGTTGGTGAGCTTCGCGCCTGCGTTGTGCAGGATGTCGGAGACGAGGTAGAGGCGCGCGACGCGCTTGTGCGGCGCGGTGCGCTCGCCGGCGAGCGCCTCCGTGACGCACTGCGCCACCTCGGCGGCCGCCTCCGCGTGCTCCAGGCACCACGCCATCGCCGCGCCCACGCTCGCGCGCGACGGCGACAGCCCGCGGATCAGCTCCTCGAGCCGGTCGCGCTGGTTGTTCGACAGCGTGCCCCGTATGTTCTCCTTCGCCTCGTCCTCTTCCACCAGCTCGTCGGGCATCCCCGCAGTGTAGAGGTTCATCACCGGCGGACGCCAGACCGAACCACCTGAACAATTTGTAACATTTATAACTATATCTAGGATTCGTTTTTTCGATTTATCATCATAGTCACCTCTATAACTGAGACAGCGAATGAACTTTATATGCATAGACCTCTGTAACTGAGATAACATCGTTTTGTTTGTTTATTTACTTCTTTGTTTTCTACCCGCAAATTCCGCACTTAATTACACAAGTAATTTTGAATCTCAATGACCTCCAGTTATTACAGAGGTAATATCGCAGTTCTATAACTGAAATAACTGTATTCTAACCTCTATTAATGGAACCCTCTGTAAATGAGACAGATATTTATATACCTGCTGGATATATGAGATACTGGGTAAGTGGTTACCTCTAAAGTGAAAACCACATTGCAGATCCCTTGATGTCTCACTTAACTAAGTTTCACTGAATAAATTCCTAAAAATTAAATCAATATTTAATGTAAATAAATAATGTTGAGCTCTACGACATTTTTTGCAGTGACGTCAGATTGTCATGACAGTAGGAACGGCTAGCATGACAGTCGTAAACGATAAAAAATAGTTACGACTAAATCGTGACGGCATATCTATCGTAGCCACGATAAAAATATCGTCTCGTCGTTGACACGTATTTTCCCTTCCCCCTCGCGACTGTAGTAGAGCTTGCTAATGATGTGTAAACGACAAAAGGAATGCCGTGAAACAATAACATGTCGTTGCGATCCAATGGGAAGACGATACGATAGACGCTAAACGATAAAAAAAATTGAAAAAATAATCGGTATAATGGGAACAGTTGTCTCTAACTAGAGACGACATTCGTCCAACGATAAATTAATCGTTACGGCATAGTGGGAACGCGCCCTTACACAGAACTCTGAATGCGGCAGTTACTAGTTAAGACTCACCTTTGAACATCCTAAAGTCATCCAAGGACCACTGTTTGGGCGAATCCCCCTGCAGCATGGAGAACAGCTTCCACCTGTAGTAGACGTGCGCCGGCGACTGGTTCTCGAAGAGGAACCGGAAGAACGGGTTGTTCAGCTCCTTGTTCATTATGATCGCCTCGAACATCGGGCCCTCGCGGATCACGAACTCGACCATACGGTGGATCAACATCAGAATGTTTCTGGAGGGTATTACAATTCATGTTGTTATGTTAGGAAATCACTAGAGATGTGCCGATTATGACTTTGGGCGCCTAACGATTAGTCGGTTGTAAAGAGGCCGACTAATCGGCTAAGCCGATCACGGTTTCGGGCATTTCGTGGCGCTTTGTTTATAACTGACTCGAGTTCAAGACGCAACCTGTTTTGTTTACTTCGCATTGCTTCTTGATTTTACGGGTCAGGGCGGTGTTTAAAAAATAAAAAATATTTTTGCTTAAAGATAATACTGGTATGTCCATTAAAGCGAAAGAGCTCAATTAAAATTTAATCATGCCAAAAAGAAATCTCATCTATGGATTACAATGTATTAGTAAAATATAGATTATTAACTACAAAGTAAGAAGCCGGATAGTCGGCGGTCTGTGCCGAATAGTCGCCGACTACGTTAGTCGCCGGATAATCGCCTTTACCGACTAGTCTGCACATCTCTAGAAATAACTAAAAGGAAGGTGTCAGCATAATAAATAAATAAATATCCATGCAAACCAATCGTAAGGCGACAAGCTAAGACATGACTTATTACGCATAAACACGCGCACACACACTCACTCGGGCTCACTCACTCAATCAGACTCACACACTCAGAATCACACACTCACTTAGACTCACACACTCACTCACTCAGACTCGTACACTCACTCACTCAGACTCACACACTCACTCACTCAGACTCATACACTAACTCAGACTCACAACCTCGACAAACATCATATTTTCCAATATCCACTAATACTAAAGTCTAAAAAGTAATAGTAAAAAAATGGCTGTAATATTTATTACAAAATATTGTCTTTTACCTTTCTGTCGGTATTACTACTTTGACGATAGACTGCGAGAGGATCTGCAAAACAATAATGACGTCATTAGCAGTTGAGCACGGTGTGCTCTTTCTTTTACGAGCAAGTCATCATAATATTGATTATATTGATACACTCACTTGTTCATAGTTTTCACGGTCTTCAGGGTCATTAGGATAATAGTCGCCTAATCTAACACGGGGAATCTGAAATTAATATTAATTATGTTTGTTACATAACAATGTTAAGTTTCTTTGGATGAAAAGGTTATTTCGGTGGTATAGCTAAGTTATTTTATATACTGTATGTCTTTCAAGACCACGGACCATGAAAATGACCCGGACTTTTGGAGGGCTTGCGTGGAGTCATGGGCCAACACGTAGAGGCTCCTTGACTAATTTATTGTAAATGTGGCGTGACACTGACCGGCGATTATCCCTGTCTACACCGTACATTAGTGCACTCAAGGACAAGCCCCGGCCAGTGTAGGACTATTGTGGGAAATGAGAAGAGAAAGTACGGGCTATTGGGGTGAACTGCTAGTGGTACTAGGGGTCTGGAAATATGGGGACTATGGCGTCTGCCAGTCGCAATGTTCGGGGAATATGGAAAAATGGGCAGACGGGGACTCGCCACTTCCTTATTTTATACATTGTTACTAGCTGTACCCGGCAGACGTTGTCCTGCCTATAAAACATAAAAATCTAGAACCCGATTCGAGCGTCATCTACCGGGACCAAATGTTAATCTAAACTATTCTCAAATCCACTTGAACAAACCAATTTTTTTTATCAAATTTAGGTCCAGCGTTTAGGAAGAGTATCGCGGCGCCACCTACTGGGTCCAATCTTTTATTTAAACCATTCCGGAACAAACTTCAACACATACAACAACAAAAACACCTAAATTCTGGTACCCGATTGCAGCGCCATCTACCTGGTTCGAATTAAAATCTATATCATCCCAGTAGAAAATTATACAAATACTAATATCGCTATTAAAAATAGGGGTTGATCGTTGAGGGTTGAAAATTTAGGGTTGTATGTATTTTTTAATGCTGTATCATAAAAAATACCTAAAAATTATCAAAAAATTTAGCGGTGGACTACCCTTAACATTTAGGGGGAGGAAACATAGATGTTGTCCGATTCTCAGACCTACCTAATATGCACACAAAATTCCATGAGAATCGGTCAAGCCGTTTCGGACGAGTATGGGAACGAACATTGTGACACGAGAGTTTTATATATAAGATTACAAGTTACCTTGTTGATCAAGTGCTTTGGCGGTTGTGCGTTGAAAGGGAGCCCTGAAGGCGGCGGCGGCTTACTCGGCTGCTGCAATGCCGGAGGTATGTAAATCGGAACTGGCGGTATCACCACAGCCTTACCCCAGCCCAGTTTCATTTCGTAGTTCATTATCTCCTTACCTGGAATATTTGTTACGTTCAAATCGACAGACTTTGTCTATATATATATATATATATATAATGTTTACTCAATTTAGGTAAAGTGATAATTGGCACGGAATTAATCACATTAACTAGCAATTTTATATAATATCTTCGATGATTTGGATAACGTAATAAAACGGGTAGGTACAGGAAAAGATTATAAAATTATATTTCAATTTGCCTAAAAATTTATATTATATATAATGACCAGTCATTATATATACTAGCTATTTAATCACTATGACTGTAACACACACACACATATATATATATAAATAATTATATATATTATATATATATATTTATATATACATGATGATGATGATGATGATAAAAACTGCGGGGGACTGACCGTTGATGCACCGGAGCGCCCTCTCGCCGTCCTTGCGCGACATGTACGCGACGAAGCCGCAGTTGCGGCCGCGCGCCTTCTCCTCGTCCGAGCGCGGCCACATGATCTTGATGCTGGCGAGGGGCCCGTGCCGCCCGAATATCTCCATCAGTTGCTGCTCCGTTATCTAGCAGGTGCGTTTCATAAGAAAAAAATTAGGGATCCTTCCTAAAACTCCAATAATGTAACTCAAGGTGTATAAAAATACCTAAAATCACATGCACTGCAAAAACTATTGATGATAGAATGAAATAATGTACTATGACTTTGCAGAATACATCATTATCTACAAAAAGTGTCGCGACAGCATGTCTACCTACTATAGTTATGCCACAATAAGTATTCTTTTATTTTAAAATTTTAATTAAAATTCCGCCGCTAGAAAAGGTTCTTTATTTGTATCTTGGTACTAATCCTTATCAAAATAATTACTTCATGTTCAAGAATGCTTCAATACCTTAATATAAATTTTTGAATTATTCAATTTGGACATTCCATTCGAAACATATCACGAGTTTAAAAATGTAAGTATTTGACCACGTGACCGTGACGCTTTTTCGTGAGCGAAAAATTGTAAGACCCCCCTCTATATAGAAGTTTCACTTCAAAACGATTTAGGCCCAAATTCAAAGTGGAACAACCATACGACGTTAATTGCAGCGTTATCATAATATTTTCTACCGGACTGAAGAGTTATGGACAAAAAAAAATAAGCACAAGTCTTGATTTAAACTTGTTTTTCTTATATTTCACAAAATACATGAACAGTGCAAAGTTAACATTCAGAGAGCACGGAATGAGAGAAAGGAAGAGACGATGTTGCCAGTATGCATACTAAAAATGTTATGTAATAATTAACGGATATTTTGTTTATATATTACTAAAATAATATTTACTTTAACACAGACAAATGTAAATTTAAACTTTGCCTTCAGGGCCAAATGTTATGCGAGATACCGAAATATACTGAAAGGAGTCTTGAGGCTGATTTTGATGAAAACTAAAGTGGTATCAGTGGTACCAGTGTGTATTAAATGTTTCGCCTCCACGTTCGTTCTACGTATGGCAGAGTTGTGGAATGCACTACCAAAGCCCAGGTTTCCCGAACAGTATAATGCGGGTATCTTCAAGTCTCGAGTGAATAAGTACTATCTAGGTAAACGTGCTCCATCTTCGACCGCATCATCGTCCGGCATTGACGTGATCGTGGTCAAACGCAAATTTATTTGATATAAAAAAAGTTCTTCACCTTGCAATCAAAATTATTCAATTTGGTTGATGCCTATACTATCAGCATTAGCATTATAAGATATTGTTTAGCAGGTATCTGCCTGCGTTAGTATGTTGTGACACTGGAACAACTTGATGGCGAGGTTCCAATACACTAGACGAGTATGTTTATAATTAGCCTCTACTGTAAGAAAATTTTGCAAAGCATCAAACAGCTGAAAGCACAAACATTATCTGTCTAGTGAAATTAAGGGTAAATAGTGATACAACTGAAACAAAATAAATAGTACCTTCGGATTGAGGTTCCCCAAATACAAATTAGTGGTATTGGGGTCACCAGTGTCGTAGGAGCCCACATCTGGTATGACATCCATAACAGGCTCTGCACCAACAATACCACGCTCTCGCAACACATTCTTGTATTTGTGACGCTCCGAACGTTCCTCTTGAATCCTGCAAGACAAGAGACCATTGTGATAAGAACTGGTACCTTTTTTTTTATTGCAGTTCAGCAGACAGGCAGATGGCCCACTTGATGGAAAGCGGTTACCATCGCCTATGGACATTTGCAACACCAAAGGTGCCAAAAGCTGCTACTCTCTTAAGGGAGATTAGAACCTGGTCACTAACGCTGAAACACAACTTAAGGCTGTTATGGCGGCATACTCTAAGCCAGGGTACCTGTATGGAATCCAATGAAAAAATATGATTGAAATAAGTTCAGAAAAAAAACGATATAAACCTAAATTTAATCATTAAAGATTTTCAAATTCAAAAGTTTTATTCAAAATAATTTCCACTGGAGAACATTTTTAAGTTAAAACCCAATTTGACTTCTAGTTTATATGTACGCCGCTTTGCAATGCTGCTTTGAAGAAGCGGCAAGAAACTCCCCAGCAACATGTCTAGCTAAATAGTTTTTCTTGTTATTTATCTAGCTCTTAAAAAATATGTAACAATTGAAGACTAGTGATGAAGTGATATTCGCATACTATGATGTTATAATCGATACAATGACTACAGACTTAGATCATAGATATAAATATTTAAAAAAAAAGTTGAAAAAGGTTAAGTTCAGTTCAGTTCAAAAAAAAAACTTTATCTCGATTACTCAAATTGGAATTATGCGACTTATCACTTCATCATCATGCTTCAATTTTTCAAGAAATTATGGAGCTCAGTAAGACAAAGACACAATAAAAGGAAAGAAAAATATTATTATAGTTATAATAATGGTATGACATACTAAACATTTATTTTTACTGCAACATATCTCCATAAATTCCTTACATGCTTGGTAATATGAAATCATTATACAAAGATGGTATAAGAGACTGGAGCAAGCTGCTATGTAAAGGAAGTTTTGCCATTTAAGTATTCCTTGTTAAGCAAATTCTGCTTGATTTCGTTTCAATTTAGTGAAAGGCAGATCTACCACTTCATTTTGCTATATCTTTGGAGCACAAGGTCCAACAATAAAGAAATCTATATGGGACTATTTTAAAGGTCTAACGCAAACAGAATTATCAAAATCAATTCAGAAACAAAAAAGTTATGAACATTATATTAAAAAAATTACAAGACTAATTGAGACTGATACTTTTTTGGAACATTGTTAAAATTATTTATGATACTAGTGTGTTTGCTGGTTTTTACGAATGAGCAGATCTATGTTTCGTACTTACTATAGTCACGACCAACAACCGCACGCGACATACAATGTTTTTAAATAAATATGCGAGAAAACTGTACAATAGCCAATGAAAGAAAATTAAATATCAGTCTGAAGTCGCAACAGTGTTTGACGTTTCCAATATGAAAATGGCGCTACATATAATACGGCCGGCGTAATTTGGCGAATGTGAACATTGGCTCTGCGAACTTTAGCGCATGTAAACTCGTGAAGAAAATACAGTGACCAACTAGTACAAAGCAATGAAAAAATACAGGGATGAAGGGTGACCAATTGAAGACATGAGTGGATGAAGGTGATAAGTCGCATAATTCCAATTCTGAGTAAATCTAGATAAAAGTTTTACTTTTATTTTAAACTAAACTGAACTTAACACCTTTTTCAACTTTTTATTTTTTAAATATGCCTTATATCTATGGTCTAAGGTCTGTAGTCATTTGGTATCGACTTATAACCTTCATCTACGCAAAAAAAGCAAAAAACCGAATATGCGACATATCACCTTCATCCACTCACGTCTTCAATTGTTTTACTGACGAGTCGTATGCCCACTCATCACACGAGTGTACATGCTCTTAAGTTCGCAGAGCCTATGTTCACATTTGCCAAGTTACACCGGCCGTATTATACTCTGGTGAAAAACAGAATTAAATTTTCGTCTCATTTTCTATATAGTATTACAGTGAGACAAATGTATTGATTAAAAGAGCTTTCTAGGACGTTTAATTATTCAACCAGTCTGTTTGTTAGTTCACTTTCGTAAGGTGAAACTCCTTGGTGGAATGCTTATATATTCTGTTTCACCTAAGTATGTATTCTACCATAGACATGCGAAAATAAGTACTTATTGATGAGACTACCTATTTTACTCACGTTGCATTGTGTGTTAGGTAATTTTTACCTTGGAACAATGCATGACTTCAAAAATGAATTTTTTGAGCATTTGAACATAATATTTTAAAGATTTTAATACACTTACTGCCTCAATTCCTCTTTAAATAGCTCTAAATTACTCTTTTTCTTATCTTGCCCTTTCTGTTTGGAGCGTAGCCGTCCCGGGGGCTCCGGCCGCTGGACTAGGCTGCGCACGAGATCTGCTTCGGTTGGAACTCGCTTTTCTTCCAACCGTGACACTGGTTTGTATAATTTACCACGTTCTGATGTATCTTCCTCTGCAAATTATTTATCACATGAAATAATGCAATAAATAAATAAAGCTGACATATATGCAATATGTTTTTCTTGAAGTGGTAGAATTATGGTTGAATCATTATGTTGATTACAGCACTTAAGGCGATCTCTGCTGCTTTCTTCATTAGCTGGTCGACAAGTAAAATCTTATCACACAGGTCGTGACTTTTTCCCTCAAGTGGCTGATAGCTTTTCATCAGATTTGGCCTGACGAAAAATAGGTGAAAATACAGTCTAAAATGGTGCACACCTGTACTTGATCACGCTAGACTTGAAGATGCTTCAATTGATTTGTTTATTATTAAAAAAAAGACAGTAAGGAGTTGCATTCGTAAGCTGTGCATATTATACAAGTGGAAACATAGCGCTTCAACTGTTTAGTTGGTATTTCTATCATATATTGATAGTATGAGCTCCTACATATACTTTATGGTGGTAAAAAGATGAGGGGGAAATTAATTGGTGCAAAACTAGTACTTACTTCTAGCTCCAGCATCATAAGTTCCTGCTTTGACCCAAACCTTACTGTTTGTGCTTGGGGTTTCTTGAAAAGTTTCCACAAATTCTTTGAATACCTATTAAAATAATATTTTGAATGAGAATTTGTTATGTTAAACCGACCTATTGTTTCACTAAAAAACAGTTTTTTCTTAAAATTAGATTTGGATGTTGTTTATACATATAGGATGTTACTTATAATAATCTTGTTAAGAAAGGATTATGCCATCTCTTAAATAAGAGACTCTTAAGCCCCTAATCAACGGCTGTTTCAAATTAAACTTGCCATCTTGCCCCTTAGCAGTCACTTAAACTACCTCTTGATGTTGGTTATTTTTCTCAGTTATTTATGAGTTACTTTACCTCATCCTTAAGAGTAGTTTATGGGTAAGATTTTTGTGAATCAGTTGCTGAGCAGTTTATTAAAATTTAACAAATGATTATAAGTAAGGCCATGTGTGATAAGCACATACTTCTTTATTGAACATTTTATTATTTACAAGTCCATTTATTTAAGTTTACAATTTTTAAACTTAATTAATAAGAATAGGATACTTATTGATAGTGACCTGTTCTGGAAAATTCAACACTCTGAATTAAGATGGAGACTGTTTCTGCCTACTGACACCATAATTGTATTTGCACAATCTCTTTTGCTACCCATTTTAGATTATGCTGACACCAGCTATCATGACTTAACCATAGAACAGCCAAACAAACTTCAGCAACTTCAGAACTTTTACATTAGATTCATATTTGGTTTGCGAAAATACCATATGGTTCTGAATTTTGTGAAACTCTTATGTGGCTCCATAAATTAGGTTGCCTAGAAGAGATTACTTTAAGTAAGCCATTGGTTTCCAACCTTATTTTGTACACTGCCCACTTTGAGAATAAATTATTTTTTAGCACCCCTATTTTTTCACCTACCTAAAAACCACTATAACATCAAATTAAATTAATTGATTATTGTGAGCTATATTAGCGGAGATTAAACATTCAGTCTAAACAAGACTTTTACTATAGCCCGCAAGAGTTAACTTGAGACTTAAGTGCAGAAGGTAGTATACAACAGCACTGAGGTCTCAAGTTAACTCTTATGGGCTACACCTGTCAATGAGAATGATTATTCAAAGGCAACTTCATAGTATTCAGACAGACACTATGAGAAATATCGAACCAAGTTTGAGTAATCTCTTAATGAATATTAATTTATGTTCACAAGTTGTAGTCGAGAGTTCAGACGGTGTCTTACAGTCCTCCTACCTAGATGAAATTACAAATTGCCCAGCCCAGCCCCTATACAACACCCCCATTTTTTCTGAGTCTCTTACCTTCCCTTTCCCTTTAGGCCAACAGCTCCCACAAGGGGGCATTATCACCCACTTTGGGAAAGGATACTTTAAGTAATATGGCCACCTATTGTTTTTACCATGCCTATATTGTAACCCTGCATTTTTGTAATTGTGTATTTAGAGGCAATATAGTGTAATCTATACTATGTATTCTATTTATTAAATTATATATTTTTCAGGCTTTTTGTTTACTAGCCACTAGCATGATAATGATGAAAAGTTAAAGGGAAATAAATTAGAATCGGAATCTAAAATGGTCTCTTCTCTCAAAATAAACAATGGCAAATCTTTGGACTGATAAAGCAAAACGGCAAAGCTTTCTGTTTTATTTAATATTCTAAGTACTTAATTAATTTCAAAAGGTTTATTAATAGAGATTTATTAATAGAGGTTTATTAATTTTTGATTTTTTAAATAAAATAATTCTGCATACTGAGAGTTAGGGTGCAGTATATTGTATAGTTACACATTTTTGAGATATAAAGTGATTTTCGGGTGGTTATAAAAAAATTACCACAAAGGCTAAGTAGTCATTAGCCTTCGGATCTGTTCATAACAGTTTATAATAAATAAATGCGCCTTAGAACTCCTCCCAAAAGTTACACTACACTTTCCATTGCATTGAATTCGTGAAAAAAAAGTACAGGTTTTAAGAAAACCAAGAGTGATACTAACGTGTGCTGCCGCCTCCTCTTCTTCTTTCTTCCGTAGCTCCTCTAGCTCCTTCTTAGATAATCCTCGAGTGCTCATAATTACACTTATTGAAGTATTTTCAACTTAGTTTGCATGAAAACAACAGACGATAGATATTCTTGAGAGGTAAATCTAACGCGAATTAAGCACATTAGATATTATGTTATAACTTATTACAAAAAGAAGTCTAAATTTTAGTTAACTCAACGCCTTTTTAACATTATCCCTCATAATTTTAAATTAATAATTATTCTTTAATTAACCTATAAATAAAACCTCGTCCAGCGTCTCCACTCTCCAGATTAAATTTACGAAAATTCCCCAAGTCCGACAAAAATTCCCAAAATGATAAAATAAGAAAATATTCTTGCTACATATTATTGGATGAAAAAATTACTAAGCCGGGTACGTATCGGATCATGCACATTGAAGGACTTCGTAAAGGCGACCAACTTTTGTTACTTTTTAACCGACTTTAAAAAAGGAGAAGGTTCTAAATTCGTCGTATAATTTTTTTAAACCATTTAGTAAGAAAAAGCTAAAATTACAAATAAAATAAATGTGACATATTATATACATATCATGATCTCATAAGGCTACTTTTTTGCTAAAATTACTACAAAACCGTAAAAGAATCTGCTCTATTGGGGATATTTTTTCTTTCTCTATCCTGTTTGCTATCTATTTGTATCAGAGTTTAGATATTTTTACTTTATGTGAAATTAAAGTTTAAGAAAATACCTTTCTATGTCGTAATGAAACCTGCAAATCAAAATAACCAGGTGTCAAACCCACCCATCCACCTTTGACAATCGTGGCGGGTATGCTGGTCCTTCCGCTATAATAGATCCCTTATTAGGTAGCCTTAAGCAAGAAAAATACAACGACACTGGCATCACGTCCTCTTTATAATTTCTAAGGTATATATCGATAATGTATTTAATAAAAAATTTGAATCCATACTAAATGTACCTTTTTATTTTACAATTAAGTGGAAATAATCGTTTATTGTAAATATTCTAAAGTACTTAGTATGTGTAATTGTGTGACAAAACATAATATTTATTTTATCTTACCAAAGCTAACCCTGGTGATATTCACATATAGTGAGATAAAGTTATTAAACAAAAAGTAATAAATACCGTTACAGTTATTGTATACAGTACAGTATATATTGTATACAATATATACTGTATTACAGTATATATTACAGTATAATATATAATGTACAGATATGTTTGAATTTAAATTTTATTAGAAACGTCATGCTATGTTGAATATATTTAGGGCATTTTGAGTTAGGCTAGGGACATAAAGTATTCGCCAGTGCTAAAATTTTCGATCGAAAATAACAAGAAATTTTTGTGCCCAAATTTCCTCGAGCGCAAAATATTTACCGAAAAAGGTTTACATTTCTTAATCTGGAGACCGATACTTCTTCACTGACAGCAATGACAGGCTTTGACAGCAATGATAGATGACAGATATTAAATTTGGTTTTTTGTAAAAATAAATGTTTGTGATAAATGGAAAAATCATATATGAGTTTTATAACAAAACTATTTTTTTTTTTTTCATAATAATTCAAAAGTTATTTCAAAATCAGATTAATTTTGAATCCAGTAACGAACACACGCGGACTGCTCCTCAATAAACCCAAGCGCGTGTGAAGTCATATTGTTTAGTTAGTTTTCAATTTTCATAGATAGAGATAATAAGTAGTTACGTACACTATTTTGATCTATCTAATTTTGTTTTTTATCTATTTAATTGTTGTAAATTACCCAATTTGAGAATTGATTTGTTGTTTTTGGAAAATTCGATAACTTCTTGTAAAAATGTACTAATATCCGGAAAATTTTCTACAAGAGTACCTATTAGGGTTTTTTTTGGCAGTTTTTCTACTTCAATATATTTTATAACTGTACCAATGCCCGATAATCGATTTTTTTCCCAATGGCAAGCGACTCCTGTTGGTGTCAGATGTTCATTTCTAATTTTCTACGATGGGTCCACATAAGTAATACTAATGCATGTTTGTAACCACCTGTAGACACAATATAAAAGATTATTATTGCTTATAACATCAAACAACTTAAATGTAATAGGAGTATAACTTACCTGCTGAAGCTGCAGTCATGGCATTGAACTACTTGATTTTTTCTTGACTTTTCATTAATAGTTAAAGTAACTGAATAAGCTTTACTCCGAACTCGGTGTTCTGGACAGACCCGTCCTTTTACAATACAAATATTATTTTTACGACTTAGTTGAACATATAGCTTTGTCGCCGTAACTTTCACGCGATGCTCAACAATTTATGAAATAAATAATTATATTTAATATAATCCCTATTAATATTATAAATGCGAAAGTAACTATGTCTGTCTGTTCCGTTTAAATACAAAAACTACTGGACCGATTTGGCTGATACTCAGTAAGTTACATATTTTCGATGCCGAGAATGAATGAATAAAAAGTATCCTATTACTTTTATTCCGAAAAATGGGATAGTTTCTGGGATAAAAATATATTTGTCTTTCTGTTTGTTATGCTTTTACGGAAAAAATCTGGACAGATTTAGTTGAAATTCGGTATAAATGTAATTTTAATACCATCATTTCTCATGTTTATAGATATAAAAATTCATCGTCTATAAAAATGCGATGGTAACTCGATATGTCTTACTGTTAAACTTTGACGGAAAACTACTAGGGATACTCGATCGGTTTTGCTGTAACTTTGTTAAAGTGTAGTTTTAATAAAAATGAACATAAATACTCTTCATGCCCGCAGATAGAATAGTTTGCTATGTAAAATGAAATTAAACTTCCGAATGCAAATAGCACTAACATAGAAATTGAGTGCATTATTATGACTGTATTAACACCTGCTCTTTAAATAAGAGACACGCACACAATTAGGTGTTTTTATATACATAAACTCGCACTTTTTTATATACATAAACTTTACAAGTAATCAAAAAAGGCCTGTTTTGAGAAGTTGTGCGCCACATTTTTAGCAAACAAGGTAGTACTCGGCTTATTTAAGTGAAAAGTAATTAAAAGATGGTGAAAACCGCAGTTGAGCAAGAGTTAGCGATATAGAGACAGACAGACAGATGCAGAAAGCAACCTTGTTTTATATTATTTACAGAATAAAATTAGCAATTAA
This sequence comes from Dendrolimus punctatus, assembly GCA_012273795.1. Lineage (NCBI taxonomy): Eukaryota > Metazoa > Arthropoda > Insecta > Lepidoptera > Lasiocampidae > Dendrolimus > Dendrolimus punctatus. The sequence goes on from CM022528.1 coordinate 4,437,887, forward strand.
AACATGAATGAACTACGTTCTAAATAAATTATTATAATATATAATTTTTATATATAATTTTTTTTGTATAAACTATAGTAGAAATATACCTATAGTTACAAAATAACATAATCTATAAGTTATGATGCCACCAAGTCGCTCGTTCGTCGGCGGGGAGCGTGCCCAAAATGATGGCCGCATTTCCACGTTAGATGGCAACGCGGGATCATTGTCCTAGGTGCAAGCCAGCCTTTTGGTCCCGCGGGACCTCAATTAGATGCGTTCAGAGGTCTCGATAGAGGTAATAAGTTTCAGGCCTCCACGGCCCTAGGGTTTCAACCCCAAAAACCGTAAATATGTACCCATTACCAATGGACTCATATTTGCGGCGTTTCAGGCTGTTTCGGCTGTTCGGCTGTCACGGCTGTAACTGCTAGATAGAAAGCTACCAGAGTATCAACATAAGTTGCGTTCCATATTAAGGGGCATCCCAGCTTCCATGACGCCAACGACATTTTATCTGGTTTCTTGCCATCACCGGCCCATTTGGTTCGAGAACAGCTGGTACCCCGGCGGTCACAAGAGTCCCACAGGTAGTAGAATATCATTAAGTGTAGTGTGCCGTGACATTCTGCCGGCGCTCCTCACGCATGATAAGCCATGGTGGCCTCATTTATCAACAATACCTCCATACCGACAGTGATGTGGCACTACAACACTGATGTTGTGTCATACTATCCTGTATCCTGAATGTTGTGTCATCCTAGAGTGTTCCTAGATTCGCCAAGGGCAAGGCCTGGAGTCACAAACCAGACTCCCATTTGAGACAGCTAAGAGACGGGCGCGTTCAGTTTCGCCAATATAGGAACTCAACAAGTCTACATGTAGTAGCTTACAGCGCTCTGTAAAAGGGACGCAGCTCTTCCCATAACTTTTATGACTTCGGTTCCATGGGTAAATTATTTTGCGCTGGGTAAGCCAAGGATCAAGTATTTTTGGCCTTAGTCAAGTATAGGACCTTAAAGCCACTAAATGACAGAATTAATATTTTACCTATGAGGTCCATAGTACTGTAATATTGTTACAACTCAGGTCCGGACAAAAACAAAATCCACCTGCATATTTAAAACAAAGCACATTTATTACCCGATGGCATTTGAACAAATAACTAATAACATTGATATTGTTGTAATTCTTTAATGATCGTCTTCTTTTGTTTACTTATTGGCATACAGCCTGTTGTTGTATTGTAATCATTAGCTAGGTGTTACGGATTTTAAAGTACAAGCTGATTCTAGGAAATTCGGTCCACGTTGCCAGGCAGACATATTGTATTTGTGCGGTATAAAAAAATGGCCCGATTTAAGGAGGGGGCAGTCGAGCGAGAACCACGATCAAGACGAGACGTGTGTAAATTCGGTAATCTATTATTGACGGACTTTGCGCGCTTTATTTTTTATAGATTTTATAAAATTGTTGTGTGTTTCCAAAGAGGAGAGCAAAATATACGTGTTTGGCGCAAACAGGCAAAACCGAATAAGAAAGTAGCACTTGGTGCGCTTATTTCTTTTAAAATTACTATTTTTGAATGAAAATTTTGGGTTTTGTCGTCAATAAAAGAAGGAAAAGCCTTATCGAATATAATATTTATGCATAAAGTCAGAAAGTCTTGTTAGTGAGTGTTATTTCCCGTGCTTGACCGTTGAACACAAGGATACTCAAGTCACTTAAATTATGGAGTCTATTCACGATACTATGGCAGAAATGATGGAATTATTTCGCAATGAGACTACTACTGCAATTGAATCTTAGTTGCAGGAGACCACCAATCTAGGTATTCTAGAAAGTTTGGCTGCTGAGTTCACAACCTTGAAATTCTTTATGATGCAGGCATTAAATGGACTTCAAAAGCAGATAGAAATGCTTTTTGATAATATGGACCGACTATAGATGCAAAGTCGAACACAAGTACTACTTTTCCATATGAATGAAGTAAGAAACGAAAATGTATTGTTATCTATTACTAAAGTTATCAAAAAGCGTCTCGGTGTTTCACAGTGGATGGTATTAAATAGTGTCATAGACTGGGGCTGTACATAGCCAGAAATGCAAACCCCTAATAATGAAATTCCAGGATAAATCATCGCGACAAAATCTGGTTACTTCCAACCTAGTTGAAAGATTCCGGTATAACTATGTCAGAGTTTCTGAAAACTTGTCACGTTTTTATGCCTGCGAGAACGAAATTCGGTTATCTAAATGTTGGACCAGAGAAGGTAACGTCTACGTGATGGGCTCAGATGATACCTGTCACCGAATTTCTTCACACAGTGACCCAACCAAAAGCAGTAGTGATAACATCTATAAGCCAACAAACAAGCCTATAAAGCCTGCGGCTGTCAAAGCTCCTGCAGCTAAGTCAAAGCGGGCTGTCGCCGCTAAGAGGTGGTGCACGAAAACAAAAAGATGTTCCTATTATTTACTATTTTTCTTATTATGTATCATTTTTAAATTATTAATAAATTACCTGTATGAGGCTTATAACAAATTCTAACCGATAGTAAGACAAGTGAACGGTCGATAAGATTTAGGAAGCGAGCATTCTGACTTTGATATTATAAACCCAGTAGTTTTTGAGAAAAATAACTCATGTATAAAGGCACGTCGAATGCATAAGAATTCCTATTTATACAAACTGCTAGGGATTTTTTATTGTTGGTAAAGCCCCTGATTTTCGCTCCCCGGCGCTCAAGACAAAAGGGCCGTCACGCAATGGGATTGTTCACAAAAAATTACCCTCTGATTTTATATTTTAATTACGTAAAAGAGGGTATTTTAACCCTTTAACGGTCATAACGATCTAGATAAGATAAATTGAATCTGATTTCGAATTTGGGTTATTTTTTATGCTAAAAAATATAAAATTAAAAAAATTGAGAATATGAGTTTTTTTTAATGGTGGTAAACATATTCCCTCTGCCTGCAGCGGAAATTAAAAAACCCTGTTGAGGTTGGTCACCAATGGCCGAATTTTGTATAATTTGTCATAAGCGGGGTTAGATCTCACAGGTTGCTTATAATAATTGTCGTCCAAATGTAAACATCGTAAGATTGGTTTGAATCTTCTGTATGGCATGGTAGAAGCTATTTCTTGAACTCTAAAAGCGGGATCCGATGACCAGTAAAGTTCTAAAGAAGGTAAAATACTGTACCCCATTATTATTTTGATTCCTAAGAAAGCCTTCAATTCTTTTTTATGAATATCAGTCCACCACACTACGGTATTTTGATCAGCATATCGGTTGGTTTCTGTAACAATCAATACAAAAACTTCTATAGTAAAAAAAATTCGAAGTGACCAATAGGCCTATTTGATAGTAACATGCATGTTGGACTCATGGGGACACTATCAAAGGTGTCAGGCGCTGACCTGTTGTCAGTCCACAAATTTTTCTTCCACATATCTTCATCTTCGTCAGAAGTAGTGGTTGCTGGCTTTACTTCTGACTCTAAACACTCGTTATCACTAGTTGAATCGCTATCTCTATGTTTTGGTCTTCTTCAGCTCTCCTTTTCCGTCCTATCACACTTCCCGTCCCACGTCCACTTCCACGTCCCAACCCAGGTCCACTTCCCCGTCCCATCCCACGTCATCCCCGCCCTCTTGCAGGTAATGTGGGTTGACCTATTCCAGGGTAGGTGCTATTAGGCAAGTCTGCACTACACGTAGAAAGTTGCAGTGATTCCAAAGACCTTACTGTTTCAATATACTGTATGTAGGCCCTGGTCTTGACTCGATGTGGAAGGCTGAGGTGAAGCCTTTATTGCATCAGTAGACCGCAGTTCTGGTTCATCTAAGTCCTCTAAAATCCGCTGCAGTTTTGTGGAGTTATAATGAACATTTTCCTCATCCGACTCCTCTTTATCTTCGGACTGGTCTGAATCTGATGGGAAACCAAACATCCTACAGTGCCGACTCTATTTCAAATTTTTTGGGGATTTTTGCTCATTTTCAGTCAATCTGTAAAGTTATAAAAAGTAAGCCTTGTGGTTAAAGGGAATATTCTTCCCACCAAAAAAAACATCAAAAAAAGAAATTAGTACAAGATAAACCAAAAATGTACCTCATTTCTAAGACACTAGATACAAATCTACAAAATCTAGAAGAACTTACCACAAATCACCACGTGGGTTCGCAGATTTATACCGATTCCGCTCTCAGTTGAAAAATCTTCTGTTTTCAAATTTCACTGAACCGTTTCGAAAAAAACTTATCTAATCTGTCAATGTCAAATTTAAAAAATTGACTTTCTTCTTTTATAATTCATGTTGCCAAATCGAAAAAAATGGAAAGATAAACAGGTTTACTTTTACTTTAAAAAAAAGTTGGTGGGAAAAATATTCCCTTTAACTGGAAAAGGGTTAAGATACTAATTTGAATATTTTTGTATTTTAAGCGTTAGTTTTTTATAATTCGATTTTAAAATGATTTCTCCGATGACATCATAAGGGACAAGTTTACATTGATTTCTTTGCCTAGAAAACAAAAATAATTAAAGTAAGTTTTATCTATATATAATCATAGTAATCTGTGCTACTATTTAAATGTCACTGTCATTACCCTCTCGTTAGAGAGTATTTGTGTTCTGTGGTCATTACTCATTACGTGGTATCGTGATCATTTTAGTGTTTTTTGTCGCTAGGCTTATAATTTTTCGTGTTCAACCATTATTATTTTCTATAGTTATCGTTAAATTTTTAAAGTGGTCTTTAGGGAAAATCCGTGTTATGAACTTAAATCAAATAATGTACAGCTAGAATTTTTTTGACACCTGAAGCAAGCAAACAGGCAGACAGCCCACCTGATTGGATTTAGTAAGGTCAAATAAAGGTCAAACGCATTTCTTACAAAATACAGATCGTACGTTTTTTGGAATTTTAACCAGGCAGAAATGATTAGGGACACTATTCCTCGAAATGGTTTTTCAAAAAGCTAAATTGAAAAAAGTGAACAATCCCAATTAACCAATTTTGTACAATGCGTTTAAAAATGTGAAAAATATTTGCGGGATTATTCGGACCAGGACAATTCGAAAATGAGATTTTTAGAATTTGTGTTGTTTTTATGTTCGTAACATAAAAACAAACCGAGAAGTTACCACCTAAGGTGTTTCACGCGGCGTAACCACGGTAAAACTCTAGTCTTAACAGTTGATTTTTTTTCATTACACGACGATATTTTGCTCAAGTTTCTGCAACACAATAAACAAACAAATAACATAACAAATTAATGTACTTCACCTGCAGTACTTTGATTCCTGTGAGTCTTTAACCTACATTATGCGGATGCCCTATGTGCCCAGAACTAAAAGGAATTGAAAAAATTGTTACCAGTTGGCCGTACCGTATGTTTAAGCGAATTTGATAGGTTTTTAAGCTATTGTATAGCTTTTATCGCCGGCTTTGAGCGCGGCGACCGAATCAAGAAATTCTGTAACGAAAATAAAACCTAACACACTAACCTAAACCCCTCTTTCCGCCTACCATGTGGCTCGGCCGAGCGTTCGCTTAACGTGTATGTAAATATATGGTACGACTGTAAGAAGCTCGCACGGATAGAGACGGGCTGCTCCGAAATCAGACGAATACGTAAGCAGCTGTTTGTGAGAAAGTATATAGGTGTATAGGTATCTATCATATCTTTATAATGCCATCACCGCATGTGCGCCATATACTCACCGCATGGGCGCCCCGTAAGTGTACATGTAGGTATATATGTAGATATGCATAGGTGTACCTATGTAGAATAGTGAATAGCATGTTGTTGTTTTTTTTTTTTTTTTTTTTTTTTTTTTTTTTTTTTTTTTTTTTTTTTTTTTTTTTTTTTTTTTTTTTTTTTTTTTTTTTTTTTTTTTTTTTTTTTTTTTTTTTTTTTTTTTTTTTTTTTTTTTTTTTTTTTTTTTTTTTTTTTTTTATGTAGAATAGTGAATAGCAGTTGCTGGTGAATATAGCTAATTTAGTAGCTATACGCGTAAAATTTGTGTATAAAGTGTTTTAAATATGAATAAACAAAGTGCATTTATTAATGAAGAAAGTGATGATAAAATAGTGAAAGAAAATGAGTGATAGCATAAAAATACTGCATAAATAAAAAAATAAAAAAAATATAATTGCATAAGTTGATAAAAAATGCTATGCTTTACCGCGGCAGTCCCCGACTACCACAAGGAGTTTTTTTATTATACACTACCATAATGGTATAATAATATGTCATCTAAGTACATTACATATATTAGACAACGTTCAATAAGACGAATTGTATTGTACTTAACAATATCTAAAAAGGAGACTGACGGGTTTCTAAGGAGCGTTCGGCCTGATCACCTTCATGTATAATTACAATGTATTTAGGTAGCTTATTTCATTGGAAACCCATGTGTTATTTTCATTTTCTACAAGGACTTGTCTTAAAGTGACTATAATGTTTTGAACTTGAAAGATGATTTGTTGTGCAGTTTGATTTGCATATTTTTAAATTCTAACTTAAAGTGAACAACAGTTGTACGATATTTATTACTTATAACGAATAATTATGCATTTGTGTTATATTCGCCACACTGACAGTGTACCAGGTTTGTGATATTGTGAAATGTTTGGAGACTTTGGAGTCACAAAACGAAATAGGGATTTTGTGCTACAAATAAAACGATGCCATCAAGTGTTAAAATCGGAAAGGGGAAAATTGTATATTCTTTTCACTAAATCACATTGAAAAATAAGGAACACACATTCTCGTGGAATGAATGGCAGCGCCAGATATTCGCGTTGGTAACAGTAATCCAAAAAAACCTAGTCCATACAGCTTTTTCTGACGTAGTATAATACTTGACAGTGGTGTAGTAGTCTTTTATATTGCCTTTAAAAAATAAATAAAACAAGAGATATTGATAACGAATAACTCAATATAAATAATCAATTAACCAACAGAGTAAAAAAAATTAAGCAACAGCATATTACGCAGATTTTTATTCATATAATAGAAATCTGCGTAATATGTAATATAATAGAAATAATAATTTAATGATATGATAATCCATCTAAGATATGGAAATTTTGAAAATCGTTGGGAGTTGGAAGGTCATTGCAAAATTCTGTCCCGAAAAACTTTAATATTGATAACCTTAATCAACATTTCACATTTGTTTCAAACTTTGACAATACTATAAAGTCAAATACACTGAAAAATCTTTTTTCTATTCCAACTCCTTCTCATTCTTCTTTTTTTCTTAGTCCATTATCTGATTGTGATGTTAAGATCGCTATTAAGTCTATTTTTCAAATGCAGTCGGCAGCGATGGTATTAGCCGTAATATGATTATCCCCATCCTAGATGTCTAAAATCCTATTATCACTCATATATTTAATACCTCATTAACCAGTGGCATCTTTCCAGTAGCATGGATATTAGTGTCCCTAAAAAACCTAACCCTATATCCTTCTCAGAATTCCGTCCAATTTCCATTCTTCCATTTCTGTCTAAAGCTTTAAAGCGCGTAGTTCATAAACAATTAACTAACTTCCTCAGTCAAAATTTAGTATTAAATCCTTGTCAATCCGGGTTCCGTGCAGATCACAGCACAGTAACAGCTTTATTAAAAATGACTGATGACATCCGTTATGCGATGGAGAATGATAAGTTGACTATACTATCGCTGCTAGACTTTAGCAGTGCCTTCAATAATGTTTACTATGACATCTTGCTCGGAATTTTTCGCAGTGTTAACATATCTCCAACAGTAATAGACTGGTTTCACGTTAGCATGGACGCCAGCAGCGAGTTCGTGTTGATGACAATTTTTCGTCTTGGTGTGATTTAACTGCCGGCGTTCCGTAGGGCGGTGTTTTATCTCCTCTTTTGTTTTCTGTGTTCTTTAACTCCATTTCCGATCATTGACTTCATCCTATCACCTCTATGTAGACGACATACAAATCTAAACCCAAGCTGCGGCAGATGACCTACCTAATGCTGCTGACCAAATTAATATAGATTTGAAATACATACGTCATTGGAGTACAATGTTTAGTCTTGCAGTAAACCCTCAAAAGTCTCAAGTGATAGTCATCGGTATTCCAAGAATGAGAGCTAAATTAAACTGGTCAGCTTTACCGAAGGTTGTTTTTGGCGGCACTTCAATCCCTTCGAGTGAAACAATTAAAAACTTAGGAATAGTCATCGAGTGAACTGTCTTGCCATAGAGTTATCGCCTAAGTCTATTAGAAGGCTGAGAAACTTTTTGCCCACTGCCACCAAAATTATCCTTGCACAGACCCTCCTATTTCCCATATTTGATTATGCTGACGCCTGCCATCTAGACATTACCTCAGAACAGCTCAATAAACTTGAGCGACTTCAGAATTTCTATATCAGGTTCATATTTCGTTTGCGAAAATATGAACATGTTTCTGAATTTCGTATGAAGCTCAAGTGGGTTCCTATTCGTTTTCGCCGGAATACTCACATTCTAACTCTCCTTTAAAATATAATATTTAATCCTAATAGTCCTCCTTACCTTAAGGAACGTTTTATATTCCTTCGCCTATCCAATCCTCACAACTTGCGCTCAGATACATATCGTAGACTCCTGACCCCTGCACACACTTCATCCTTTTATGATAACTCTTTTACAGTACAGGCTGTCAAACTATGGAATACGTTGCCTCTTACTGTCAGAGAAGCCAAAACATTACCTACATTTCGGAACTCCCTTAGAAAGTACTATCTATCTTTAAATAAATGTGTCTAATTAAACATTTACTTATTTATCTATTGCAATATATGTTAATATAAAAACCTTGTCTCATATAATGTTAACAAATGAGTTTATTTATATATATTTTTGCATGTACGTATACATATTACTATTATGTATATTGATGTATGTATTCAATTTATAAATTAGTGTAAGTATGTATATTTAAATTGTACAGTCTTATCTTTTTTCTACTCCACCTACATCGCCAGATTAGTTAAGAATTTCTTTTAAGTTAGGTTAGGCCTTTTAGCTATAAGTACGCTTGTTGTTTTGCGAAGAAGTATTGTAAAATAATACATTTTGTTTCTGTATTTGTTTCTTTTGGTGAGCAATAAAGTGTTATCTATCTATCTAGTTTAAAGAATCAGACAATAATGCTTTTGAATTTAATTATTTGGTAAGCGACTATCGATTCATAACACATTCAGAATTATTTTTCTCTATTTAGCGAGATTCTTAAAATTGGTACTATAAAAGATAATAAGAAAAAGTCCACTTTTTTTAGGAAAAGTTTTGTTTTCTTTCATCTACATATTCAGGCCGAAAATCGCCAGTCTCCTTTCTATGTCTGTAATAACAAAATTGCTCTACCTGTTTTAATACAAACAAATTAAATAGTAAAGTCAGACCTAGGGGAGTAGAATCAAGCCGTCGATTCGGCTGGTGTGACGTTACTAAACGATCTTTAATGAAAATTACATAAGCAATAGTTACAAAACATAACTAAAAGTTTTTTTTATAAATATAAGAAAATGAAGTATAGAGCAATAAAATTGTTAATTGTTGTTATCTTTGCCAGTTTTCATGTTTGTAATGCAAGCACAGTCTTCTTGAGATTGACTCAAAATTACCATACAGTAGTTGATGACAAGACTAAGTGCCTAGTGAATTATATATTCACGTTTTTTAAGTACAAGGATCTGTCTATCTACCGCCATGTAAATGATAGTGAATACTTATGGGATAAAACGGTTTATGGGCTGATGCAGGGTCATGATTCGAGATTATTAAATTTGGAAATATCTTTATGCAGAGAAGACCAATGCAGAGAAAAGAAACACGTCTATAAACAATACCTTATATTTGCAAGATCTGTATCACAACTTAGTTATGTGTTAAATAAATGTACCTGCTCTATAGTCAATGCTGCCTCCAGAATATTAATTATAGCCGTTGGCGGCGAAGATGTTGGTGGAATGGTTGACGTTTTAAGAGAGTATCAGTTACATTTCGCTTTTCTAGTAGCAACTCTTGAAGACGATACATTAACTAGTCATTTTATACCACCAAGATACTGTAAAGGAATAGTGGAAAGAATGACATCGACTTACCAATGCTTGGCAGTGAACAATTCATTACCAGATGAAATGACTGTGTGTAAACAACGTCAGCTGTCGGTTGATGTTCGTGCTTCTCCACCCTTTGTGCTAACGCTTGGTAATTATACACGTTACCTCTATCCACAACTCCACCCTATCCAAGGATACGAAGTGCATCTTTTAAGACTAATGTTTGAAGATTCTTTTGATATTACTTTTTACGGGTCAACTTTACATAAAACTTTGGGCAGTTATGACGAAAAAAACCGAACTGGATATGGTTTGTTGAAGGAACTTGCTGAATTTGAGATTGACCTATTCTTTGGGGCAGTTAATAACCATAATATTTCCACAATTGTCGAAGCCAGTCACCCTATCCTGTGTGCAACTCTGATTGCCATCGTTAAAACACGTAACCAACCAAGATTCTTTGTAATGTTTAGCATGTTTACTTTGGAAAGTTGGGCATTTATTGTCGCCTTATTTGCTATTCACTGTATTTTGCCTCAACTGTTAAATTATTTCAGTCGACATCCGATACAATTTAGGTCACCTATTTTCAAGTTTTTTACCATTTTTATCGGCCAAGACATTAATGTAAACGAGCGACGGCGATCATTGCGACTTGTTTTTCTTTCTTGGATTTGCTTTTCTTTCATGGTCCGTTCCGGATATGAGGCATTCACTACCATGCTATTTATTGACAAAAGTTCAATCAAACAAATTGATACGTTGGGAGAATTGTGTCACAGGAACTATACTATATTTATTACTGAAGTCAATCACTGGTCCTTCAGAAATGGTTTACGTCTTGAAGACTGTGTCTTAAAAAACTTTGTAATTGTAAACTCCCCTTTGAAAACCATTTTAGATCATGATTCAGATACAGTTGCGGCATTTATGTATATGGAGTCTTTTGCGTATCAGATTATTCTACGTTTTAAGTATGATTATGACAAATTTCATGTCATAAAAGAACCTATAGGTCTAGAAGCGCTATCATATTATACCCGACGTGGCGACGTTTTACTTCGTGTTTTAAAAGAACGAGGTTTAAGGGCGCTAGAATCAGGTCTACTTGTGCATTATGATAAGTGGATGCGCGTACATCATAGAAAAAGATTATCTGACATGCCTGCTTCGTCTATGAAACTTTCAATAGATAAACTTCAAACTGTATTTTATCTTTACTTTTGTTGTATACTACTTGCTTTTGTTTGTTTTTTTGTGGAAATATTAATACACAAATTCGGGAAAGCAAAACTTAAGAAATATTCTTCGCGATCAGGTGTGCAGAACTTATCTTCGATAGAGAGACCATGATTCTATTTAAGTACTTGTGGAAATGCATTCATTCAACCACCCTCCGTCAATATGTGAAAAACACCAATAAGTTGGTTGTTAATTTAGTTTTATCGTTGTCTGTTTATATGCACTTTTGATGTTGTGAATAAAGCTGTGAACAATATTGTGGTTTTGTTATTTATTGATCTGTCTTGTATTAAACGGTTTTTTCCTTGAGTAACTTTTATCAGATTTTTTTACAATTTTGGGATACGAATGTGGTGAACATTAGTAGGTATGGTGGAATGTGATTATAAAGTGTAAAGAATAGAGATAAATTAAAGAGATATAGACGGACATTTGTCGCATGAGTCTGTCAAGTTTCTATAATTTGGAACCAGCCGTTAAATATTCGTATACCTGGCAATGTGATGGTTTAGTCATTCACCATGGATTTGGTCTTTTAATTTATGTATTCCGAACTTTGGAAGATATCACAATTTAATCTACACGATAATAAGTGTAATACCTATATATTATGAAACAAGTATTTATTCTTTCTTAATTAGTTAGTAATAAAGAAAAGAATTCATTATTGTTAAAACCGATATAGGTAGACTATTTGGCAGTATATATTCTACATAGGCATCCTCAAAAGATACCCATCTCCTATCCCACCCGGGCTTCCCGACTGCATAGATAATTAGATAATTCTTTATTGTATACCGAAGCATATACAAATAGAAGTAGAAAGGGATAGTACAACGGGCGGCTTTATCGCTAAAAAGCGAACTCTTCCAGGCACCCTTTGGCAGGGACTGATAAATTTTTAATATTGACGGTGGTGCAGTTAATAAATAATCAGAGATGTACAATATACTCTATACAAAGTATCTAAATACAAAATATAAGATACTATTAAAATAAGTCTTTGAGATACAAGATACTTTTGAAAATTGTTATTTTAAAATACTAGTTACAAAATACATATTTTATCTTCTGAATACTTTTTGAATATACAAGATACTTTTTAAAGTAAATACTAATTTCATTGAAATTAAGTTCATTGAGTCAATTACCAATAGATCAAGAAAATGTGACAAAATATTATTATTTTTAAGGTTTTAATTGAGGCCTTTCTTCTTCGTTCTTCAAACATTTTATCAGTCGTTGTTCTTCAATGCGCCTTCAATATCATACCCCTAAAAGAGAGGGTCGCTACGTAGACTCCACATACAAAAAAATGTTATATTTATTGTAGAATAAACATTTTAAAATTATAAAAGTCAAGACAAAAGTATAAGAAAGAACAAAGCCGCGACTGAGTAGCAAACCCAGTCAATGTCGCAGCAAGTGGAGGAGGCAAAAAGAGCACCAAAAAGTTGTCCCGCGCTCTACGCTTCCTCCTGTCAAGCCTGAACCATTGACACCATTGCGCCCAAGCCCAATGCGTGTTCAGGTGCTCGCGGAATGGGCCATTGTTGTAAATACTGGTTTGTAATATTTGTTCTTCGTTCGTTCTAAATATGCTAATAAGTGGAAACAAGCTATGTTAGATGAATACAAGTCTCTTCAGAAGTTAAAGATTCGGAAGTTGGTGGATAGACCTAACAAAAATGCTATACCCTGTAAATAGGTGTATAAAATTCGTACCTCTGTTGGTACCAGTCGTCTGACTGCCCCTCCCCTCCGTTCGGGCATTGTTATATACTAGCTATACAGTACAAAAAAATCGACCGTATAGACTGGAGTTTCCGGGAAAAACTAATTTGCACACCTTGTTATCTATAAATAAACCCGGTGCGCGCATTTCTTTGTCGGTGTGTAACAATAGGCATGCAGGTGGCCCAATTCGTAACAATATTAATTATTTAAACACTTAAATATTAGTATATCTGGTACCCCGACGGCGACAAGAGATCGGCGGATAATATCGTTGATTGCAGCCCGCATGCCGTTATGTTCTACCCGTCTACCGGCACTATGCATACTTTTTGAAGTGAAATTCTATCTATATATATATAGACGGAGCGTCTTACGATTTTTCTCTCACGAAAAAGCGTGTGTTCTGATGATTACATTTTTAAACTTTAGACACTTTTAGACATGATATCATTCGAATGGAATGTCAGAATTAAATAATTTAAAAAATCCTTTAAAGGTATTGAAGCAGTCTTGAATATGAAGTAATTTATTTTGGTAAGGAAAAATACCAAGAGACAAATAAAGAGCATTTTCTAGCGGCGGCATGTTAATTTAATTTTTATAATACAATAACACTTATTGTGGCATAACTATAATAGTTAGACATATGCTGTCGCGACACTTTTTGCAAATAATGATGTTGTATTTTGCAAAATCTTAGTACATTATTTTATTCTACCTTCAAAAGTTTTTTTAAGGTATTTTTTTACACCTTGGGTTACATTATTGACAGTTATCAACAGTTTTTTTTTGAGGTGAGGGAAAATGCTACCGATTTACGCACAGACTGGGTCGTTGCCAGGAAAACGATACACGTCGGTCGGGGGAGGCATCACTGCAGCAATAGTATACTCTTGGCAGTGATCCGTCCGCGATCGACTCAGCTAGTGTGGAGACTCAGAGGAAGCTGCGACGGGCAAGCAACCCCAATACTCACTAAAAACCCCCTCCTCCCTGTCGACCCTGCGCTTTTTTGTGAAGGAAAGGCTGAGATTTGGAACATAGTTACACCCAGCCGATCCAGCGCAATAAAGTGCCTGGAGTGTGCCCTGGGAGAACACACCCCGCTTCGTTGTGCGGGGGTAAATGTTCCTTTGCTCCCTAGCAAGCTAAAGGCCCCCCGCTGTAAACGGAACCTAACTCAGGGAGGGAAGTAATGTGCGTACCTGCCTCTCCGGGTGCCAGCTGAAGGCCGGCGACCTCGAGTAGACGCATTAGCACGCGCAGCAGGACTTCTCCCCCTATCGCGTTCTGCGGCCTCCTTGAGAGACATTACTGTGTCGCAAAAAGTGACCGCAGCCCCCCAGTTATCGCTGCTCTGCAACATGGCCTTAACCAGGTCGCAGAGCGAGTCGACCGGACCTACGTGCGTCTCAAGTTCGAAACGCTGCGGCGCCCATGCGGCGCACTCGACTAGCGTATGAGGCGCCGTGTCGGGCGCGCCGCACTGGCGACAGTCCGGGGAAGGCAAGCAGCCCACAATGCGATACAGATACTTATGGAAACATCCGTGTCCGGTAATTATCTGGACAGTTATCAACAGATACAACAACACACTTCCTCAAAAGCTGTTAATGCCGTTATAGCCAGAATTCGTGGAACCCCATTAGGAAGCAAAAAATCTCATCGCAAGAAATGAAGATTCCCGGTAGAACTCTGTCGAGTATTATAAAACAAGACCTGAAGCTCGGTGCTTATCGTCGATATATAGGACATGCTCTACATCAATATTTACAATAAAAAGAGAGTGGCTCGATCAAAACGCCTTCTGTTGCGATACGTAGGTGAAAGTCACAGAAATCCGTGTAGGAACGGAGAAAGAAAGAAAGAAAGAAGAAGAAAGAAATAACATGTATTTAAAACTACAATATAAATGAAAATACAGTATACAAGCATAAATAAACAAATGTACAATGTATGTTTTACATTGTACATTTATTTATTTCTGCAATAAAAACAAACCACGAAAGTGTAGCTCTGAATTGGTCCTAGCTCAGCATATTGCTGGTTAAGTTAACCAGCGCTGATCTTCCGCTAGGGCCATTCAAGTGACATACACAGACACTGAAGCAATTAAAATACAAAGCGAAAGAAATAGTGTAAAAGAGAAGAAAAAAGAAAAATGCGCACAACAATTGTAAAAAGATTAAATACATATTATTTATATAGTTTGAGATAGTTAAAACAACAACTGACTTACTTATAATAATCTCGCTAAGAAAGGATTAGCCATCTTTTAAATAAGAGACTCGTAAGCCCCTAATCAATGGCTGTTTCAAATAAAACTTGCCATTTTGCCTCTTAGCAGTCACTTAAACTACCTCTCGATGTTGGTTATTTTTGACAGTTATTTATGTGTTACTTTACCACCACCTCTTATCCTTAAAAGGAGTTTATGTGTAAGATTTTCGTTAATCACTTGCTGAGCAGTTTCTTAAAATTTAACAAACGATTATAAGTAAGGCCATAAGAGTTTAAAAGAAGCAATGTTAAGTAACACACGACACAACACATGCAGGATAGGTCAGGCACATCCTCCAAATGGGCGCCATTATATAGCATTGGTATAATGAACGAGATCAGATTGGCACATTTGGTGGGCATACAAGAACTTTTTTAATTTAGCTCTAAATCCATAGACACTTTGCGTTATGTTTTATGGGTTTTTTTTTATGGGGGTGGGATATTGTTTCAACATTGGAGGCAGCATACCTAAAACTACCTCTAAAAGTAACTCGCCACGTCGTTGCGTTGAAAGCTGCATAGCGCATTGCCGCAGTCCAGCCGATCTTTTTGAAGAGAACCAAGAAAGTTTTTAGTATGAAGGAGCTTTAGAGAGAAAGGATACAATCTCCTGCGGCCAGGCGGCCTGTCGTAAAAGGTGACAAAACAACCCACAGCCAGGTGGTAGGGCCTTTGCCCGACTGGATGGCTACCACCCTTGGTCTAAAGTATGTGACCAGGCTACAGTCGCCCTTAAGAGAACAGCAGCGCATTTGTAGTATCTTAGTTGTTGCAAATGCCCATGGCGATGTAACCGCTTTCCATCAAGTGGGCCGTCTGCCGGTCTGCTGAACTCCTGGATTAAAAAAAACTGTAAATTGTTCGAGTTTGTACATTGCGTTTAAAAGTGTAAAAAATATCTCGAGGATAATTCGGACCAGGAGATTCCGAAAATTAGATTTTTAGAATTGTTTTCGGTCCATCTGCCTGTTTTTATGTTCGTTACATAAAAAATAGACAGACAGACCTAGGCCTTTTCATGCGGCGTAGCCACGGTTTAACTCTAGTTTTAACATGGGGTTTTCATTACATGACAATATTTTGCTTAAGTTTCTGCAGTAGTGAGGTCATAAAGGATTGTCTGAGAACCCACAATGTATTTCACCTGCAGTCTTTTGAAAAAATAGCCACCAGTTGGCCGTACTGTAACTTCAAACGAATTTGATAGCTTTTTTTATTACACATTACCATAGAGGTATAATAATATGTCATCTAAGTGCATTATATATATTAGAAACCGATCAATAAGACGAATTGTATTGTACTTAACAATATCTAAAAGGAGACTGACGGGTTTTTTGGATCGTTCGGCTTGGTCACCTACACGCATAATTACAATGTATTTAGGTCACTTATTTCATAGGAAACCCATGTGTTATTACCATTTTCATCTACAAGAACTTGTCTCAAAGTTGACCTTAAATTTTTGACATTGACATAAATTCCATTACGATTTACTAGAGTTTTTGGTAGGAACTTAAACGTTTTGTGTTGTGCAGTTTGATTTGAATTTTTTAAATTCTACCTAAAAGTTAACAACGTGAATAATAGTTATACGATATTTATTGTTTTTAACGAATAATTAGACCCACTTATGCAAAACAGTTCGACTCAATAATAATCAAAACAAGATCTGACAACATTTACAGTATAAAACATTTTTATCACAAAGTAGCTAACCCACAAAACACCAAGAATATAATAAACTAACAAGTTCTATGACCCATGGTAATCCAAAAACCTGAAAGGTTTACTTGAATATATGAGACAAAATATAATATACAATATTCAACAAACTTGTTTCCAAAATATACACTTTTTTTACGCAAAATTTTAATAAAAACGGCTTCTTCTCAAAACTGTGAGTATGTGGGTTGGTTCCATTGTGCATAACTAGGTCCAATTATGCATTTGTGTTTCATTCGCCACATTGTCAGCCATAATAACCGAGTCCATATAGCTTTGTGTAATGTATAATATGATATGACGTATTGCCATTTCTATAAACTGCCATTATATAATTTATAAAAACGAATATATCAAAATCAATAATCAATTAACCAACTAACAGGCTAAAAAAATATTAAGCAACAAAATATTATGGAGGTATATCTAGATTCTTATTAATATAATAATTTAAAGAGTCCGACAATAATGCTTTTGAATTTAATTATATGGTAAGCGACTATCGATTCATAAAACATTCAACATAATTTTTCTTTGGTTGGCGAGGATCTTAAAATATAATATACTACTTAAAAAGATAATAAGTAAAAATCTAGTTTTTTTAAATACAAGTTTTATCTTTGTAAATGTTCAGGCCGAAAACCACCAGTCTCCTTTCTGTAAATATAATAAAAATAATTGCTTTACCTGTTTTAATACAAACAAATTAGATGGTAAAGTTAGAATAAAGAAGTAGAACCAAGTCGTCGATTCGTTTTGTGTTAAGTTACTTTCTTTAATGTAAACCACTTACAAATCTAAACTAAACGTTTTTTGTATCAATATGAGAACATGAAGTATACATCAATAAAATTGATTATTGTTGTTATTTTCGTCAGGTTTCGTGTTTGTAATGCAAGCACAGAATTCTTCAGATTGACACAAAATTATCACACAGTAGTTGATGACAAGACTAAGTGCCTTGTGAATTATATATTCACGTTTTTTAAGTATAACGATCTGTCTATCTACCGTCATGTAAATTATAGTGAATACTTATGGGATAAAACGGTTTATGGGCTGATGCAGGGTCATGATTCGAGATTATTAAATTTGGAAATATTTTATGCAGAGAAGACCAATGCAGAGATAAGAAACACGTCTGTAAACAGTATCTTATATTTGCAAGATCTGTATCACAACTTAGTTATGTGTTAAATAAATGTACCTGCTCTAAAGTCAATGCTGCCTCCAGAATATTAATTATCGCTGTAGGCGGCGAAGATGTTGGTGGAATGGTTGACGTTTTAAGAGAGTATCAGTTACATTTCGCTTTTCTAGTAGCAAGTCTTGAAGACGATACATTGACTAGTCATTTTATACCACCAAGATACTGCAGAGGGACACTGGAAAGAATGACATCGAGTTACCAATGCTTGGCAGTGAACAATTCGTTACCAGATGAAATAACTGTGTGTAAGCAACGTCAGCTGACTGTTGGTGTTCGTGATTCTGCACCTTTTGCGTTATTGATAAGTAATATAACACATATACATTACCCTCACCTGCCTTTCATCCAGGGATATGAAGTGTATCTATTAAGATTAATGTTGGAAGACACTTTTGATATTAATTTTTACGAGTCTACTTTATATAAAACTTTGGGTAGTTATGACGAAAAAACTCGAACTGGATATGGTTTGTTGAAGAGACTTGCAGAATTTGAGATAGACATAGTCTTTGGGGCAGTTAATAACCATAATATTTCCGCAATCACTGAAGCCACTTCTCTCATGTGTGCAACTCTGATTGCCATCGTTAAAACACGTAAGCAATCAAGATTCTTTGTAATGTTCAGCATGTTTACATTGGAAAGTTGGGCGTTTATTGTCGCCTTATTTGCTATTCACTGTATTTTGCCTCAAGTGTTAAATTATTTCAGTCGACATCCGATACAATTTAGGTCACCTATTTTCAAGTTTTTTACCATTTTTCTCGGCCAAGACATTAATGTAAACGATCAAAGGCGATCTTTGCGACTTGTTTTTCTTTCTTGGATTTGCTTTTCTTTCATGGTCCGTTCAGGATATGAAGCATTTACTACGATGCTATTTATTGACAAAACTTCAATCAAACAAATCGATACGTTGGGAGAATTGTGTCACGGGAATTATACTATATTTATTACTGAATTTAACCAGTGGTACTTCATAAATGGTTTGCGTCTTGAAGACTGTGTCCTAGAAAATTTTGTGATTGTAGACTCCCCTTTGCATGCGATTTTAGATCATGAATCAGATACAGTTGCAGCATTTATGTATAAGGAGACTTATACATATCATATTCTTCGATATCTTAGATATGATAGTCACAAATTTCATATATTAAAACAACCCATAGGTCTCGTAGCGCTGTCATATTTGACCAGACGCGGTGACGTTTTACTTCGTATTTTAAAAGAACGAGGTTTAAGAACGGTAGAAAGAGGTCTACTTGTGCTCTATGAGAATCGGATGCACTTATATAATAGAAAAAGAATAACTGAGATGGCTGCTTCACATATGAATTTATCAATAGACAAACTTCAAACTGTATTTTATTTTTACTTTGGTTGTATACTATTGGCTTTTGTTTGTTTTGTTGTGGAAATATTAATACACACATTCGGGAAAGCAAAACTTGAGAAATGTACTTCGCGTACAAGTGTGCACAACTTATCTACAATAGAGAGACGATTTTAGTAATGTAATAGTGACCTGGAGAATATTTTGGATACTATAAATGACCACCAGCAAGATTTTCTATCAATCAAAAATTATAGTTGCAAGCCGCATTTAAATCTATCTCTAGAATCTAGATTTTTATCCGTGCAGGAACGTATAAAGAATGAGTAAAATTTCCTGCGGAAGGGCCTGTCATAAGAGGCGACAAAACAACCCACAGCCAGGTGTTAGGGCTTTTGCACGAATGGATGTCTACCACTTCTGGTTTAGAGTATGCCACTGTAACAACCTTGTATTGTGTTCGGGCATTAGTGGCCAGAATCCAGTCTCCCTAGAGAACTGCAGCGTATTTGTATCGCCTTTGGTATTGCAATTGTACACAGGTGATAGTAACCGCTTTCCATCAGGTGGGCCGTCTATCTGTCTGCTGAACTCATACAATAAAAAATATCTGAAAGTTCTCGTTCATACGTAACTCATTTACTTACATCATAAAGATTAAAAATAAAATGTATTCATTTACACACCCCTAATGGCTGGGTCCTTTATGATATCATACTATTCATACAATTGCCTTGACCATTCTTGATAAAAATATGATACTTCTTGTATGAAGCTTATGTGAAATTTTACCTAGTAGTATGGAAAAATTATACTTATTATTAATAAATTAAGTAATTTAAAAACCCCTTTTATTTTTATTTGCTTTGTTGCGAATCTTTTAGCGACTAGCGAAACCTCGGACCCGACTCCGGGGGGCCACGTAAGGGCCCCGCATTCGTGCTTGCTTTAACCATCCAGCACGTAGTGGAGATCGCTAAAGCTAAGGCTCAAGCTCCAGTGGTGGAATTGATAAATGGCCTAACGTCGGTAGTAGTTTCGATGAACCTGCAGCCCACCTCTCCACACCCCTTAGCTACTCAGACTCATGTTGCCAGTCGCCATTCTTGTTCGGCCTTATACGTATATATATATATATATATACACACTGACGGACTCATAAACTGCATCAAAGTAATAGACGACTTTGAAATAAATATTTTAACCAAGTATGTAAACTTTCTATACATATTTAAATTGAAACCTCTAGATTGTTCGTGAACTTTAAAACAACGTAGGTCATATCCTTAAGTTTAAGTTGTGTACTGAAAGGACCTTAAGACTTTTTGAAGAAAAAACAGAAATTTAAGGAAAATTGGTTTAATTAAAAAATTGTTTAACAGTAGACACAAACTTTATGCAGGTGTTTATTTATGTTTTAATAAGGTGTATTATGTATTACCTCCACGTGCCCTTATTACGGATTGTAATCGGTTCCGCATAGATTTTATTAGGGTTATTAAAAGATCTTGCGGAATATTGTCCCATTCTTCTGATAGTGCTGTTCTTAGTGCTGCCACTGTCGTGGGCAAAGGGTTTCTCGCATATACAGCTCTTTTTAAATTGTCCCAAACATGCTCAATGGGATTAAGATCCGGGCTGCGTGCTGGCCAATTCATTGTACGTATTCCAACCTCTTCGCAATATTGTCGAACTTGTGCAGCAGCGTGCGGCTGGGCATTATCCTGCATTAAAGTAAAATTTTCGCCTATGAATCCCATGTAAGGAACCATTGATCTTCTAAGATCTCTGTTATGTAGCGATGTGCAATCAAACCCCCTCTATTACCATTTTGACGGACCATGTCTATGAACACAGGTTCTGTTCGCCCGTTCATCGATATGCCACCCCAGACCATACACGAACCGCCTCCAAAAGGGACACGCTCTTCAATGCAACTTTGAGCATATCGCTCCCCACGTCGACGATAGACTCTTCTGCGACCATCTGCACCATATAAACATGTCCTACACTCGTCCGTGAACAATACGGAGGTCCATTGCTCTTCTGTCCGATTCAGGTGATCATGCGCAAATCTTAAGCGAGCTTGTCTGTGAGCTATAGACAACTTTGGACCATTTGCTTGTCTAAAAGGGGTCATATCCGCTTCCTTTAACCTTCTTCTTATTGTTCGTGCACTCACGTTTACTCCACGCACTTCATTAAGCTCTGTTTTGATGTAACAGACGTGAGGAAACGATTTCGCAGGGAAGTTGTAACAATAAATCGGTCATCACGACCGGTGGTTGCTTGAGTCCTGCCTGTACCACGTCTCCTTCCGTAAGAACCTGTCTCCACAAACTTTCTGTATATTCTAGAAACCGTAGACTGGTTTAAATTTAAATTTCTACCAATCCTTCGTTGATCCAAGCCCTCCCGCACCAATGCTACAATTTGAGCCGCTTGTTCGGACAAGTATCCATATTATGGTTCAAAAACTCTCGATGAGTTAAAAAACTAACCCAACAATTCTGCTGGTAACAATAATTCAATTGACAAAAGAATAAAAAATCAATAAGAATCAATTTAAAACTTTGCTATAAATAACACGCAAATCTGATACTACGAGTAAATTTTCTTTTCCCGGCTATATTCATTTGTTTTACTGCAGTTCTATTTTTAAATTTTCTTTTTTTTGAGATTAACAGCCAGTCTCTCCATATTTGTATAATTTAATCCAAAAAGTTTGCATACTTGTTTTAAAAAATCATTTCAAAGTAATCCTGAACTTTGATGCAGTTTATGAGTCCGTCAGTTTATATATATATATATATATATGTGTGTGTGTGTGTTGCCTTTTCCATGGCAAAGCCAAGCAAGCAAGTTCTCCAAAAGTCTGGGCCAAAGTCATGGCCCATGGTCTTGAGAGACATACATGTATAATAATAATGAAACACAGACAATATAATAATAATTGCATTTATTTGCTCTCAATTAATCAAACAATTGACATATACATATATATTAAATTGATTTAGAAAGAGCATCGTGTCTGACCTGTTCGACTGATCATCAGCCCCCCTTCCTCGATAATCGAAATATTTTAATCGCACAATATATTGCTGAATGTTACGAGTGTATGACAATGTGCTTGTAAGGGTGGATAGTAAATTAAGAAACTAGCTACTAATACTATTTAATTAGGTGCCTTTGGGAATTCATTCATTCACCCTACATCAATATGTCAAAAACCCTTATAAGAAAATTGTTAATTTAGTTTTATTGTTGTCTGTTTATATGCACTTTTTGATGTTGTGAATAAAGCTGTGAACCATATTGCGGTTTTGTTTTTTATTTATCTGTCTTATAGTATTTTTCCCTTTAGTACCTATTACCAGATTTTCTAAAAATTTTAGACACGAATATCGCCACATTAGTAGGTAAATAAACCTGGTGGTATGTGACTATTACGTCAGAGAAAAGTTAATGATTTTTAAGGGTAAAGAATTTAGAGATAAATTGAAGAGATATGGAAAGACACTACTTGCATGAAGCCGTCCAGTTTCTATCATTCAAAACCAGTGGTTAAATATAATGTATATCTGGCATTATGATGTTTTAGTCATTCACCCTGAATTTGGACTTTTTATTCATATTGTTACGACTTGAACGTCGGCGAAAGACAAATTCACATCTGCATACCTGTAGACATTTTATTACCTCTTCGGCATTTGAACTTCTTTTGTTTACTTTGTGTTTAAATTTTGTAATTAGAAAAACAGCTATCTTCTATGGTAGTCATTAGCCAGGTGTGATGCTAGGAAATTGTAAGATTTCGTCGTTTAGCAACTAAGCTATTTACTGTAAACTTTAAAAACCTTGTAAAATTTTATTTATCCATATTTCTGTTGAATCTTCAGTGCATAAAAAATATTTTGTTTAACATACCCCGGTATTTCATTTGTATTACATCACCGGAGTACCACGTAAGAAAGTTCTTATTTCTATTCAGTTAGAGTACATTTCTAGGAGTCTTTAGGGTTTTGAAAGAAACATACAACTTACTTAACTCAACGTGAATAAAACGTGAGTCAGGGGTGGTTTAGACATTTGCTGTCTGTAGGCTATTCAATTTTTGCCATCTCTACCGATATCCTATTTCACAATCATGGTAATTACATTTTTTATGATTTTGTCAATGAAACAGTAACTTTATGTTTTGCGCTCAATCGTCTTAATTATAGCCTATTTTCCCGAAATTAGTAGACTGTGAAGCAGGGTTTTGTTTCTCCTGCCAAAAGAGACTACTCAAATTTTAGAAAAAAATATGTATATGGCGAAACGTATTACATGGAGTTTGTATGTATTATTACTTAATAAAAATTATGTTATTAAGTCTTAGAATTTAAGTAACTCATAATTTCTGTAAGACACAAAAAGTTTTGGACTCAAATTTGCAGCCTCTCCAAAATCAGCCATTTTAGGCTCCAGCCTACTCAGCCTATAAGTAAACCCGCCACTGTGTAAAGTTTAAGCTATTAGGGCTGTATCCAGGAAGCTAATTTGTTTTCTTAAAGTAATTACTTAGAGAACGATTAAAAAGGACTTCAAAATGTAGATCAAAAGCTTAAAAGTCATTTAATATGAAAACCAATTGTGACAATTGACATTGTGACATCAATCAAACAACAGAATCTAGCCTTAATGTATTGAAGTAGAGACGGAATGTATCAAATATACATTAATCCACCATTTTAAGTACCTACTTATGAACACAATGAAAAGGTCTACAATAAATTTTATTGGAAATTATTTATTCAAAACTGAATACATGAACATCACTTATAGTATTACAATTTCAGGCATAAATCATTAATTTGTTTTAAATGTTTTTATGTAAGGCTAATGGCATATTATAAAAATGCAAAGGTTATAAAATATATTTTATAAAACGGATATAGCTGAATGAACCAATGAATGAAGACACTTATTGTTAGCCAAAAATTAAAACTACATTCTTAATAACAAGGTACAATAAATATTTTACCAATTTCTGTCTTGTCTCTTAAAGCGATCTGTTATAGCAAGGGCAACCCCCTAAACTAAGGAAAATATTTATTCTATCTATTTATTATATACTTTGTTGAAAACCATTTATAACTACTAAAACTATAGCAACAAAATGAGTTTAATTGGCGGTTTTATCCTTCTTTTTTCTTCGACATAATAGCACACAAAAGTGCTGAATTTATTATATCTCATTGTATCGCACTTATATGTCATTTTAAATTACCATTTAAAAGCAGCGAAAAATGTACCCATCTGGGACCCAGCAGTTCAATACCTATAGCGAAGAGCTATGGTTCAAAATGTGTCTTGTAGTTAGAAGCATAAGATTTTTTTTTAAATCAACAAAAATGGACTATTTTTTTTATAGGTAAAGTACTTTTCTTCTTTTTAATGGCTTGGTATGATCTGTGTATCTGGCTGGATTCAAACATTCGTAAATATTGAATCGAAAGTTAAGTTCTAAGCTAAGGTAGTAGGTAGTAAATCTTGTTCAGACGGATTTAATAAAAAAATATTTACCTATAGACATTGATGAGGTAGACATTTACATGATCTAAGCAATCTCCCCAAATTTGCAGGTACATTCAACATTCATTATAATAGTTAATAACGAAAATTCCTATTTAACCTATCGAAACAGTATGATATTGTAGCCGCAGACGTCCGATCGCCACGGCGGCCGCTCACAAACTGTTGCGGACAGAATCACTCCACTGACGTCACCCCCGTAAAGCCCGTGCGACCACGCCCCGCCTACCGCGGGGACATAGCTCGCTCCGTTAGCTGCTAAGCGTCTGCATTTTTGTAGTACTTTAGTAAGCGCGGAGCGAGCCTACATCATGCATTCCTGAACTGCAATTCAAACACACAACATTGTTTTACTTCTACTTGAAGACCTCTAAAGTGGTGACCCCGCAAGAAAACCACCTTCTGAAGAAAGGATCATCTCGAAACAAAATTCCTGCAGGATAGAAAACTCTGCTCGTCTGTTTAGCCGATCAAGCTCAGACAATATGGAAGATTGCAGTAAAGCAGCAGCAGCCAGCCATGAACTGAAGGAAGTATCCGGCCTCGCTTTGACACCAAGAATTCCACCACTCTGGCGCGACAGATTAAGGCTATGGTTTGTCCAGTTTGAAGCCATCGTCTCGGCACAGAAAAAAGGCGACAAGGCGATGTATGAACTCGTCGTTGGACAACTGGAACGACAGGATATCGACGAAATAAGTGACATTTTACTAAACCCACCCGCTGACAACAAATACGACACCATCAAGAAGAGACTCCTAAACGTATACGAAGAATCTGAACAGAGGCAACTACAGCGACTAATCTCTGAAGTGGAACTTGGAGAATTGAAGCCATCACAATTACTAAGGCGTATGCAACATCTAGCTGGCAACAAAGTGTCTGAAACAGCGCTCCGCCTAATGTGGATCAGTCACCTGCCACCAGCAGCCCGTGCAGTACTGGCCATCAGTGAAAATATTGCCAAGCAGTCTCAACTTAGTGAGCTTGCGTTGGTGGCCGACAAAGTCGTCGAAAACTCCACACCAACAAACCCGATCTTCGCAGTCACTACAAGAGCGACGTCACCGCCACAGCCACAATCACCTACAAATGCATTCAGCGAGCTTCACTCAAAAATCGACCGCCTCACCCAAGAAATAGCTGAGCTGAAGACTAATCAACACCGAACGAGACCTTTCTATCGTAACTCATCAAGATCACGTTCCCGAGAGCGATACAATCAGAACCATCCCAGCCAAACTATCTGCTATTATCATCGTAGATTTGGAAATGCAGCCAGAAAATGCACACATCCCTGCAATTACCAGAAACCGGCGGAAAACTAAGCACAGCGTTGGATGCGGCGGAATCCGACGCCCACATTACTTCTCACCGCCTATTCGTCTATGACCGCAAATCACGGCTATCTTTTCTCATCGATACCGGTGCAAACGTATCGGTACTACCGCGGTTCGGCAACATCAAAGCCAAGCCTACGAACTTTTCACTATATGCCGCCAACAACACAGTCATTCCAACATATGGCGAAAAGACATTGGAGCTGGATTTGAAACTGCGTCGGCCTTACAAGTGGAAATTTATCATCGCAGCAGTGAGCAAGCCCATTATCGGAGCCGATTTTTTGAAGCACCACAAGCTACTCGTTGATGTTGCAAGCCGATGCCTTATTGATAAGGTGACAAACCTCTCAGTACAGGCACCAATAGTCAACGCAACGGAACCCACAATACGCAGCATCGACGTGGAACAAAAATACCATCGCATACTAGCCGCTTTCCCCGACATTACTCGCCCATCGTGCTTCAAAGAAACACCAAAACACAATGTTGAACACTACATAGAAACGAATGGCCCACCACTCCACTGCCGCACTCGTCCACTCGCACCGCACCGCTACATGGCCGTCAAAAAAGAATTTGAAGATATGATGCAGCAAGGCCTATGTCGTCCCAGCAAGAGTCCATGGTCAAGCCCACTACACGTGGTACCTAAGAAAAATGGGGATTTACGTGTATGCGGCGACTACAGACGTCTCAACACAGTTACTATAGACGACCGATACCCCGTACCACGACTTAAAGATTTCACGTACTTATTACACGGGAAGAAAATCTTCAGCACACTCGACCTAAACAGAGCCTACAATCAGCTACCAGTTCAAGAAGCTGACATACAAAAGAC
The DNA here is from genome assembly GCA_012273795.1 of Dendrolimus punctatus. Taxonomy (NCBI): domain Eukaryota; kingdom Metazoa; phylum Arthropoda; class Insecta; order Lepidoptera; family Lasiocampidae; genus Dendrolimus; species Dendrolimus punctatus. The sequence goes on from CM022528.1 coordinate 4,465,259, forward strand.
TGCCATCACAACACCATTCGGACTTTTCGAATTTCCCAGAATGGTACCAGGGCTCAAAAACGCAGGCCAAACTTTCCAACGATTTATCCACCAAGTTCTCAATGGACTCGATTTTGCATTCCCGTTCATCGATGACGTCATCATTGGATCAGAAAATGAAGAACAACATGAACACCATTTGAAAACAGTCCTACAAAGACTTGACGCCTATGGTATAACCATCAATCCATCAAAATGCGTATTTGGAAAGAAAAATTTGACATTCCTGGGATATGACGTGTCAACCGAAGGTATAAAACCACCACAAGAAAAAGTTCAAGCCATTACTGACTACCCCCGGCCAGCAAACATCGAAGAGCTCCGTCGATTCCTCGGTATGATTAACTTTTACCGTGACTCCATACCGAAGGCCGCAGAACTCCAAATACCACTCAACACTTACCTACATAACTGCAAAAAGCGGGACAAAACGAAGATCGAGTGGACAAAAGAGGCCGAAGAAGCATTTGAAGCGTGTAAGGCCAGCATACAGACCGCAGCCTTACTCGCTCACCCATCACCATCAATGTCAGAACCAATGACGCTCATGTGCGATGCATCCAATACATGTGCCGGCGCCGTCCTTCAACAGAGCACTAACGGCAAGTGGACACCGCTAGGGTATTTTTCGAAGAAACTATCCGACGCCCAACAACGATACAGCACTTTCGATCGCGAACTACTTTCAATCTACATGGCCGTTAAACACTTCAGGAAGCTATTCGAAGGACGAACACTCATCATCTACACAGATCACAAACCACTCACATATGCCATTCACAAACCGCCATCCGACAGCGAGACCCAACGACGCGCCCGCCAGCTACTTTTCATTAGCGAGTTCACAACTGACATAAGACACGTAAGCGGCAAAAACAACCCCGTAGCCGACGCACTATCACGCATTGAAACAATCGACGTACCTACATTAATTAATTTTGAAGAACTCGCTAGCGCACAAGAAAAGGACACCTGCCTACCCCAGATCTGCAACAGCCAATCGTCCAACGTAAAAATCAAAAGATCGTAATTCCCGGCTCGACAAAACCAATATACTGCGAAACATCAACAGCATACATCCGTCCTTATCTACCTGATGACTATCGTCGCATAGCATTCAACGCGCTGCATAATATTAGTCACCCTGGAATACGAACTACACGCAAGATGATACAACAGCAATACTTTTGGCCATCTATGAACACCGATATCGGAACATGGGCAAAAACATGCGTACCGTGCCAGCGCGCCAAAATACAACGACACACACAGCGAACCCGCATCGTTCCCGCCAACCGAACGCTTTCAACATCTACACATAGATATAGTTGGACCGCTTACTACAACAGCGCAAGGACACAGATACCTACTCACGATGATCGACCGCGCGACTCGTTGGCCCGAAGCAATACCACTCAGTGAGATAACAGCGGAACAAGTTGCCAAGACGGTTTACGACCAATGGATAGCTCGTTTTGGTTGCCCTACAACTATTACCTCGGACCAGGGTCGACAATTTGAGAGCCAGCTATTTCAATCATTAACTAGACTACTAGGAATAGAGAAAACCAGAACGACCGCTTATCACCCACAAAGCAACGGGATAGTTGAACGATGGCACCGCACGCTTAAAACAGCACTAACCGCCCGTTTGCAAAACGGCGGAAAATGGACGGACGAACTGGCAACGGTGCTACTCGGCCTACGAAACGCTGTGCGTGAAGACACAAAAACGAGCGCCGCGCAGTTAACTTTTGGCACAGCCCTACGTGTTCCCGGAACCTTCATAACGCCTACCCAACCACAAAGTATACCACTACACGAAGATTTCGTTCATAAACTTCAAGCAACTATCAGAAGCCTAACTCCAACCACAGACACTACACACGAGAATAATCTGAAGACATTTGTACATCACGACCTAGCAACATGTGAAAACGTATTCGTCAGAGTCGACGCCGTGAAGAAACCACTTCAGCCTCCCTACGAAGGACCCTACCCAATCCTGGAACGAAATGATAAATTCTTCAAAATTAAGCTGCCTGGAAGAGAAACCAACGTCTCTATCGACCGTCTGAAGCCCGCCTACGTCCTGAAGCTGTGCACTACGCCAACTCACCCTGCAGTTGGAAACCAGAAGGATGCCTTAAAAAAGGCAGTTGGCAGTAAAGATCGTTGCGGAAACATGGTTGCCTTGAAAAAGGCAGTGTGTGACGACCATACGGACGCCTTGAAAAAGGCAGTTGGCACAGAAAATTTTCACACCCGCAGTGGACGTCGAGTCAAACCACCGGTACGCTTCGCTTGAGGGGGAGCCCTGTAGCCGCAGACGTCCGATCGCCACGGCGGCCGCTCACAAACTGTTGCGGACAGAATCACTCCACTGACGTCACCCCCGTAAAGCCCGTGCGACCACGCCCCGCCTACCGCGGGGACATAGCTCGCTCCGTTAGCTGCTAAGCGTCTGCATTTTTGTAGTACTTTAGTAAGCGCGGAGCGAGCCTACATCATGCATTCCTGAACTGCAATTCAAACACACAACATTGTTTTACTTCTACTTGAAGACCTCTAAAATATATTCGGCAAATTTTTTCACTCGTCACTCCACCATAAAACAACTAAATTCGAAATTAAATATATGGTATCTCGACGATAGGACCATAGGAGGTTATAAATACACTAAAAACCTTTTTTTTTTACATGGGGAAATGCGTTACCGCACCGTCAGCCGCGCGGGGCATCATGCGCGGCCGGTGTGTGGGGCTCCCCGACGCCGGTTCAATACGACCGGCTGCCGGTATACCCACTAAAACCCCATGGGAGCCTTCTTTCCGCCTAGCGCCGGGGTCACGGTATGTGCGCGAGCTTAACCCGCGACCCCGGCAGCGGCTGGCCGCCTCATAAGCAGAGGCGGCCTCTCCTATGTGCGGGCCGGGGAATGGTGTTTCCCCGGCCCTGAGAGGGACGCAAGGCTACCTCTCGCGCCCTCTCGCGGCATTAGTGCGGGCGGAGGTCTATATGGATCCCCCAGACCTCGACGCCCGCTGCCGCCGGGAGGGGGAGGCTGCGAAGGATTACTCCTGCGCCATCACCCCTCCCTCTCCTTCCTCCTCCCCCCGCCGCCTCGCGCACTCAGCAGCGTCAACGGCGGGGGGGTCTTCGCGATAGGGGGGGGGAGGGGGAGGCTGCGAAGGATTGCTCCTGCGCCATCACCCCTCCCTCTCCTTTCTCCCCCTCCGCCGCCTCACGCTCTCAGCAGCGTCAGCGGCGGGAGGGGGGCTTCGCGATGGGCGGAGGGGGAGGCTGCGAAGGATTGCTCCTGCGCCAACACCCCTCCCCCTCTCCTTCCTCCCCTTTTCCCCGCCGCCTCGCGCACACAGCAGCGTCGGCGGACGGAGCGGGGGAGGGTAGGTCGCCGGTCAGGCGGGCGGTGGTGGGTTGGACATCAGCATCGCCGTCCTCGACGGCCAGCGGAGAAAATCTCGACGCTGGCGGTCGCAACGGAAGGGATGGGTGTTTGGGGAGGAGGTTTGGGAAGGAGGGAAGGCATTAGAATTTGGAGGCGGAAAGGTGGGACACCACTGTCACGGAGTGAAGGGGGGAATGTGACAGTGGCCGCTCGGGGCCCCGGGGACGCATCCCCTTGTACCGCTACCTGGACGGGGGGGGGGGAGTCCAGGGCGGCACCCCCTGGGGGATACACTGAAAACCGATCTAAGTATTTCAATACAGGAATTTAGAATTTTTTTTCGAAATGTGAACTTTATTTGCTCATCAGACGGAGGATGACAGTAAAATTATTTTTAACATTACATATTTGGTTTCAAATTTTAAAATATTATTTTTCTTATAAAGTATGGACTTAAGTTGGTATCATGAATTTCACACCCTAGCCTGTTTTAATACATGTAACTAACTCAAAACTCATTGACCCGCTGTGTTCGCCCCTTTCCCTCTGTTCGACGTACTCTTTGTCCCTCTGCTCCGCTGTGTCACTGTGTTAAGACGATCTGTATATGCTAAATACAGTTTTCATAGAATTACTGGTGCCTGCTCATAATACTATTAAACTGCAGTACCTTCACAATTTTAAAATGGTTCCGTTTTAATTAAAATATCGAATCCTTAAAAATCGATAATTTTAAGATACCACATTGGTTGTATTAAATGTAAATTAAGTATATAAATAAAGACAACGTATCAATACCAAATGCCACATGTATGCAAACAATGCGATATTACAGGAGTAGGTATCTGTTTACTTGGTACGGTAATAACTGAGTACCTATTACTTATTATTTCCATGTTGATTTTTCGAGTTTATTTTTCAATTTCATGTGGATGATGGCGCAACATGGAATAATGCGAGCTAATTGTAGATTATATTTCGATAAGATAATATCTTAGTAATCAAACGTTGTTGATCAATGATAATGAATAACAATTCTAGTAAAAAGAAAGCTTTTTTTCCTTTGTAAATGCAGTGTTTCACCACACATATGTGACATCTAAAATAAACATTTGAAATGCAATGTTTGTGTATGATAAATACGTTCTCTCTCATCTTTTTATAATTTCACTATTGGTTAGTAAAGCAAAGGTAAGTAAACACAAAATGTATTTAACACAAATAGCGTCTTGAAAAACGCAAAATTTGCCGCTAAATATGTTTAAAGAATTGTCAATATGTTTTGTCTAAAACGCATTTAGGTAGTTTAATATGATAACTAATTTTATTTAAAGGCGATCGTTATGCGAGCGACCCTAAAACTTTTTATATAAGTGAAAAGTTTACATAAATGGTCTTTATCATTTGACCGCTTTATGTGTTATAATTTTAATATTACTCAGAGATTTTATTCCCTAGAAAATCGAAAAATTAAACATACTTTATAATGTTGAGTTTTACAAATGTGTAAAAGCATTTGTGTGGGTGGGCTAGCGTGTGTGAATGATGCGTTGTGTTTGAGTGTATGTGTGGCTCTGTGTGTGTGAACATGATCGATATACAAAGACAGGCATCAAGATTTCATGAGAGTTCAGTTTTTGCCAAAATGGTTACGGAACCATAAAAATGCCAGATTGCCAAGTGCTCACAAATGTTCTGAGGAGTATAATTTTTTATTTATTTAGAGGCCCAATTTCTTAGTCATTAGGTGAAAGTAATCTATTAATTAAATAATAATCCAACTGAATACAAAAGTGAAACAAACTATTATTATAAATATTATAATAATAGTTAAATTCAAAGAGTATATTGAATATATGGAGAGTTAAATTATTCATAAGAATGACATTTTAAATGTCTTTATTTTGTTCTTCGAAGAATTTGATCGAGTTAAAACTAAAAGCTACAGTTGTCTTTTGCAAGGTCTAAAATATATTGTGGAAATAAAACATCTGTTGTACTCATTCAAATTCATTTATTGCAATAATACTGAAAGAAACACACAAAAAGGACAACACAAAATAAAATTTCAAACTGTTAAAAATCAATTATTGGTAGATATTTGACTAAAATTCATCAAAATTCATAGCCTTAAAAATAATAACTACGCTAACAGTTAATTAATATTTGGACATTAGTATAATATAATCTTTTTCAAAGTTATTTTACGGCATTACATAAGATGATGTTTCGATTACAAAATGTAGAATAAATTGTCGAGCGGCCAAAATGGATATTTTGATGGTAATTTTTTTTTTGTTTAATTGAATATTTGTATTTTATTTTAGTAATATAAGGCTTGCCTTTAAGCTACATTTTTGTTGATAATATCAACTATTTCGGCTGCGTTCCACATAAGGCTCATAACGAGTATCACGATCGCCATTTTCCTCGTTCCTCTTGCTTGCGAGCGTTTATAACAATAAACTCAAGTGGAACCGATTATGAAGCGTTCATTTACATAAACGACGTCTTTTACTTAGACTTTTATCAATATAGATGGCGCTACAATAGTGTCTTTTTAATTGACCAACAAATACCTAAGTATTTTTTAGTCATAAACAACACATCATTCATTGTATTACTTGAAATCGGGTTGGCTTCGACTCGACCATATGTTTTGCTGGGAAGTGGTCTAGACTAAAATATTTTATATCGACTTAGTGTCTTTGTTATTATTATATGAAAAAACCCAATTAACAAACTTTAATAATAAATAAATCATCTTAGGTAATACCGCTGTTATGGAAATGCGATTGCATGTTTATGATATCTAAAACTACCCGTAGCACAGGAATGTAAAAAAATATAATAATTAGCTTAATCACAGATTATCATAATTAATAATTGATGGACTATTATTAAGTAGTGGAGATAGTTTTGCATTTTAATGTATTTTATACATTTATCTACAGTGTTTTATTCACACTGTTCATTACAAAGCGACGAACACAAAATTTCTTGAATATTAATGAAATCATAATTATTAGAGCAATTACTGTTAGTTATACGGGCAATAGGACAGTCAAATTAACAAAAATACTTTTAACATTTTACAAAAGTCGCTTGTTAGATTTTGTACGAGTAAAAGTAGTCAAATAGGGCATTAATTAGTGATTAAATAGTAATTTAACAAATATTTTCGAAATTTTAAAATCAAGGTGATTAGATAGTGTTTTAACGCTTTTTTATCATGTAAATAATATTAGTATTTACATGATAATAATCATTCACTTGCCTTACCATCGGTTGAATTTTGAAATTACTTGTATGGAATTTTGTCAATTTTAACCAATAGTAAGGCAAATGAATGGCCGTTTAGATATAGGAACAGGCCATCAATGTAATTAGTATAGTACGCGCAAAATTTATATGTGCCTCGAGAGAAGTTAGCCGCGTAAGTTTGCGCCGCTCTATTCAAATGTTCACGTTTATTACATCTGACAGCGTAGTGCGAAAGACACGCTATACGCTTCCGCATAATGTCGGAGCGAAAGCGCAACACTTTCCCCTCTCAACTCTATACTGGTCGTAGTTCTACGCAAGGACGTGTGCGAACTTCAAGGCCGTACTTAGCTTTGGCTCGGAATAAACGTAGCTTTATTATTCATCGATGAGAGCAATGTAAAATGGGTTTAGGCTAGATATGCAAATCAGATTAATAATGCCCATGGAATATTATCATGTAAAAATTAAGATCTTCGACATCTACTCGAACATTGTGGAGATTTATACAAAACTATCAATTATTATTATTGGTTTATTAAGTTCAATAAACTTTGTGCGTACATTTGGTAGTAAGGTATCAGATATTCATTCAGACTATTTGAGGTTTCTTACAATAATTGATAAATTACATTACAGTACATCATAGCTAATATTGTTTGAAATTCATCACAACGTTGCTAAGCTAAAGCTTGTATAGTATACTACTGCTAATATCATGCGACTTGCATACGGTTTGAAATTAATTTTGTAGCAATAATAATTATGTTTGATTCTTAGTTCCTGCTGTAGTCTTACACTAACGGAAGTTTAAGCCGTTATTACACTATACTGATTTAGGGACTCTACTATCTATTTCATATTATATAGCCCTGATTTATGACAAAAGGTCCCAAAATCAGCCTACAGTACGTTCTTAATCGCAGAAATTGACAGTTGTAAATGTCAAACTTGTTTGCAAATTTTCAATTTAGTGTTTACAAAAACATACCTTGCTCTAATAACTGGTTTATCGTTAAGTGCATTCCTATATTCATTCATGATAATACAAAGATAAGTATCGAATGTTTTATGGCTTCTACAATCTTTACAAATGTCCACGTCATGTTTACGTCCAGTATATTAGAATATTTTTTTAAAAATCGATATCAAAGACAATTTTCAACAATTTTTTAATTTCATTTTCAAATTTATTAACCTGATATTGAAAAGTTATTAATTGGTTAAATTGGTTGAAATTTAAAAAAACTACAGAATCCCATTGATTTTGTTAAATTTTAACATACCTTCGAACTATAAACTTACATACTCTACATAAATTTTTCAAAGCGAACATTGCAGAAATAGAAGAAACCGTAAATAACATAGCAACTGAAGTATAAAGTAAAATTACTAAGATTTTTTTCGTTACTTTTATTCCTTTAGCTGTTTGTTATTATAGTGTGAAACCAATGTACGTCTAAATCAAATGACGTCGCACTTAGAATTCAAATACCTTAGATATCCACTCAGGTTTCTAAACAATATTCAGTTTATTTCATAAGTAGGTAATTAAATTTAATCGTCACATTTCTTGGGGCAACGACTCAACGATGGCAACGGAAAATGTCCAGTGGTCTGGTACTAAGTTTCACATTGACAAGATATTCAAGTCCTTGATCTAATCTAACACTCAACTATGCAACGGTTGTCTATGAAGTTTCGATTGCGCACAAAAACGGATTCACTGACGGGACCCATGGTGTTGCAAACGTACTTAGGAGTACGTAAATATGCAACACCAGGTGAGTCTGCAGTTTCACTGCTTCAAGCAATATAAAAGGAAATTCATTTAGTGGTTGTAGGTAGGGCTGTGTGGACACCCGTGTGTGAATGGACACCCATTACTGAACTTCAAATATTGATTTTCAAGAGGAAAAAAATATACATTTCTGTTAATTTATCATAATAGAAAGTCACATATTACAAAGTTCAACAGATACCGTGACTGTGATTAATGTTCGATTATTACTTAGCTACTGGTTTTCATTCATATTCTGCAATATACTCATTTGAAATTAACTATCAACAATACAATATTTATGTGTAAAGGCCATTTTTGCGCAACTAGCTGTATACTGATTATATCTTATTATATTAAGCCAAGAACCTCCTCAAGAAGAAAATACAAGAAAAACTGAAAGTAGTATATTAGGATTTCTAATCAATATTTCTTTACTTTTTGATTTATAAGTAATACATGTAAAACATAAGAAATCAATTTAAGGGGGCATATACCATAGTCTTTAACCGTCCATAACTCATTTTCGATAACAATGCATAGATGACTTATTTTACTTATACACTACATCATGGACATGGGATTACTGCGAACACTATATCGTGCCTTGGGTGCAAATTGACATGCGGGAAGGAGGCCAGCAAAACCACGAGCTCGATCAACACATAATACCTATTAAGATATTGGTTTCCAACATTTGAATAGTGTTATGAACCGGTTCTTTGCACGTATTACACCTTCGAATTTGAGTGATCTATACTTCGCGCTAATACCTTTGTATACCTGCCAGTAAGACTTCATAAATCCTTCTTTTCTATTGTTTGCAAATTCATACAAGACATAAAGCTTCTAAATTGAGAATTGCAAAGATTATTGGCATATTGTTCGGTTGGTTGGGTTTCAACTGCGCTCGACGCGTAACCTAGTGTACTTCTATCTATATTCTTCGATCGCTATCTTATAACGACGGACTTTGCGAGTTTATGCAATTGCGATTCTCTGCTTTACGGTATAGACTTGTTGTATTGGGTTGTACTTACAAGAACTGTGAATAACTTCTAATAAACGTCGTGATCATTCCAACGGCATTTTAAATTAATATCCCACAAATTCGTAACAATACGTAATAATATATTTATTTATATTAATTGTGCAAGTCTATACGCAAGAGATAGGTACCGTATATATAGACACTTCTGAATATTCTATACTGAAAGCAACAAATAAAATTTAATATTATGAACTACATTTTTACATTAAATTTTGCTTATGAAAACAAAATAAACTATTCAACGACAATAGTCAAGTAAACAAACAGAGATAATAAGTTTACGTAACGCACGACTCATCTTTGGATATTTTATCTCATGTACAGATTGACTTACAGTCAGTCAAATTCCTCCTTCATCAGTTTTCTAACATTTTGCTTCGAACGACTCAAAGTTTCGACATCCACGACATTAATCGGGGCTTTTGTTCATTGTACAAATACCCCCATTATTTACCACCACGAACGTCGGCAACAAAATAAATGAGGATATAATAAATAAATAATATAACAAATGAGGATTTTTCTGGGATAAGGCGTGATATAGCACTCCCGTTTAACCATAGATAAAATAAACGTAACGTATAAGATATGTATTGAATAAGTTATTGTCTTCGTTATAAGAAGGTTCTTAACATCACGATAAACGCTAAATATAAACGCTAATGCACTAGTGCTTTACTATTAAAACTAGTAAACAATGAATTGCTCTTATTATACTTTTGATTTATCGGCGGTTTTAGCCAATTTAGAAAACATTTAACTTAATTAACAATTAAGTTCACAAATCATTACTTTACACAGAGTGGTATATATTAGCAATCATCTCTCACTAGATACTATCGAATTGACAAACTACGTAAAATTTGTATGTTTTATTAATTTTGTATATACCTTAATTACGTTTTAATTGAAATATATTTAATCGTAAAATGTATGTACGTTTATATAATTCAATATAATTATCGTTGATTAAATAGAAAAAAATCTCATTCAATTAACATATTTGTTTTCAATAATAGTATAATAGTTCCAAATGATATTTTGTTATATTTTTTTGTGATTGTCAGAAGTATCTAATACGTTTAAACGGTACATGTTAGTTAATTCCTGTAATTTAGTATTAAGTATTTTTATTTTGTTTTAAGAGTTCATTTTACGGACGATGTTTCAATCAAATAAAATTACCATCGAATAAATTATTACTAACTAATTTTAAAGTTCACCAATTCAACTGATTTATTTACGCAAATCTTTTTTTTTTCTATTTAACCGATGACATTGTTCCTACATTACTTACATGCTTTACGCTGGTTACATCAATTAGTATCTTAAATGTATATATTAGTTAGGCCTTAACGCCACTTTTTAGGTTAACTGTACATGGGTTTCGAGGACGGGAGAGGTTTGTTTACACTGGTTTGTAGAACTATGTAAAAGAGCCAACTATTATCCTATTGCACAAACTAAAGATTTTTTTAGTATGCAATCATTCTTATTCAGAGTACTTACTGTCATTATACACATGCCTTAACTAATCTATATCCAGCACTGCTACTGCATTAGTTACGATAATCATCCAGTATTAGCCCCGCAAATTGCTAATGCGCTGGAACCTTGTCAAATTAACATTCACGTGACGTCATCCGCAACTCGATATGTACGCGTAGTCGCCGACACTGATGCCAACAGTACTGAGGGCTACGATTACGTCACCAAAATGGCGGCCAGGCGCAATAGCAATTTGCGGGGTTAATAATAAACTCCATTCAAAACAAAGGGCTTCAGGTCAACTAGCTACGAGATGTTTCTGCTTTTGTAGTAGTGTACTGTCGGCACATAAATAAATAAAGTAATACTTTTATATATTTTATAGACAGGTAATTAATAGGAAACTAATAATATTAAGCGATATTAAAATAATAAATATTAAACATAATATTTAATACTAATTTTCAAGTTTAGAAGTTCTGTAAATACATAAATAATACAAACACAAAAACATGTCGATGCTAATTTACCTGTACTCTCAAATGTTTTTCGTCGTTCGTTTTATTTTAGATTTTTTTGTTTTCTTTATATTTAATTACTTTTTCTACTGCATATTCCATTTATTTTTGGGTTACATCTATCTGTCAGTACATTAACGCTATTAAAAAAACAACTGGTATAGACTATAAAAACGACGGAGATCACGATGTAATTTTTCTTTACTTCTTGTGTTTCGGGAATCACATAGAAACTACTGGCCGATTGCGATGCGATTGTCACCGATTGATAGCATGTATGTAATAAAATGTGTGATATTTTTTATCTCGGCAATTTTCCCGAGGGCGGTTTGTAGTTTTTCGTGGGTGCATAAAAATTAGCCTATTCCGGAACAGTTTTAACTAAAACTATAGTTAATTTTATTTTTTAAATGTTGTGGTACTTTTTGCCCCCGGAATTTCATAGCAGACTATAATACGGCCGGCGTATCTTGGCCAATGTGAACATAGGCTCTGCGAACTTTAGCGCATGTAAACTCGTGAAGAAAATACAGTGACCAACTAGTACAAACAATGAAAAAATACAGGGATGAAGGGTGACCAATGGTATTCATTGACGAGTCGTATGCTCACTCATCACACGAATGTACATGCGCTAAAGTTCGCAGAGACTATGTTCACATTTGCCAAGATACGCCGGCCGTATAATATATTATTGTAGTTTTTAAGAAATCTTTGTACTTTCCTTCTTCTATCTAAAATTTCATTGACTCTATCGGACTCATGGACGAAAACAAACGTTTGAGAGTAAGGTCTCTAAGCACTTGTTTAGTGTATTAGTAATTTAGTCCAACCTTCTAATCTATTGGAATGTTACAAATATCTTCGCAATGCATAATTCATGAGAAACCACTATGTTATAAACTGTCCAAGTGCTTGTTCACGTATACGTGCGGGCGCGGTGACGAAATATCAAATACATGACATATTTCTAAAGTGTTCGCGTAGAAAACGCAGGTGCGGTAAGTAGTAGCCACGTTGCGATTGAACAAGTGTTGCTTTTACGGTAATAAGAAAGCTATAAAGAACTAGTCGTTCGAGATGATAGTATGTTTTGGATTCGATTTCTCATTCACAGAATAAAAATGATTTGTTTCTAAATTATATCACGATTTAATAAGTAAGTGAAAATATGAGGAAGCATTGTTTAACTGTCATTTTTCAGGTGTCTTAAACTATATTTTAGTCATTCACATCTTTCATTTACCGATTGAAAACACGCAAAAAAAAAAACGCCGGGCGATCAATACGAACAAAAACTCGCTAGCACTGCGCTGGAGCCTCACTCGCGCCTCGAGTTGTACGTGAACAGGCACTTAAGAGTTGCTTTCTAGATTAACACAGAGTGATGTCCGATCATAGTATTGATCTATACCAGGCATACAGATCTCCATGTAAAAAATCTAATTTCATTTTTCTTATATATAATGAGTATTATTAAATTTTGATTATAAACTTCAATTACCTACACTAATTGATCCGAAAGCATACTTTAAAAGCTGCACTTAATAAAATTAATTCCGTCACACGTTACTAGCCAAGTCAAGCTTCATAAGTTCGGTCAAATTCATCTTACAAGCAATCAAAAAACATTGCACTAACATTGGAATATTCACAAATCATAATAAAAACGCGTATAATTAAAATAATATTCTTTATAAAATTAAAAAATTACATTCGTCTTTTAAATTTACTGATACATCTTACATTACTAATATATAATTGATTTAAAAGGCCTAGGTGTATACATTCTTGTAAAGTTTGCACGCGAATCGATCCCTACCGCGGCATAACTTACCTACTAACTGTGAATTTCAACTAGTGCATGGACTATTATTACGGACTCCCCACGACCTTGTCGCTGTGAGCTACAATTTAACTCGACGGGAAACAAAGGACATATAAAGCATGCCACGACTCATTGCGCTTGGATTCAATCGTCGTCGCATCTCCCGTCGCTAAGTCCATGGTCGTGGCCAGGCCGTTATTCTTGATGTCGTTACACATGAATATTTGATCCAAATTTCTATTACTATCTTAATCGCGGTGAACTGACTGATTACATATATTAAATCGATTTTACTGGATCAACTTCCTTAGAAGAAATCCTAAATGTAGAGACGCGCGTATTTACACGCGTATGTTCCGTACGAATATTGGTACCGACAGAGCAGTCAGATCTATATTATAATCATATAGTTTATTCAAAATCCAAAAGACCAAGTAGTAGAGTACGACGACAGCGTTTTTAAAATGTTAATGTCGCTTAGTACCTGTTCAAAATTAACAAAACTCTGATGCGTGTATTTTACACGCGTGTGCTCTGTAGCGCAGGTAGGCAGGAAACGGCTAATGATAAATATGTTAGCATACATATTACAATAGGTATAATAAACGAGTGTTTGGAAAGCTATATTATAACTTAATATTGCTTACGTTTTTTACCGCAAAACATGGTATATGACTACATAAGAAAAGTGCTCATTTATCAGTAACGTACATGATTCTACGCATGAGTAGCTTGGTTAGAGTACTTACGTCATGCTCAAAGTTCTTTGTCATTTCTAGAAATATCTGAGTAGCAGAGCCTCACTACTTGCATCTTAATTCTACGCATCACTATATTAATTGGCGTGTATTTACACGCGTCTCTTAATGGATGATTTTTGCGAGACGTGCAATCGCAGCTAATGCTTTGTAAAATGTTGTTGAAGTTATAAATCCGCCTGCACGTTTTGATGTAAATCATCCCTAGGTTGGCATACTCGGTAGTTGATAGTCGCGCGTAGGTCACCTCCACGCGCGGCGCGCTTGCTTCGGCGGCGGCGAGTGCGAGTGCGAAGCGGCAGGTGACGCCGCCTCGCTGTGTCACCTCACTTTACGGACCCGCCAACAACGGACGCGACCGTCACTGTCAACAAAGTATACAATTAGAATAATTAAACTGTTAGTTTCATTATTAATATGTTATATAACGAAAAATATATATAAAAAAGAGGACACAGATAATATACTGTGCATCTTCTATCCAGCTGTGAAGTGAATATGGCCAGAAAAGTGTGAGGGAGAAGGAGGTATAGTGCAGCCAGGATTGTCTTTCTCGAAGTTTTTAATTTGGAGTGTTGCACCCTTTTGACTCCAGACCTGTAGAAATGAGGTAAATATGGCCTGCACAGTAGTTTTAACGGATTGTACAGAGTGATAAATTAAGTAAGGATTATTGCTATTCTTCATAAACATTTATAATAGTTTGATATTTATTGTATGCTGCCGATGGATCTAATTTAGCTATTTTTGTACATAAATATAATTATCTATATGTCCGTGTATTTCTTTGCAAGCTCTAACAATAAAGCACCATATCTCAGCTCTTGATATTATTGAAAAACAGCAATAAAATATTTTAATATAACTATGTTCACCATGTTATAATAGTGTTATATACGAAGAACAAGTTTCGTTTTGCTTCTTAAAATTAGCACAAAAATGTTATCTACAGTTGTTAGATTAAAATATACACAAAATGGCAATGAATAATGTACACTAATGAGTAAAACGTCGCGTTTACCAGTTCGAGAATGAATGAAGCGGCGGCGACGTGCGGCCAAGCAGCTGCAGGAAAATATGTCTCGATTGATACGTATAATAGTTTTGGATTGCTCGACAAAGACTCACTTTGTAAAAATGATAAATAACATGGAAGAAACAGTAGACAGGTTTTTAGTCTCAACGAGGTAGGCAACGCATCGGCTCCCTTAGTGTTACAGATGTCCATGGGCGACGGTAGCCACTTGCCATCAAGTGGACCCGTCTGCCAATTTACCTATACACAATCTTAAAAAGAAAAAAAATAATCATCAATAGGAATGATAAATCTCTAACAAAAAAGTATCTCTGACAAGTTTATAAATGTATAATACATGTAACGGCCTGTGGTTGGGTGGGCTAAGCCTTTGACGGCTTACTTCACTGCAAAGCAGAGGCTCCGAGTTCAATTCCTGGTATGGTAAATTTCGGAAACGAATTTTCTCTGTTATTTACTATGGTCTGTATATCTGGGAACGGAAACAGAGAAGCCCGTTTTAAACTGGCCCTAGATACGTATACAGCGCATCGAAATACGTAAGTCTTGTCAAAACTAACTTAGTGGAAACTTAGTTGATATGTGTATTAATTTATGTGTTTTATATCGTAAGAATTATAATTATTGTATGGTTCCCAAATAAATAAGTAAAATAAAAAGTACAGACCTCTTTTTATTTTTTGTAGGCCAGTGTTATTTATTATCAATCAATAAGGAGGGTAAGTATTTATTAATATAGTTTGTCATACAGTAATTAAACAAGTAATCGAGACATATTTTCATTAAATCTGAAAAAGATCGTCAATTTTCTGTGCGATTCACACAAAACGTTTACCTATGAGTAAAAGCAGAAGTGAGATAGTGAACACAGAAGATACGAGGAACTACTGTTTTAGACTAATACGAAATATATTAAAACCTAAGTATAATAAAAACCAACCGAATGAAGGTTTATGTAGGTTATGTAGCGAGCTTTAGCAAAAGCAGTTCGGAAAAGAAGCGGATGAACGCTATTTTTAGATAAGAAAACTACATTGTAACGTAATATTTTCTCAGGTTTTTGAGACTTGTACATATAAAACTACGTTTTAACGGTTTTAAGCGCGGTAATTTATTTGATTTTGGTTATTCCGACGTTTCGGCCACCTTTTAACAACCGCGATTACAGAAGACAAAGATGTCGAGAGTCAATGAGTATTGTTAAAGTTTTATTTAGGCAACCGCCAACTTGTTCATTTTTATAAATCCGACGTGGACGAAACGTCTGTCGTAAGTCGGTCGGAAAAGACGCTTGAGACAAATAGCTCTTGGCCCCTCGAAAAATTACACTTGACTTTTATACGATATATAAAATTACTTTTATACGATACCAGGGAGCTGAGCAACTAAAAAATTCAATGACTGGAATATCTTATAAGAGACCTTAAAAATCTAAATTAATATAGGAATTTCAGCTTAAATTTAAGTAGTTTTTCAGATATGATATTTTCTGTTAAGATGTTTAATTATATATATATATTACATCAATTCAATATTTTGTGTATCAGCATATTTGTATTGCGTTTTGTAGTTATATTTTATGAGAGCGCCGATTTTTCCCTATAGTCCGAGCAACACGAATGCTCGGTGATAAACCTCTAGTCACGCAAAAAAGACTACGTAGCTACCATTCTATTTTTTATATGGTTCCTTATATCGATAAAAGAAACCACTGTGCAACGGCCACCTGTAAACGGCAACCTTCATTTAACGTGGATTACACGCAGTTATGTAATATTCAATTTATGGAAACAATATTATGATTCTATAAATGATTTAATATTTGAAAGCTTTGGCTCGCATTATTCTATTTAGTAAGACAACGATGGAAATAGACAATGAACGTAGAAACAGATGTGTGGATGAAGAAGTTCTAACAAAAATACGAAACAAAAATTTACTCGATACAAAATGCTGAAACAGTTTATAGCTACAAAATATGCCGTCATATGGTCCCAGCCGTGATCATAGACAAAATAGGAGAACTTCAGATAGTACTAGTAGTTTGCGCATAATGTTCAAAATTCTACGAGTAATTTAGATGACGTTTTATTTAACATTAATAAATAAATAGAATAAGTTCTGACAGGTAAAATCATTCTGATTTTAAAACAAATGGACAGTTACTACAAGACGCTATAGATCAAGTGACATTAGTTATTGTCAGTGTCAAACTTTTCGTTCAGCGCCATCTATTTACGATAATCATAAATATGTACTTTTTGGCGTCATATCCAGTAAAGTATTTACTAGGCTAAGAATTTCACAATGACTTGTAGTATAGTTAACGAATATTCGAAAGAAGCTATTACAGTTTGTGATATACTTGAATTATATGTAATGCCTAAACGTCGATTAACTAAAGCTGGCACGTTAATAGCACGCACACTAATGTAATTTCACTATATATTGTGTGAAAATAAATGCAGGGTCGGGTAAATAATGTATATATAAAGTTTTTTAAAATTTGTAACATAACTAGCTGATCCGGCGAACTTTGTGCCGTACCGTACCTCAGAAGCAATACAAATAGTGATAACTTAATAGACAGATTTTTCATAGTTCGGTTGGATGTATTACATTGTACACTATTCACGAGCTTGTCCTATTAATTTCTTGCCAGAACCAATTCTTTCAGAAGCCATTTTATTCTAATCTCAATAGGTAAAAATCATAACGTCCGTCGCATATATAATGTATTATTATCTATGGTCCGTCGATTGACAGAGTGAATGACGCTAATGGACGAATGCAAAAAGAGCACTCTGTATTTATGATCTAGCAAAGCAAAACAATAACTGTCTCGGTCATATTCATTATCGTGATCGCGCGCGAGAGAGACAGACAGATTTTCATGTTGCGAATGCAGTGCGACGTCACACCATGCGGCTATTCACAGACAATACACAAACACGTGTATATGTGTTGAGCTTACCAGCTTAAATTAAGCGACCTGTATCTGAGTACATCTTACTGGATAATCAGCATTAGGAAAAATCAGTGTTCAGTTTTCAGATAGCGACATCTATTTATGAAAATAAGTTTATATGAATTTTATTTTTTGTATTAATTTAGGAATCATATTATCGAGACTAATGAATGTTCAGAAGGGCAGCCGGCTCACATGACTGGATTTTTATGAATAAGTTAACACGCCCGATTCAGCACTTTCTAATGAGCAGATATCTTGTTGCTATTTCGTGATATAGTGCGACAAACTTATTTGCCTCCCTAGTCAAGTGACGTTAGCGCTAAACAAATAGAATAGAAAAGTACCGGAATGACATATCGGTTTCGCTAAGTATTTATGTCACTCCCATACATTTTCATTCTTTTCGTTACGCGCCAATACCACTTCTCTAAGGGAGCTAACAGAGTGGCAAAAATGGATCTAATAATTCCTTCCTACATTTGAATAAATCAAGCCTTTACCACCATATTATTGTCAGCGACATTTGGACTTATGGATACTTTTTGTTGCAATAGGTACTATAAACTGTTCCAGTGTAGATTCCATGTAACGTCATTCGATTAAAACGACAAGCTGCCTTAAGCGTCGAAAACACTAGGCTTAGGTTTGTTTAGCTTGTCTTCCATGCAATAATACACTCTATATAGCATTACAGCCACTCTCAATAACGACAACAATTAAGTAAAAAAAGTACCTTTTAAGTTATCAAAAAAGTAAAAATTGCGCAGCTGTGTACGTTATTTTATTATCTTAGGCCGTAAGAAACTTGACTGCCGGTCGGCATCATGCATAACGAAACTTGTAAGAAATTCTTTATCACCAAGATGCCTCAACATCGCAAGATATGAATAAAATAAGTAAATAAAATACAACAAAATTACTGATGCAGCAAAAGATGCAGGCAAAAATAACAGAATCCTCTCCATTTACCGACTCTTTATAACGACATAAAATGCACAGTCCCTTTATTGTCGTTACATAGAGTATTTTTTTAAGATTTTCAGTTTTAGTTAAATTTAAAATACCTTTTGAAACACAAAATATACTTAGGTCAAATGTTAGCTTACGATAAAATGACAGTAAAGGTTGACAGTTAACACAGAAACTAGCGCCACTGTGTCCGGCACACAAGCTTGGAAACAGAAGGGGTGTTAGTAAAGCGGTGTTTTTGTGTTTTATTGCACCTTATGACGTTCACTGGTCCACGGTGATCCTCCATGCGCGCACGTCGCCACCGCTGCAACACACGCCCCGTTATCACACGGACACCACAACAAAACGTTCAAAACAACTTTTGATTATCCCAAAAATATCTTCAAGGAAAGAACGATATATTTTTTTATTCGGAAAACAAACAGTTTATAACAAAGTACATACTACTAAATATCTATAACCATTTAATTGTTTCCATATATAGAGAGCTGTGATGCTTGCTAGTAAATATTTTACATTCTATAAATTAAATTAAAACGAGGAATTTAAGAAATAAAAAGAAAAAATATATTTTAAGACTGATCTATTGACTCGTTAATATTCAGACCAATGCCTATCCAGGACCGTTTTAAGATTTTGTGGATTATTAATAAATAAATCTATATCATTTGTAATAGCTAAAAGATTATAGTTAATTGACACACGATAACAATAACAATTTGCCCTATAGTTCCTATATATCCGAGGAAGAAACAATTGTATTGGATTGGATTAGATTCGATTATATTAGAATTATTCTTAAAGGAATGTATGTTATTGTAATAAACAATTTCACAATCAGAATTGTAACAATTAGGAAGGCGGACCCCGAGATACAACTCGACCTAGTTTGGGCACCAATGAGTTTAAAAATTTGTGAATTATGTTTTACTCAATAAATGATGAAATCATATAAATGATTTGATTTGAATTATTTACTGTAACGAGAGGAAAAATTGTCGAAATCGGGAACTAAATAATATGACCCTTTAAAATGGGAGACCCAAGCCAGCAGTGGGCCATTTATGGCCTGTTCTTACATTGTAAATAATTTATTGTATTTACCGTTAATAGTATAAAAGTAAAATAATCTTTCAAGTATACTATTTCATATAACTTACTGTTATTTGTTATAATATGTACTTTGCGTATCTTCTTTAACTGCAAATAGTGTAATATTCCATTATTGCTTTTATGTTCCCTTATACGTTTAAGTTTACGATCTCGAAAAAAATACAAAATCAAACATAACAAAACAAACACGCAAAAAGTGATAACACAGATTCCCCAACTAAACTGACATGTTTAATTCACATACTTAGTCAAAAACTTTTTAAAGGAACTGTTTTACCGACAAAACACAAATAAGCATGAAACATAAGAAATATTTTTTAACATATTTGATCCTAAGCAATTATTAAGTGGACATATCTTACTTTCCAGCAGTGTAAACTGTCCTAAGGTGCATGTTGGGGTGGGCTCGCAGCGCGTGCGTCGCGTCAGGAGTAGAGGCAGCAGGGGCTGCTGGCCTCAGTGTGGTGCTCCACACCCTTAGAGAAGCGTCCCTTCCACAAGTGGCCACTAGCTGTTCATTGTCGTCCCCAATCACACATACACCTGTTACCCACCCCTTGTGCGCGTTCATTACACTCTGCAAAGAAACATTTGGTGGGTTCGGCAAACGCTGTACTTCCTTGAAAAAAATACAAATCTAGATCCCGATTGTAATGCTATTTATCAGGTCCAAATGTGTGACCCACTCAAACACACGCACACACAGACAATCTATATATATAAATAAAATTGGAGTTTCTGTTTGTAATATTGAAATAACCGCTTTTTACTACATGCATATGAATATATATACGGTGCATACATCAAAATAACATTTTTTTACAATTTTTGTCTGTCTGTTTGTTTCGACTTATCTCTGAAATGGCTGAAACGATTGTGATGGGACTTTTATTGGCAGGTAGCTGATGTTATAATGAGTAAGTTAAGCTACTTTTATTTTATAAAAAATCTTTTATTTAGGATTTATGACGATTTTCAATCACCACGCGGGAAAGACCGCGGGGCGCAGCTAGTATTTCAATAAAATCGGTCAAGGCGTTTTTGGGTTATAATCTGTGTTCACGCCGTGCACACAGGTGGTGGCAATGAAAATTCCCGTTACGGCCGATTTCTCGATTAATTTGCGTACAGTAGAATAGCGTGGAGGTATTTGCAGCTATCCTAAGACGGCGTGAACATACCACTGCCCGTTCTCAATTCTTGATTCTGCATTCAACATGCTTGAAGTCGTGCTTAAGTATTTTATATTAAAACTAAACTGCTAAAAAAAGGGCGACTTCATTCACACTTGAATAATGTCGCCTAGCCTAGTCGTAAATAAGAATGTGAGCTAGCGTTTTAGTGAAAACTGTTCCGGAATAAGTTAATTTTTATGCACCACTACACACCGCCCGCGGGAAAATTCCTGCAAGATTCTCGAGATAAAAATATCACACATTTGGCCATTTTAAATAATTCCCGAAAAATATACCCACGCTCAGATTAAAACGTAGCTCTGATTTTAGCTTTGAGAATGGGACGTTCGATCAGCGAAAACCGCATCGAAATCAGCCCAATAGTTGCAACGTGAATCCCGAACAAACAGACAAGAAAACTAAAAAATTGCATCACGTTCTCCATCGTTTGTATAGCGTAATCCAGTTGTTTCATTTCAAATAGCTTCAATGTAAATACACGGCATTTTTAGAATTTTACAATATTATAGATTTAAAGGGTAAGTATACATAATAATAATTAGGAAACTTTATAGAGTCAGCCGGTGTTTATTTGTGTGTCACAGCTAATTGCCTTCAACTGTTGAGAATTTGACAAATGAAAAAATAAAAATATCATCGTGGGAATATCACGCGGGATATCTTTTGAAATAAAATTATAATTATTTTAGAATTATAATTCTAAGATTTTTGATTAAACCGCATAAATATCGCAATGATTAACGAATATGTATATTTTAATAGGCTTTGGAGTAAACATAGTCATTTAGTGAATTAAGGGACAACATCTGACTTTCAAATTTATTTTATGAATGAAATAGCGGCTATGTTACTAATGCGAATGTTGGCGAAGACTATATTAATATTGCTTTTTTATTCGTACTTACATGTGTAAGTGAATTGTCATTCAAACTCCATCGCTTGAGGCTAGTATCTCGGGACGCACTGTACAAGCCGTCTTCGCTCAAGGCGAGTGCTTGTACACCGTCGTAATGCGGCGGTTCTAGTAAACGACGATTACTTGCTTCCCAACCACCTGAAATAAATTTTGTATTAACTTTGTTCTGAATAACACTCAGGTCATAGAAATCCCCGTAATTATTAGACCCACTCTTGACATGGGTCGTTGTGTGATCAATAATGTTGACGTCATTAGTGACGTTTTCGCCTCGACCACAACGACCGCGGTCGCCGTGTGGAACGGCTAACGGAGCATTTTAGGCGTTGTGTGCTACTAACGGAATGCGCTGATGGTGTATTCAATTTAAGACAATAATATATATTACTTGTTCTCAATTTAAAAAACTTATAAATTACTTTTCGCTAAATTATTATTTAATTAACATATATTTAAGATAACTATATACTATCATCAGTGACAAAAAAGTCATACACTAGAAGTGTGAGACTCTCATATACCATAAATAAATAATTAGGTATAGAAACAATATTAAAATAGCTACAAAATACATAATTACGAACTATTCTCAATTGTGGCGTTGAAAGCGTGTTAGAAAAGGAGGTGTGTACAATTGTGACATACAATGTTCCATACCCTTTCCAAGCATTTATTTTACTTTTGACAGCTCGATGACGGATCAATTAGTAATGTCCTGATGCGTTACCGACTCGATTTGTTATAATAATCGACTTCATTTATAAATGAATTTTAATAAGTTTAACTTATCTATATATTTTTGCTAAAAGTACTATATCGTGTAATAAATATACCCATATATTAAAGTCATTTTTAAGTCATTTTATAAGCACGTATTGCGGTATTATTTTTCTTAGTAGTAAAACATTTTTTATTTACAAATCGATTACTTTCAAATTATTTACGTATGGTTTCGACAGTTTAATAGTCTGTGCGTTACATGACTCACAGAACATCACTATTACGTCACCCACAACAATAAAGTACGACAGTTATGTCATTTGTTTCACGTAGGCTTTACTGTCAAGAAATATATAACTTAATAGACGTGCAAGCGTCAAAAGTAGAATAAACGCTTGGATACAGTATCACTGATTCAATCAAGTCATTGATATAATCAATGTCAGTACAAAGTATGTACAATAGTCAGCATTTTACATATAAACAACTGCGGCCTAGTGCTTAACAACACATTTATATTCATACACGAGTATTTTAAGTAATAAAATCAGTGTCATTATAGCGCTCGTTGGTTTGGTATTTCTCACATTTTACCCTTCCCCCCTAAATTAAAACTGTATACATATTACACTTTTTTGGTCCTTCGAGTCGGATACTGTAACTGTATACGCATTACACTGTCTCGCTTTAAACTACTGAGAATCATATTATTTCTAGTAATTAAATATACATATTGAGTCCACACGCTTTTATACACTTTATTCAAATTAAAAAAAAACAATATTTTAAATTCGTAAAGCCTAGTGTAATTTAGTATTTGCTATACGTATCTCAAGTAATAATGATATTGAATACACACCTACGTCTTGAGGCTGCATATCCAAGGTCCTTACGTAATGGTCCTTCGAGCCCGTAGCCACTAGATCTCCGGCCTGCCCCCTACCGATGGCTAAGCACATAACCGCAGCGGCATGACCAGACCACACTTTACATACACATTCTAACCTGAAAATGTAACCAAAAATATAAGGAATATTATTAATTACACACATTGTTAAACGGGAGTTAGCAACACTAATATCAACGATATAAATAAACTTTTTGAAGTGAAACTTCTATTTAGACGGGGGTATTAGGATTTTTCTGTCACGAAAAAGCGTTACGGCTTTGTGAAAGGCGACATAATTTTAGAGTGGATGTTGTGAGAGGCAAGATAATGTTAGAGTAGACTATCAATGGTTTTATTGCTGCCGGATAGAATTCGGTTTTTTTGTTTGATAAAATAAAATATGTTTAAATAAAAAATGCATTCATGAAAATGTACCTAACCTAACCAAATCATAATTTGCACATTGCGATTTTTCGTAGGTTTTCCTACGAAAAATGTGTGCCAGGAGACAGTAGAATCGGTTTTTCCACATGTCTGTTGCGATTCGTTTTTCTACTTGTCCGTTGAAGTTTCACTTCTACTATTTTTTTTATGTCTATGATCTGTCATTTTTATTGCCGTGAACTATATTATGGTGTATTCATTTTAACAGAACAATATGTTTGTTCTCAATAAAAAAAAAATATGAATTACTTTCCACTAAATTATTATTTTATTTACATAAATTTAAAATAGCTATTTACTATCATCAGTAACAAAAAAAATACTGGCTTGTAAAATTCCACGAAAAAAGAAATGCACTTAATGTTTCATATGTGACGTATTAAGTGAGTTCATCAGATTTAGATATGGATCTGATTTCATTAGAGAATAGTAGTCGTTTGTTTAACTAATGAGTTTTTATTTACATTCCTCATATTCAAAATGAAAAGCAGAGTGTTAACCTCTGGTGAAGGGTCTATGTAGGCATTCGAACTATTAGCGTCCTCACTACGCTCGTGTGCCAAAGTAACTCATGCCTAAATAGGTCACTTTCAGCTCTCGTGTAAAAGTTTACTGTTATAATATGCTTATATATCTACATGCGCAAGTCCCACAGCCTCAGTTTGTCACCGGCTGCGGTGTACAGTCGATGTGAATGCGCCAAAGCCAGCGCGGTGACCGCCACCTCGCCGGCTATGCCTCGCGTAGATGGGCAGGGCCCGGATACACCAGATGACCTATAAAGAGAAAAAAAGATTTATGTTCCATGGGGACTTTTTGGCAGCAGGTTCCTGTCAATGTTTACATAGATGTGACAGTGACATTAGCAAGCCTGTGATACGTATTTTTGAGATAGATAGGCCCTGCACACTCACACCATTATATTAAGCGATACACAAATCAGATTCTAACTTGGTGACCAAACGGAATTATACACTTACGAGTAAAGGAAACAATTTTAAAATGAATGCTACTACTACTACTGCTACTAATCTTAATTGCTAGGTGATAATATTATGTAAAACCTATATTCTGAACATGTTTGTGGGATGCGTCACCGAATGTTTTGCCTGTTTTCTATATTGGCAGATTTAACCCTTACGTGGATTACTTAGTTTTCAGCTTGATAATTATGCAGATTTATATTAATTAATGTATGTGACGTAACAGTAGTTGAGACGTAAATAATGCTCACCATAGCGTGGTCAAAGGCGTCCTGCTCCTCGTGTCGAAGAGCCTTACCGCCCCTCCCGCCGCCGCTAGCAGCAGCCTCCCCTCCCCTCGCCCATCGGCCTCCCCTGCCGCAAGCGCACTCACCGCACCCCCGCACCACCCGCGCCATGACTCCGTGCCAATGTTCAGGTCCCAACCACGTACTGTGCGATCTAAAATTCCATTTCACTTTTCTAAATGGTGCTTATTTTATCCATTTTCCTATTCAGTATTTAAAGTTTAAAACAGTAGATGGTGAGACGGGTCACATTTTATATTTACTAGAGCTATGTTCCACATGAGGCTCACAACGACCACGCTCACGACCGCGATTTTTCCCGTTTCACTTGCTTCCGTTACAATCGTAAACACAAGTGGGACGGATTATTCAGTCCATATTGACATTTTTCGTTTTCGCCACAACCGTAATGACCGTGGTCGCTATGTAGAACGGCTGAAGTAGCATTTTGGGCATTCTGAGTCATAAGTCCCACTTATGACTCAGAATGCCCAAAAGCTTAGTAAGTACATTACAACTGTCAAAATTGTGTCGGCGGCATGACCCTCTGCTACTTTGCGAAACATAAGCGGTCATACCCACTATTCGGTCACTTGTCGGCTGGCCGCAGAAAACAAAAAAATATGAAATTTATTTTCGAACTCGTCCAGGTGCTCGATACGTTGCTATACGCACTATGAGGTTTGGTGTGCGGCCGGCACTCAATCGCGTGTTGCGATTACGGTAAAGGTTGCTGCAATTCGACTTGTCACGTATTCAAACATACTACGCTCAGACGGACAGAATATCAAAATAAGAATTCGCTTCCGCAAATTAATTTTTAAGATCGCGTTCCCCAATCTTTTTTTGCAAAATAACATTAAAAAATTCTGAAAATTCCGTATCCATTGAATCATTGAATCTATTAAAAAAATAATATATAAACGATAGAGATGATTTTTTTAGATTTCTTGTCTATTTGTTGGGGGGTTCATTAATTTTATAGAATAACATTTGCGATACTTTTTATCCCGGGCAATTTAAAGTCAAGTGTGGAATCCCGTGGGAATTTTACCCGGAACGGTTTGCGGGTGCATAATAATTAGCTTATTCTAATACAGTTTTCACAATCTGCATCGGCATATCCTAGTATCAAATATAAACCGGTGTTCCAAATTTGAAAGCTTCGCTACTTTCAGTTATTACTTAATCTCGCAAACTTTTTTTATATAGGTTCCGATTTAGCAATTTTTACTTATTATTATTACAGGTATCATATGCTAAATTATCTTGTATTTAATATATAAGGCAAACAAATTAGTTCTTTAAATATCACTTACCAACGCCGCCGCTGTAGAGCATGTGGTGCGTGGAAGCCAGCGCCAAAGCGGCTCCCGCGTGCCCCTCGGCCACGTGAGTGCACTGGATCCACGCGCTAGTCGCTAGTGACGCGTGACCGCCACTAACCCTCTATACAAATTTGTTAGTCTTATTTCTGTAGAGCCCCATAGTTTAATGAACAGTGACTGCCTAGTTTAGCAAAAGTGGGTCGTTTTGGTCTTACGACAAAAAGGAAGGAGGTTTGTTTGTATTCAGCGTCGTGTCGGATATAATTCCGGCATCGCAATATGCAGTGTGCAAACCTTGTTTACTGAAAATGCGGCTTTCAAATTCTCAAAATATGTTCTGTGTATAACATAATAATGTATAAGGAATGTAATTACGTCGCTATTTTTTCAGTCTATTTTATTCTTTCCGTTGTAGAATATCACGAATAATTGGAAAATTCGAATTCAACGGTTGAATTTTCAAATTATTCGAAATTCGACGAATAATTCGAACAATTCGCGAAATATCACTGGATTATCTATAGTTTCCAATTTGAATTACATTACATCGTGAATGAAAATATTCTATTTACCACTAGTATATTAGTCGTTCGTTGTTTTTGATTAAAAATCAATTACCCGCAGAAAGCCATTGCTCAATTTCAATATATGTTCATTTCTGTCAGTAACGTTAAAAACCAAATAGATAGATTGGCAAGAGATCTTTTCAATTTATTTTGGTTTATATCATTAATTTCCGTTTGAAAAAAATCTATAAGAAAAAGGTTACACACGCAATGTTTTGAAATGCTCGATTTGCGAATAATATAATATATTGCGCATTTTACGAATTATTTGATTCGAGTTTCGGATAGAATGTTAATATTCGATTCGGAAAGAATAATTCGTAAGTTCGAATTATTCGCACTATTAACTCAACCTAAAAGAATATCAAGAGGGAGTTTTTGGCGGGAACTGAAAGTAAACGTTGTGCTGTGCAGTTTTATTTTCTAAAATGTGTAAAATTACTCTAAAATGAACAATAGTTGTAGGATATTGATAGTTTTTGAGTAGTGTGGTATATGGAACGCATATGAGGAATGCGACCTTATGCCTCATTCGCTCACACCTATATGTGTCTCCTTCTTGCTTGTCTCAACAGTTACATCCGCAATTCATGCTATGTAGAAAATAAATCCGCATTAATAAATTACGGTGGTTTAAGTAATATATAACAAGTAGTAATTATGTGTTTTGTGAGAAATGTGAACTGTATAGTCAATGTGGCCTTTTGAGTTGTCACAAGAACTCCGTTGAATGGCACTAGCTGATTACCTACAGTTCAGCTGTGCAGACATAGGCTTAAGAAAATGAAGAAACTATATTGTAAACTAAGATCTAGCTTAAAGCCTAGCTGCCAAGCCATAACCTAAATAAATAAATGAATATCAAGAAAGGTACCTCACCTTCAAAGCCAGCTCTTGACAACGCCCTGTGGCGAGTTGTCGTGGCCCGCTCCGGCTAACCGCAAGAACACGTCGTCGTCACGTGCCCGTCGCGTGGCGCCGGGCGAGGCGGGGGGCGTGCACGCCGCCGCGCCGCTCTCTCTGTTAGTTGCAAGCGTTAGATAAGCCGAATGGTGAAGTGGCACTGAAGTTTAGTAATGGACAGTTTAATCTTCAGATGCATTAAGTTTTTGATTCAGATGACATCTGGTATTGATTAAAAATTATAATTGACATGATATATTGAGTTGATATGGATTATGGTAAACGATGTGCCAAGCTATGGAATAGAATTATTTTCTTGATGTTATGGTACTGTAAAGTGGCCAAAATATCAGATCAAATTAAAAATTACACTTAATAACCGTAGTTTCAATTACATCAATGAGCCATTGTTAAGATGAATTTGTAAATGTACGAAAAATTGATGACGATATTTTATCATTGTCTGAAGAGTTTGTGATTTTACCTATCAAAGTCCATGAAGAAATAAATTGAAGTAAATTTTAAGAAAGCTTAAAAATTTGAGACAGTATTAAGATTTTTCTAGAATAAGGCTTGGATCCGAATCGATATTTGAGAATATTTGTTCAAATTGGAAAGTATTTGATCACAAATATCATTCATAACCGTTCTAGAGGGCCTTCGATGAGTTGCATCTTCTATTTTTGGTCAAAAAGTAATTTATACCAATAATAAATGTAATGATTTTTACTTTAAACTATTATGTTTATAACTTTTAAATGGAGTGATGCCTGTGAACGACAATATGTTCACCGTAATAATGCTGTATAATACATAATATAGTGATTTTGATTCAGTACAATGTTATGGCAGATGTGAACTATTTTGACACATGACTGAAAATGAATTCAGCAGCGCTGACAATTATTTAAAATGTCACCAGTTAATGATATCGCGCTATAGCGCATGCCAAACACACTACACATAAAAACTATGCAACAATACTTACATATAACGATACCACATTAACTATAATACACATTAGACACTTCCTCTATTATTTTAATTATTTTTTTCTGCGTGAGGATTTAAAATGGTATAAAAATTGTTTAACTATAAAAAATTGCCCATTATCGCACTCCATTCGATTACCATCACAAACTAGTAACACTCTGTACTCGATAAAAGTAACAATTAAATCAAGTGCAAATTGTTCAATGAGCTCCCTTTCAGTTTTTCTAGAACACTTATTGCAATAAGGCTTCTTATAGTTTGCCAGAACAACTTATGGCAAAAAAATATCTTCTGCAATTTTGCTAGGACATTTATTAGAATGAATTTTGTTCTACTTTTGCTGGAACACTTATTGCAATGAGCTTTCTTCCAGGGTTTTGCAAGTATTTTATGTAGAACTGTGGAAGGAAGATCATTGGTCTGTTTTCAATAAATTCAACTCTGATTTACCGAAAGTTCCATATTGATGGCACTCTTAAAAATGCTTGCAGTCTCAACAGATTAGGCAACGCATCGGCTATTACTGTTACAAAAGCGAGAGTAATCACTTGCTCATCAGATTGATTATTACCCGTTTATGAACAAGCAAATATAACAAAAACCTACGTCCGAAGCTCGACCGACTGGCACCGTAACGCGTTACGAAACGAAGTGGTTTACCCTCCCATAAGAAGTTATCTCTTCAAAAATTAAATGAGCTTTTAGCACTTCAAACCAATGATCAAAGTAATTAACAATAGTAGTCATAAATGTTTACTACTGGATTTAAGCTGATGTTCAAGTTTTCTCATGTCGGGGGAACAAAGAGTATACGCAATACAAACAGATAAAAACCTTTTAAACATCTCATTATGTATGGTTTTTTCATGATGTTTTTCTTCATGGTGTCACCATGTGGTAATTGTAACAATATGCGGCACACTAATGACCGCTTCCTATATTTTACAAACCGATCATTTGCCTTCAATCAATTACCTAAGCAATGGTTAGGCAAGTGAATGGTAGATATAGGAGCCGGTTATAATTCAGGACAACAACTTGAGCGGTGCGTGGCTACCGACAGGGATCTGAACTCACATCTTTCGTAAAATAAATCGGAATTAGCACTTTATATCCATCGGAAATAGACGACAATTACATCGGCTGACCATATAATTACAAAAGAACAAAATGCATCTAACTACATAGCCATGCATAAAGTTGGGTGCAACATGCATAATAATACAAACAAGCTATACATTGCAACTATTTATTTATCCTAAAGATATATACAGTATAGTCAATTAGATGCCCGTAAATTAAAGCTTAATTACATTTGTGACTTACACCTTAATATATGTTAACTTTATATATAAAGTACACTTTAGATTGCGTTAATTTTTTTGTTAATTTTCAATTATTTATTTAAGCCGCACTAATTAATACTTTATTACAACACAACAAAAGTCTTAATAGACGACTTTTGACTCAGAGTATTTCGTAACATTCTAAGGCTCACATATAGTGAGAAATATAATACATATATAAATGCAAATTATACACGGTTCATTGAAATAACATATTTTTTCAAGATCAGAATTATAAGTATTATAATCACACCAACTCCTAAGTTAACATAACAGTGTTGATGGTTATGTATTAAAGTAGAATTTCGATAAGGTACATTAACACGTAGAGAATTACTCGAATATAAAAGCAAAATTATAATTATTTTTTAAATATTAATAAGTTAATTTTATTCAGATCTCGTATAAGAATTAACATTTTAATAATCCCTACTAGTGATTGAATTTACACAAAGATACCATACAAAAGATAAATTCTTGCAAATAAGAACAATTTATGGCAACTAGAAAGTTTTAAAGCATACATATTTCAGTTGTTTTTGGCCCAATACCCGTTCTTTTATCTATACATTGTTAATTATATTATCGTTTAAATTAATTAAAATTATACAATATACAGTTCTCAAGCAATCAACAAGCCATTGGAAAGTTAAATACGTAAAGCACGTTCTGTGAAGGACTGTTATAATGTTGCATTACTCTTCCATACATAAAAACACAGTTAAGGAATGAATTGTTATCTTTTGGTTGGCAAATGGCAAATTTGAGACATAGATGATAATTTTTCTATCACATTTTAATATTTTATTGTGTAAAACATATAACAAATTTTTCAAAACAGCAAAATGCGACATAAGAATGCTTGTTCTGCTATATATTAGTCATTTATGTAAGATTAAGAAACTTTCAGCATTGCATTTTTTGATGGGGATTGTTTTTTTGTAGTGTTCTCCTGTCACAATGTTACTCAAATTAAGAATCTTAAAACTTTTTAATGATAAGAAAATAAAGAACAATTTATCACTGTACTGCTTGATATCGTGATATTGCGAAACTTACAGTACGCGCAGCAAAAAATGCGGTTCGAATGAAGTTAGCACGTGGGTTTCGACATATCCAATCGAATAACTTTAACCGCACCACGTCAGTGTTTAGTGCGAAAGAGATGGCGTGCGGATAGCGGCCGAGCGAGAGCGCAACACTAATAACTTTCAGTTCTGCAGGAACCTGATGAACCTTATAATCGTGTTCTGTGCAATCACGTGTACGAACTTCAAAAGCGTGTTTAAGTTTTGCTCGTACTATAAGTGTATAAAATGTATTTAAGAATAATGCAGCATCATAAATAATCAGGTACATATTGCATGCAAACGTGGTTAAACACTAAACGATCTACTCGTAGTACATCAGTCGCGATGTTGGTGCGGCCCCGTTGTCAGTCCTCGACGATATTGAGGCTGGTCAGCAGGCTGCAAGTGCAAGCAACCACATACAGCGCGTTCCATTAGTAGCTCAGAACGACCACGCTCACGACCGCGATTTTCCCGTTCTACTTGGATGCGGGCGTTAGAATCATAAACTCTGTAGAACGGTTATTCGACCCACCTGTTGACATGGGTCGTTGTGAGCGTTGCGTGATAAAAAATTATGACGTTATTAGTGACGTTTTAACTACAACCATAACGCGGTCGTTATGGTCGTAGGTCGCCAGGTAGAACGGCTGATGGAGCATTTAGGGCGTTGTGAGCTACTAAAAGATCGCGCTGTCAGTGAGTGGAGCCTAACCCAGTCACGATACACTACCACCACTACAAGTATCGACACATATCAATAGTCTATTTCAGACTGTGCTCTAGAAGGGGGTAGAAGACGGACATCGGAGGCTGGGTGCTCATGGAAACACAAATTTTTAGATTTCCTTGGACATTGACTAAAATAAAACTTATATTATACACATTCATGACGGTTACCCGCTTGTGTATGTCACAGACATACGCTGTAGACTACTAGATCTATATGGATGAAATTTGGAAGGGTTTTGTATATTACATGCAGCTACTCGCTATACAAAGATGTAATGAAATCGTTTTGGGCTGGTAACCATCGTTTTACTTGAGGGTGAAAAAAATTTAACTGAATGTACAGTGTGGCTAGTGATAGACAGATTTTTAATAAATCATAATTATGCAATTAATTATTACCGACTTTTTTATTAAAGGGAACAATTATTAAACTTCGGGGAATTTTTATTAAACTTCTTTAGAATCGTTGTGATTTGAAAGTCGATGAAACGAAAAAGCGACACTAAACAGACATAAACTCTATAGGACTAAGCCTGATAGAATCAGATAGAACACCAACTTATAACCATTATAATAATTCATATACATTTCACAGTCACAAAATAAACAATTTTATAGTTAAATTTGAATAACACAAGAGTCATCTTGCAGCTGGAACGGAATACATATAATTTCGTAAAAGCCACCCTCAACCTATAAACAGCACATAGACCCCAAGCATACCATGCAGAAAGAGATGGCGGGATCACGGATATATACGGGAGAGAGTGAGACAGGTGTAAGAACTAACTACTAAGCTTTACTATCTGAACAACTTCATAATGTAAATAAATAACCTTTATATTCTTTAAGTTAAATTAAACTATTAGAAATGAAAAAGAGTGATCATTGAACGCGTATGAAACAATTAAAATAAGTCTATTGATGCTTCTGGCTCATTTGCTAGAACTAGAACTATTATTTTACTAATGGATTCACAGTGTGTTTAACACTTATTGGTCATAAAAAAATTCGCACACTTAAATAAAGCTCAGAAAAATGAAAAACTTTTCAGAGAGATAATTTCAATTTTCTTAATTCAACGATCATTCCACTTCACCAGATTACCCTTAGATGTGGATGTACGTACAATGAGGCCGGCTTGGCCAGGTTGTGCTGCCTGCGCGGGAGGCGGGGGCTCTCCGGCGGGGCGGGGGGCGCCGCGAGGTGAGCGGCGACGCCAGCGGCGGGCCCACCGGCTGGATGCCCCTGTCGAGTGGACAGTGCCGACGTCACGAATGTACATCACAATAGTAGTTTTTTTTAATGAAGTACAGCGTAAACTCCATGTAACGTCACTCGATTTAACAACAAACTCCCTAAAGCGTCGTAATCACTTGGCTTTGGTTGGTTTAGTTAGTCTTCCATACAATGATACACCCACTCTCAATAACGACAACAATTAAGTAATAAAAAGTACTTTTTAAGTTGCGAAAATTTCTTCAATATTCCGATATAGCGAAATTTCTAAGTACATCCTATATCACCAAGATGTCTCAATATCGCAAGATAGGAATGAAATAAGTTTAAAAAAAATTACTAGGGCAGCAAAAGACGTCAGACAAAAATAACACACTTCTCTCCATTTCACCACAACTTTCTATAACGCCATAAAATGCACAGTCCCTTCAGTGTCGTTATATAGAGTTTACACTGTGTTTAAGGAGAAATGTCTCATTAATACTATCAACTAGTCTAAAAGTCTAAAAAATAATTTAAATTCAACCTAAATTAACTAAAAGTATTCACAGATTCGCAACAGTAGCGCGTAGTAATTTATGTGCAGTAAGCGCCCTAGAGTACGAATGCACTGGCAGCCAGGTGGTTCTTGGCGACCAACGCAGCGGCTAAAAATGTCATCTCAGTGGACTAAAAGAGTTTCTTTTTTATACTTAGTTGTACTCGTAAATATATCTAGTTATATATGTGAAAGAATAACAAAAGTTGTCTTTAGAACAACTGGTTGGAACAAAGTTCCTTTCGCTATATGTAAATATATATTAAAATATAGCACAAAATATCATTCTACATTAACAAATAAATTGTTGTATAGTAAATATTGTCATATCGATGTTTAGCTATCAACATAACCTAATTCAATGTATTATTATTTAACGGTACCCATAAAAACACTTCTTATTTTTGATACAAGTGAAAATATGGGTAAATCGCGGGGATAATACATGTGAATCACTCCGAACGTTGTCACAGTGGTTCACTCGCAGCCTCCGAATGAGGCGATCCGGTGCTGAAATATTAATATAGTTCTGTTGGTATGATTCAGATAAATATATATACAACATAATATATAATAATATAATCTTACTTGAGACTGCCAGGAGCACTGGGCACTCGGCTGAGGGGAATCGGTTTTGGGGAAACTGGTTCTACCATGGACTGCGTCATGGGGTCCGAGCCTTCCTCCCGACCATACACGCCCAAATCCCGAAGCCTTACTGAACCACGACGGACTCTGTCATAAAGTGAGAAAAAAATCACCAATAAAAAATCAATCACTTGCCACAATCATGGTGTTAGCTCTAAATTCTGAGCGTAGTCAGGTATCAAGAAATATAAATTATTTTTCTCACTCTTTATAATCCCCGGTACGCAACTTAGCCAAAGCCGTAAGATGCGCAGAATTGTTTTTTTAGATCTCTTTGGTTGTCAAGCGGACGCGGGTATAAATCCACGTAACTGTCTCCTTCATACCCATAACATTGCCCGCGCGCGAGAGAGAGACGGAGAGACTTTTCATGATGCGGATGCAGTGCGACGTCACACCACGCGGTTATTCACGGACTATACAAGAACAATGTGTACGTGTGTAGAACAAACAAATTTAAGATGTAAGAAAAATATTTAGATTGAACAAAACTGAAACACACCTTTTACTTGTAAAATATAATATTAAAACTTATTAAAGTAAATTACTGCTGATGAACCAAAATCTTATCATATACAGGTTATCAAATGTTCCGTATAATAATAACGTTGAAATCACCAATTTGCAATGTCCTAAATTCAAAACATTATACTGAGTGCGCATAATAACTCACTCAGTAAAGAGTGAGCTCACTGGTTTTACCCCTTAAAGGAGGCCAAATTTAATATTATTGTTGTCCTTAATCGGCCAGCTGCCATCAAAATTGCCTTGTCAAAACCAAGAGAATTATGCAGTCTCTTTTACTCTAATACAAATTCTATGTAATTAGAGGGAGAAAGCACGAGTTCAACGTACGTGTCAATTGTCTGTATTTGACCACAAATTTGTGGTGGTTCCGTCTTAGAGGGTTAAACATAATGGTATTTCAATTATATGAACAAAAACGGATATAATTTTACTGATGAAATTATATTGACTTATATTAATACTAGCATTACGTCCATGAACTATTACGTATTAAATCCTTACGTATTTCTTTGGAATGGTGAGCTTGTGTGGTCGTCAGGTGGCGAAGCGGGCGCTGTCATCGACTCCCTTGTGCCATTCGCTTGTGGACGGGTGTTCTCAAACACTGAACTGTAAGGAAATAAATTACCTTATATAACAAATCAATTTCTATTTTAGCAACAGTTTACGTAGTTTGTCGTATATCAGTAAAATATGTATGTATGTATTATCTCCACAGCTAACTCATAAATTCAAGCATAAAATGAAATAACAATGTCCTTGTCAAAAGTTTAAAATAATGCAAACAATAATATTTGTTAATGACAGATAATAATAGTATCTGACATTGTAGTCACGTATTATTTAAATAACCCAGTCATTAAAAAAAAGGGTGTGGGTCTCGGGACGCCCGACAGAAGTGATAACTTAAACTAAAGGAGGCCAGACAGACTGGCGCCGTAACGCGTTACTTAACGAAGTGGTTTACCCTCCCATAAGAAGTTATCTCTTCAAAAACAGTTGCTGCAAAACTGCCTGTTTATGTACTTCTTACATACATACATAACTTCACGCCAGGTCCCTTGCGGGGTAGGCACGAACAACAGATCGCCATTCATATTTTCATTGCAACGACATTTGTGATTATTCTGAGTCTGTGCGTAGCAACCGTCATATAAGACGGTATTGGCGCGACCTTATGCGTTTAATTTTTTTTATTGCAGGAGTTCAGCAGACAGGCAGACGGCCCACTAGATGGCAAGCGGTTACCACCGCCTATGGACATTTGTAACACCAAAGCTAAAATGAAAAAAAAATATAAAAGCTAGAATGTTTGAATTTTCAAATTCCTTTTTTTTTATCGAAAGAACATACTACCGAGGTGTTCCCATAGTCACCAAGTCACGATCTGATAAGTGGTTCTCAGGGGATTCGAGAGAACGTCTCAAAACTGTTAACCGACCTCTTTGTTATACGATATCTCGGCCACTTGTAGATCGATTTTTATTTTTTTCCTTACTCGTAAGTATATAGTCCTGAGGTGGTCTCATGGTCACCAAATCAAGATCTGATTAGCGGATCGCAGGGAAATCGAGAGTAACCCTCGTTGAAGAGCAAATACACCGAAGAAAGAGATGGCACATTTGTATATGCCTGCTGTAGTACAATTTCTACAGGAAATGTTTGTCGATTTCGCAGATACATATTGAGGGCTTCATAACAAATGGGCGTACAGACAAAAGTGCAGTTTTACACAAGGGACAAAACTGAGTAAAAAAAAACAAGTTGATTGTATTAGGCTGAAATTTGGAATACCCTTCTTTTTACGTACACTTGCATACTGGTAAGACACCTTTTAGTAAGCAACAACAAAAATGGCAATTTTGCGTATACGCCTATATGCTATGAAGCCCTATATGATGAATATGACAAGTTTCAATATAAAGTGGAACTCTATGCTACGTCTTACAACTAACAGTATATCTAAATACGTGACGATCCAATTTCGTGCAGCGATTATTCAGTCTTACGCTTCCTCTATACTCACTTGTCAACTGGTGAGACAGATCTGGTGGAAGTCCCCGAAGAGACGTGCGCGAGCATGGCGGCCAACGCTGGCCCGGACACGCCCCAAGGGTTGAGGTTTTGCTCGTTCGCTGCCCTCAAAGCGCTCGCGGTACGTTCTGAAGATTCTTCCATCTGTAAAAGATATTTTCTATCAATACTACAACTTTAAAAAAATATATTATATTAGTTCAGCAGACAGGCAGACTGTCTACCTGATGGACTATATAAACAATGGAGACCACGATGTAATTATTTTAATTTCTTGTCTGTTTGTTCGGGAGTTACATGAAAGTTACTGGGCCTATTTCGACAGCAAATTCTTAGGCTTAAAATCTTTACTGCTTTTTATCCTGAGAATCCCGCGGGAATGTTTCCGGCAGTAGTTTGAAGTTGTTCAAATGCATAAAAATTGCTTATTCCGTCACAGTTTGCACTAAAACGATAGTATTATTGTTATTACAACGAGTTCTTTTTTTGAATGTTGCGATTCTTTGTGTTCCGGGAATCCCGCTGGAATTTCATGTAAAGCGTAGACGAAGTCGCGGGAATAACCTGGTATAAAAACAAATAAAACTAAAGCCTCCTTATCATACATCACATGACGACAATTTTAGGAAGTCAACGTTTACCTCTTTCAATTGCGCTCTCGTATCTTGCAACATTTTCAAATGCCTCGCGGCGTCCTGCGCGTGTTGCAGCGCGAGTGCCGACAGCCTCTCCAACGCGTAGCGCCCGGCTTCGACTGAATCCACCTTGTCCAGTAGACGAGGCAGCACATTTTCATCGTTCTCTTCCTAAAAAAATTGAAAAATATATACCTACATTAGTATTTTATGCCTGTGCGAGATCTGGGGACACTATAATCTAAAATACAGTAGATCCTCTCTAAGCCGAACTTGGAGAATGACGTAAACAACCTAGTTGCTAAGCCATAAATGCATCAAAAAAATGACGTAAAAATCAGGTCATAGAGTAGTCATCTCATGGAGGATTTCGACTTGAGCGAATTTTGCAAGGAAACATTCGACTTGTAGAAGTTGAGATTTTTTCAAATAATCGAGTTGTAAAGGTTGTAAAATCAGATATTGTTATGTTCGAGGTATAGTGGGTGCAATTTATTTTTTAGAGTTTAGAGAGGAAAAATACTGAATTTGATTATAGGGAGTCATTAATGACTACGAATTATAGAGGGTTCAAATTTCGAGCAGCGAAGGTTTTGGAGCTGGAAGGGAAGGAAACACATTTTTTTATTGAGTTTGGGGGGTTTTGACTTATCGAGATTCGACTTAAATTACTAATGTAACACGGAGGTTTTACATCTTAGCATAAACCTCCACCAAAGGAATATAAATAGAATGTCATGTCACGTAAGGGCGACTTGACTTATGTCTACGATATAAGACGTTTTCTAGCTATCTAACGAATCCAAATTTATCCTTATAATCATTAATTATTAATTGTAGTAGCCTTATATATTTCAACTACTATACTAATTAATTCGAATTATAGAGGGTTCAGATTTCGAGCAGCAAAGGTTTTGGAGCTGAAGGGAAGGAAACACATTTTTTTAGTTTGGAAGGTTTTATAGATTATATTTATAGGTTTGGACTTATGAGATGCGCCTTAAAGGGGTTCTGCTCTAGTCTAAATTATAGATTTGCCTGATTTCGGTGTGCTGTTGTTCCATGGCATTCCAATGGAGTGGCAAGTCGCAATTGTCTTTATAAATTTTTATAACCAAAAACTCGCGAAAGAAATAATTAAAAATATGCTAGCTTTTCAATATTCAATTCGGCTAACGCCATTTTTGCTGGTGGTAATACCTTTTTTTTACTTTTGTTCCGACGCGACTATATTGAGAAGATATTGTGGATTTAATAGAATACGAATTTTTGCTACTATCGCAATGGAATCATACTTTTGCATATCTTTGCAACGTCAAGATGTTTAAATAGCAGAATTGGGCCCCTGGAATAATGTCAGAGTTAGTGTGTCTCGCTATTGTAGCCAAAGATTTGTTGCGTTGTTTGAGATGTTACATTGTTAATGACATTAAACATTAACGAATACTCATGTATATACACTAGGGGGGCGCAAAAAACCACTATATTTTTTTTTTGAGTCGAGTCAAAAATGTTATTTTTTGATGTTTTAAGAATTACTAAAGACAGCTCCATAAAAAAAAATTAAGCGGTTACTCCAAATTATTTAAGATACCAATTCAAAAATTCCAAAAACATCTTTTTTTTGTTACGGTATAATTTTATACATAAAAAATAATAAG
Organism: Dendrolimus punctatus; assembly: GCA_012273795.1. Lineage (NCBI taxonomy): Eukaryota > Metazoa > Arthropoda > Insecta > Lepidoptera > Lasiocampidae > Dendrolimus > Dendrolimus punctatus. The sequence goes on from CM022528.1 coordinate 4,505,142, forward strand.
TTTCTGAACGTTTCAAATGAAAATTTTAATTTAAAAAAGTCGCTCCTATTTTGTTTTGATTTACTACTGCATTTATTACTCGTTCGAATTTTTTTAAATTAATACACTAGACATACATAATATACACTAATTAGTTTTTTTTTCTGGGTCCTTTTATCTGCGATCGGAAATTGTTCCATAAGCAGATGATTTGGTTGTCTTGAAGATGTGTAAGAAGGCAACATCCAATGATTTACTTTCTTTTATTTAATTGGAGCTATATTCTGCGTCCAAGTCGAGAATGTGAACTCGTTTTTAGCGCACATACTACACAAATATGGCCATATATCAATTTGAACATGAATGATAAGTTTTTTCTAACCGCATATTAGTAATGAATCTTAGTAATTAAAAATCTGCCTTTGTGTTTAAGCAAGCAAAGTATTTTACAGGTACTTGAATAAAGTGAATGAATGAACGACTGAAAGAATGAATGAAAAGGCGTCTCGGTCAAATCAGTCTCTTTGAAAGAACAGCTCTTTCAAGTGGCCCCCACCTCAATTTGCATGATCTGCGTCTGCGTGTCGGCGATGGCGTCCCTCAGGTAGTCCAGGAGCTGCGAGGCGTCCGGGTCGTTGTCGGGCATCCTCCTGGCCTTGTCCCGTTGGCGCAGCTGCCTCTCGAGCGCCGCCTCCAGCTCCCCCAGGGTGCTCCTAGCGGCGCAGGTGCGCGACAACCAGCACTCCAGGCGGGACCACACGTCCCGGATCGCGGCACGGGTACGGTTCCGTGAGCGATCTGTTTACATTCAAATCATATTATCAAATTAATTAATTACATTATACAGTTGATGGACGCTTGCCCGTTAGACGGTTTTTATATTAATCTCACATTTATACTCGTATACACACACACATACATACACATACACACTCTAATACGTTAACATTCCAACCGTACTAAGTAATTGTAAAAAACTTAGACTAAGAACTTAGTGTAATAATATAAACAGAAGTATGTATTAGTGTAAGACTTCTTGGTTGTTCAATAACTCAAAAAAAATTATATTTACCAATTAATTTATAAAAGTTATTACTGCATTTCACTAAAACCTAGTCATGGTAGTATAATGGCTACGCACGCATCCTAACTCAAAAGGGCGCGGGTTCGAAGCCTGGCCGGACCGCATGAGCAAACTTAAGCAGTTTTTTGACCTAATGTGCCTATTGTTACTTATACTGACAACGTATTTGTTATTGAATAACAGCAATGGTTGTCCACATCGCAATTGCAGCGCCATCTTTTTTGCTAATTCGTTTATTTTGAGAAAATAACGGCATTTATCGAGATAAAAAGTATCCCAAGTTACGCACCGGGATATGAGCTGTCTATATGTCGGGTCTCATTCAAATCCGTTCAGTAATTTTCAAATGAAAAATTGCATTTTTGGAATCTGGTCCGAATTAGCCCTCCCCTGATTGATTTCAATTTTTAAATGCAGTGTACAAACTCGAACCATTTACAGACGTATTATAGTATACAGATATATATAGACATAAAGATGTTTTTTCATGGAACATTGCACTTGCCGTGTAATCTTCCAGCGGCTCGACTGCTAAGCTTATCTCGATGCCCTCGTCTCAGAAGCGACACTTCCTCCTGCTTGCGCTTCAATACCTTCAAAATGGATAAATTTTAAAAAGAATTAAAAAAATAATTAAATTCTGTTCACTAGCGAATTCCCAATGTTAATCATCTTATTTTCCAGGATAAAAAGTATCCTTCGTGTATCCCCATTACCAAAAGAACATATGCATTTTTAGGCAATTGATAATTCCCAAAGTCTCGAGATGCTTTCACATTTAATTATAATACTAGATAGCTATTAAGTAGTAACTCTATGTTACGTACATAAAAAATGAATTAGATATTTTATATATAGAAGCCTCCAATACTTTACATCTTGTTCAATTCAATACAATTAGAAAGAAACAAAGTTAATATAATTTAGACAACTGCACAGCAAAAAATAAAGAATTCTAAGTACCAAATACGTAATTTGAGTATGTTATGGAAGAAATCGTAGGCGACATATATACAATTTCACTTCACAAATTCTTCTTTAATACATTACTCATAAACTCCGGATTTTAGTATATTCATAATAATTCCGTTATCGCAGCTAAAAATCTAATTATTTTAACTATATGTTACAGTAAAATTTAAATATCTAAATTCTGTTGCTTACGATGGTTTTCCATAACTGGCTCGATTAATGACATGTGGGCAACCTGACAAAATATTTGTTATTGAATAACAGCGCTGTCATTTTTTTTACTAATGCGTCTATTGCACGGTAACCACGTGATTTATCGGGATAAAAAGTATCCCAAGTTACGCCCCGGGATATAAGCTAGCTCTATGTCGAGTTTTCTTTAAATCCATTCAGTAGTTTTCACGTGATGCTCTAACAGATAGACAGCCAAAAATTTTCGGAATCTCCTGATCCCAATAATCCCCCATGACTCTTTCACATTTCCAAACGCAATGTACAAATTCGATCCATCTACAGATTATTAATAGTACAGATAAATATTAGTATGTTCAATAGAAATTACCTGTTCTTTGAGTCTAGTTTCGCTCAAGAGATCTAATCAAATTAGCATTCTTGCGAGACTCTTTACGTAGTTGAGCTACCTGTTAATAAATGAGATATATTAAAAAAGCGGCCGCATTACTTTTCACATACACATGTGCAACTAAATTTAACATCTCAGATATTAATTTTCAATTACTTTCAATATTTTATATAAAACAAAATTGATAAATAATCGGTTTTTATTAAAGAGCAATGGAGATTGGATCAAAAATATTTTAATTTCAAACTAGGATATACCCGCGACTTCGTTCACACTTGACTTCGAATTCCCGGGACACAAAATAACGCAACATTTAAAATAGAATGTAAGCCATCGTTTTAGTGAAAAACCGTCTCAGAATAAGTGATCAGTGACGAAATCACATTCAATTTCATTTTTTAATGTGGTAATTTTAAATCATTCCCAGAAAATATCGCGCGGGATTCAAAGGATAAATAAGATAAGCAAAAACTGCAACGAAATCAGAGTCGTTTTTACTTGAATCCCGAATAAACAGCCAACCGATAAGTAGACAAGAAATCCAAAAAATATGTATCGTTGTTTTCCATCGTTATAATATAATCTATTAGTTTTTTTAGCTTCAATGTACAGCTACGGCACTATTAGAATTTTATATTTTATAGATGTGCAACAAAATTACCTCTTTGGCTCTAGCTGCTTCCGCTTGCGCGTGTCGTTTCGCTTCAGCGCGCATTCTTTGTACTAATTTCACCTGTAACAAACGTTGTAATATCACTGTATTAACACTGCCATCTGGTTTTCAACGATTTCTATATTGCTACTGTAATAATCGTTATCCTATGAGGAGAACGAGGGCCGGGGGGGGGGGGGTTTCTTATTTACATTTAAAACACGATTTATATTTATAATAATCTTGTTCCTTATATTAGTCCGATGCGTTGTCATTTTACATATATTTAATAATAATAATAATAAATGTTTATTTTCTTCAATTAAGGGGGTGTCTAGAATATTTTATTGTTTCGGCGGTGACGTAATAAAATCAACAATAGAACACATTTGTTCCGATCCGTTGTCTAGTGTCGACTGAAATCAACACCGAGACGCCGTACTAACGAGGCCTCTCCGTTACGAACCTTATCCCTCTTCATGTTCTGCAGCTCGTTCCTGAGCGTGCATATCTGCTGGGCGGTCTGCTGCTGCGAGCGCTGCAGCCGCGTGTGCTCGCGCTGCGCCGCCTGCAGCCGCTTCAGCTCGCGCGACATCGCGCTCACGCGCCGCTCGTAGTCCTCGCGGACGCGTTTCACCTTCTCGCTGGGCGGAGATGACTGCGCGGCTGGAAACATTTAGTCGTATTGAAAATATCTAAGACAACAAACACTACAGAAAACAAAGTATGCGTCCAGCTCAGTCCCAAACGTCTTTCGTTTTCGTTCGATCGACCCGAAAACTTAAAAAAACTTTTAAAAGAAGAAAGAAAGAAAAGTAAAACTTCAAAAGACAAGTGGAAAAACGAATCACAACGGACAAGTAGAAAAACGAATGGCAACGGACAAGTTCAAAACTGAATCGCAACGGACAAGTTGAAAAATGAATCGCAACGGACAAGTGGAAAAATGAATCGCAACGGACAAGTTGAAAAATGAATCGCAACGTACAAGCGGAAATACTTCAACTGACAAGTGACAAAATTAATCGCAACAAAATTTTAATTTCAAGTTTTACGGGCAGGTTGTTAATGTACTTATCCAATTAGAAAACCTGTTTTAAGGAGCCAAAAATTCCATATATATAGGTAGGTCAGGGCTAGGAAAACGGTGCAAAAAGGTAGAACCTGTTACAACCTAAGTACACATAGGAACTTTGCTTTATGGTTTTGTTCCCACTTTAAGCTTAATCAAATGGTGAACAAACAAAAATGTTTATCAAAATCGGACCCACCGTTTATGTATGTTGAATAAACCGGTTACACAGCGCAGCGATGAGGCACAGAAAGTATTCAGTCCCACACAAACATGTTTATATTGGAGACAGTTGTCTTGTAGAGAAAATAATTGACATGCAATAAACCAGTTATACCTAACTCTTTTAATGTTTACAACCATAACGAAATCGTTGACTACAACCGGTTATAACCGATTAAAAGCGGTTAACCTTAAGCCGGCCAAGCCTTTTACAAACAACTAGCAGTGCCCGCGGAAAATCGTTATATTTTGTATAATGACACTATATCCTTATAAATTATAACCTATATGTTATTCTGATGTGTAAGCTATATCACTGTAAATTTTCACCAAAATCCATTTAGTAGTTTTTGCCTGAATGAGTAACAAACATACATCCATTCTTACAAACTTATTGTTATATTATATTATTATTATAAAGATTATAGAGACTAAGAACTTGAAATGACCACTCTAACTCACCTAAGGAAGCTAATACTTTGTCCTTTTCATCGTTGGTCGCCTTGATCTGATGATGCAGCGTGTCCAGCCTCTGTTCGTAGTGCGCCCTCAAAGCAGCCAAACGCCGTTGCGACACTTCGAGTTGCTCTATCAGTCTCGCTTTCGTGTCTATGTCTTCGCTTAGAGCTGCCAGTTGCGCTGAGAGCATGCGTTGCCCTAAAATATTTAAGGATTCAAATTATTACAACCTAGGCGTCGACTAAAACAAATTCTACGTACAGATTTGTAGAAGCACATTTATTACCTGTTGGCATTTGAACTAAATGTAATTCTTTTGTTTACTTATTTACTAGCATACGTTTCTAAAGAGTAGCCTATTATTTAAGTGTAATCGTTTATGGCCGCTTGCGGCTGTAATCATTAGCCAGGTGTTAAGGATTATTAAGTACAAGCTGATTCTAGGAAATTCGGTCCATGTTACCGGACGGGCACATTGCATATGTGCAGTATAAACCGATGGCCTGATTGAGGGAGGGGGGGCAGTTCAGCGACATCTACGATCAAGGCGTGACGTGTGTACAGTGAGGAAACTAATAGTGACGGACTTGTCGTTGTTTTCAGTTATATTTGTACCCGTGTTATACGTGTTTGTATAGTTCATTCAATTCCAACTGCATTTTAATTCGCGTCTCCCAACTCGTAACAATATTTACTTATGGATGATAGAAAATAGAATCACAAAACAAGTGTACGACAGTATTGTGAATGGTAGAGTTGGTACCGGTACACCACGGCGTGCACACCATGATCAAATAACAGATGTGTTAAAACGAGGTCAGGTAAAAAGCATATCAAATAAACGTGCATGTATGAAGATGTTAATTAAAGTAGATGAAGTGAAAGTTGTTTGTCAGGATCGTCGCAAGTGGAGATCTATAGTCTCTGCCTACCCCCATGGGAAAAAGGCGTGATAATATGATATGACATCGTTGAAGGCATTACATGTCGAGGGTTGAAAGGTTATTTGTTTTAAGCGACATTTTGTTACAAACTTAACATTAGGGTGGCGCAAAAAATTGCCTCTTTCGTTTTTGAATTTCGTGTGAAAAATGTTAGTATTTGGTGTTTTAAGAACTTCCGCCAAAGGACAGCTCAATTTTTTTATACATAGCTCTTTTCAGATTTCAAAAATCGTCAATAACAGATTTATTTGTTCACATTTTTTATCACGTTACAGTATGATTTTATAGTTCCTGCATGTTCAGAAGTTGAGAAAGAAGAGAACAAAAGTAAAGAATGATGATGATGGTATGGATTGCAGTGAAGTCTACACAACAACTATAAGTACCTTTCGCTTCTGAATCGTCTTCTTCCGATTCGGAAGCTTCCTCCCCGTCGGAGGGCTCCGAGTCTTCCGCACTCTCCCCCTCCGCCCGCTCCCTCTCCCCGATGGGCCTGTCCGCATCCCCGCCCGCGCTCGTCACGCTGTCACTCATGTTCAGTTTCCTCGCAAACTCCAGTTCGCCCATACTACGGGCCAGGAGCTCTTTTTCCTGCTCAAACAAACACTTTATAATAAGGATGCGACCACGTGTTACAATAAATTCTATCATTAATAGAGTAGGCGATAAAATAACATATTTTTATTTTATTTTTAATTTTCCATCGTCCTTGTCACAACTGTTCACATTCGTGAGACACCTATCTCCTTAGTGTGACATACACATATTATGCGATTTTACAACAATACATAATTTAAAAAAGTGTGCGCCTCGGGACGCCCGACAAAAGTGATAACTAAAACTAATCTAAGTTGAACTATTTAATATTGAAATTGTTTAACTTGAGAAAAGCTCAGATTAGAATCAGATCAGATTATTATGCAAAGTATTTGATTGATATTATTGTTTATAAAATAAATTTTATTCTTAGCTACAATTCTTGAATATGTACATTAGAATTTTGTGTGTGTAAATAATTACTAGAATCATTCTTTAATCTAATATTACCACAATACGGCTAGCGCTATGGATAAGAGTGAGAGAGGAGGAGCCTGCTTAAAGCTGCTGTATGCGTGAGAGAAAGGGAACCCAGACAGACTGACGCCGTAATACGTTACGTAACGAAGCGGTTTACCTTCCCATAAGAAGTTCTCACTTCAAAACCAGCAGTTTTTTTTATTTCCATTAAAAATTTTTTTGAATGTAGAATAGGTTTTTCGTACTAAATTTCCTGGATGGATGTAAAGATTACCAAGCTTACCTTGTAGAGCTCCTTCTTAGCGTCATCTAACACTGCTAGGGGATCGTGCACGGACTCGTGTCGCGTCCTCGTCACTATCGCTTCACGTTTCCTGCTCGCCTCGTACATCGCGTTTGATTCTAAGAGCTGTGCCCTCAGATCTTCTATTTCACTCACATATCCCTACACAAAATGGACATATTGGAACTCTACGTTTTGTTATTTTTTTTGTTTCTGATTTGTTGTTACAACATTTAGTTCATATACAAGCATCGCACCTCATTTCTTATTTTACTATACATATCAAAGTTTTTTACTTTGTTTCTGGAGCATTTCTACACCAGCGGTGGGAGCCTTACAGCCGGGCTTATGCCCTACCATCTAGTTGTAAGTTGTTTTGTCGCCTCTTAAGACAGGCCACCTGGTCGCAAGAATTAGTATTATTTCTCCGCGTTCCTCCACAGATAAAATACTGACTATGTTGTACAAAATGTGTGACAAAACTAGTTCATTAATGTTTTTATGATGAACCCGTTTATGAACTCTACTGTGTCCTATTGTTTGGAATCTGTTTAGTATAGTCCTATAATGTCTCATTGGAATATTGTCATCAGCTGGATCACTCATTTCCTTCGGTTCCCATAATCACCTATGCAACAATTGTATAACAACAGTTGTAGGATATTTTTAAGCACCATCTTATCTTTATATATAGAATTCTTCTGTATGTGTGTTGACAGTGAACTCCACCTAAACGGCTGGACCGATTTGAATGGTTTTTTTGTGTGTGTTCAAGTGGATACGAGGATGGTTTAGATTCACAATTGGACACTGTAGATGGCGCTGCAATCGGGTTCTAAATTTTATTTCTTCAGGGCAGGACAACGCCTGCCGGGACAGCTAGTTTGCTTATGAAAATTCAAATGTATATTGATTTTCAAGTTGCCATACATAATTTAGAGTTAGTCAGAGCTACAATTTGGCTGAGGCTACATGGGGGATTATATAGGTCCAAATTTCGCTCAAAGATTAAACTTAAATACTCTTAAAATATTGACACTGACTAGATACTGAAATTGTGTCAAATTACATTGAACAGAAGACGAAGAAAGGCAGCACGAAACTTATACTTGAGTGGTGGTGTTGGAAACATTTAAAAGCGACAATTTATATTACGTTTTAATGATGCCCAGCGAAGTGGACACGATTCAGCTAGTTTTGTATAAAGATAGTTTGAAGCTAAATTATCACAAGAAGCTCACCTGCACAAGTGAAGTTAAGGAGCAGTCAGTGGCGTCGGGGCTGCCATCTTTCGGTGCCCAGTTCCCAAGCGCCTTCTGCGCCACCAGTTCGCTGTTTCTAGCGGACAGCTGTTCGATCGTCCCTTGCATCGCTTTCACGCGCCTCCGGAGCGATTCCACTTCCCCGGTTAGTATTGCATTCTCTTGGACTACGTCACTCCAGCCCTCTTCACCGTTCTCTGAGATTACTCGTTTGCCCTGAAATTTATTTATGAGAACATTTATAATAGTATGGGAGACCAAGGTGCTAAATGTGGAGTTACTCGAGCGTCGCAAGGACCTTTTGGATTGTGAAGATTAGATGCTAAAAAGGAAAAAAGGATGTATGATGTATGCGCTTTTACTGGTGGGGGGAGGGTGTACAGGTTAAAAAAAGAGTCGCACAAAAATACTCAAGCGCGTCAGCTATTCAAAAGAGACGTGAAAGACTGACGATTTGGACGCGACCAAAACTCATGGTGGATGTTTGAAAATGTAAAAAACAAACATAACATTGAAGTACTCGAGCGCGTCAGAATAATATACACACGGTTCAGCTTGATGTCCTTGTCGTGCTGACCCATAGTCAATTACGTGGAGGAATTTCCTTAACTGACAGTTTGAAAAAAATTTGAAGAATAAAAGATAAAGGAAGAGGGGCCTATCTATATGAAGGGTTCATATATGGTGGGGGTATATAATAAGGTGCAAGGTTTCTCCCTTATGTTATTCTGGCAAGTTCGAGTAATGACCAAAAACCCCGGCCTACTATAAGGAGGCTCAATTTCAGCAGTAGGACGTTTGTGAGCCGATATTGTTATACAATCCTACCTGTTTGTATTCGGCCAATTCGAGTTGCAGCCTCGCCACCTCCTGCCTGAGCTGGTGGATCGTGCGCGACGTCAGGTCCTGGTTGACCACGCACCGGTTCTTGATGTTGCGCGCTCGGTTCGCGTACTTCAGCGTGTTCAATGTTTCCATAAAGTCACGGTCGCTCGGCGACACGCAGGCTATCATTACTGTGTTGCTATTGCCTTTATGTTTAAATAAAACAATTAATTAAATATCTTCATTTTATGTATTTCTATCTATATCGTATCTTATCTTAATAGTCTTCAAATTGTTATAAAAACTATACAACTTTAGTGATATTCTGTCATTTGTTCATCTTCTGTTTAACCGCAAGCTTTGGCAATCTTGGCAATATGAAAGTGAACAAACAATCGATGTTTTGTTTATTTCAATATAATTGTATAGTTTATCCAATTTACAAACTGAAAACTTTGTGATATCATTGTTGAAATTTATGAAATACAGATTTGTCATAAGCCGATTCTTAAAATTTATATCTTCAAAAATGTGCTAATGCGCGAGTGAGATTGTTAACTCCATTTAGCTAATTCCTTAATGAGGAGAGATATAAAAAAATGTAACTTACCACCCAGAGAATCTTGTAGCAGTCTTGTCAGTTTGGAATCTCTGTAAGGCACATGTAATACCTTTCTAGATTTATCACCTAGCGCTGAGATCACGTTTCCTAAAGCCAATAATCCGCAGTTTATTGAGATACCTTCACGAGCTCTTTCACCTGTAGCTCCTGAAATTGAAATAATATTTTTTTTTTAATATATTTCATATCATAAAAATTGCATAAAAGCGAATTTAATTATTTTGAAACCAATATTTTTGGTGAATTATAGTTTGGCATCATGGAAGAAGAATCTAAATAATAAAATGTTGGTTGAAAATGTAATGGTGTTTTACAATCTATCAAAATACTGAAGAAACACGTGTGTCGTATAGGCTTTTGACTTTGCAGTGCTATTTTTACATAGTATTTTTCTTCTTTGTTTGATATAATTTCGCCCCACACTCAATTACGCAACGTTCCTTTAGAACATTTATACTGCGCACAACAATGATCTGGAGAGAACTTCTCGCTGCGGTTTTCCCTTTGCGCTATGGCATAGGATTTTTTAAGAAGGGCGTTATAAGATTTGCAAACATCTATAAGCGACTTAGACACTTTCCATCAGATAAGCCGCCTGTTTGTTTGCTTCAGGTAACAAACAAAAAATATTATAATAATTGACAGACAAACACACATATTGTATAACTCCAAATTAAGCAAGTTATGCTTGTGGCCCGATCCCAAAAACCCAGACGACAGTAAATGACGAAGAAAATTTATTTTGTTTCTGAAATTCGTCACACCAGGAAGAGAGAGCACTCTTACCTCTTACTTACGGCTTACCTCACTGAACGCAGAGGGCGTTGCAGTGAGGTAAGCCAGTAAAGGCTTAGCCCGCTCAACTACAGAGTCGTCATATGAAATATGTACTATGGTATGTGCATGAGCATTATTCTATGCAGATTACATTAGGGATACAACTTGAGCACTAATCAATAGAAAGTTTGCATAATGTATAGACTGCTTAGCTTCGCTAAAAGCGAAACAGCGCGCCATTAGTCACCAATATCGCACCCCTCTGTCTGTGAGAATGAAAACTTTAACGCTGGTTATGATGGACATGGCCTAGATTTATCTGCTATTGTGATACAAACAATTGGGTTGTAAATCTTACCCGTCCGCTTTAACCTCTCAGATCCAGCCAGATCTACAAAATGGAACTTCGCAGTCAGCGTTTCATATTGTTCCGGCGCCTCTGAGTCCGCATCTCTGTCAACTCCATCCTGATCAGGTGCCAATCGTCTTTGCCTCAACAACAATGTGAATACTGCATGTGATCGAGATGATGAGGAGTTCATGTTAGTAGCTGCAGTTGTTCTAGCTAGTGCTCCAGCGTGTAAAGCGCCTAGAGCTTCAGTAGCACCTCTAACTGCGCGCATCGATGCGCCTACGACTTTTACGCCGCCACAACCATCTTCTGTTATTCTTAAGGCGCCCTAAAAACGACATAATAGTCTATTATAATCGAATTCTTTAGAACAGTACCGCTACAAATGTTCAAGACAAATAGTAACTATAGGAAGGTAGCAAATACTGAAATATTGCAAACGGTTATTGAACACATGCGTAGCTCAAGAAGATTTTGTAAAAGATAAGTTGTTGAAAAATTGTGACATTTACAATTTATCGATGGATAGATGAAATTAACTTAAAAACTTTCGTACCCAGTAGAGCTATAATTATAATGTTGAAATATTTGAAGTTATCAGATATTAAACAATTAATGATTCCCGTAAAATTTTATCGATGCATCTATCAACAAATATTGGCAAAAATTTAAGGAAATAGATTATTAAGTTGGTGAATCTTCCACAATTATATTTTTGTATCAAGATTCAATAGGTTTTTAAAACTGTCAAAATTAAAAATACGTTCTAAGGTTGGATTAAATAAATTGTGTAATACGAAAAACCTTAATAAATTTCAACTTTTATTTGATATTCATAATTTTTGTATTGCGTAATAGCAACTAGCGTGTATAGTTTCTATTTGATATGTCATTTGAGCAACAGTCACAATTACCTTTTACACTGTTTGAAGTGGCTTGTATATTTGCGAGTATTTGTTTAGCACGATTTTTGCAACAGAATTACGGAACTTCTAATTGCGTGTAATTCGTTGCATAACGGCTGGAGATTCAGACAAACAGATAAATGTTATCGCTACAAATATTGCTGCCAATATTTATATAATAAAGTTTCGATGTAGGTCTTGGAACAAAATGCATACCAATTATATCTGCGAGCAAATTAATTATGTACGTCTTTTGTTATAGAATAATTTGCTTTCCAAAGGATTCCGTATTTATTTATATTTACGTACCTTTGCAAAGGGTCTTTGGCTGGATCGAGAAGGTCCACTATATCTTCGTTATACAGCTCTATGAACTGTGCCTGCACAGAGAACTCTGGAGGCAATTGGCCTTGGGCTCTTGCGTCGTCTGCTCTAGAATCTGCTCCAGCGAATAGGTCCCTTATTGCTCGTGGTATTATCCCCCTTCGCTCTTCATCCCCATCGCCTTCACCTTCCCAGCCACTGCCCATTGTGTAAGTCTTGCCGGAGCCAGTCTGATGACAATAGAATGTTGACACATTCATCTTATTGAAATTCTCTGAATCATACATTTGGTTAGAATTAACCTCCGAAACGAAACTATATAAACTTTAAGATATAAAAGTTTATTTATGAGTATAATTATCAGAATCCTAGACAGTGATTTATTTAGTTAAATTAACATAAATAATACAAAAATAATCAACGCAATGAATCGTCAAAACGATACTTTCTTCGTATTGATATATAAAATTCATCTTATTTTTGTCTTTCATAATTCATACATTATTAAACTCTACGTACATAGAAATAAAAACGATTCTGAATATAGATACCATCGCATCTATCACAGTCATAGATGTGAAAACGATTTCACTTTTGTAAATAAAACCATTAAGTCTCGATACGGATATATTAAAATCGGAAGACAAGAGTAGTAATTGAATAATCTAATTCGTTTTAGATGCAATGCGATTCTCCCACGTTAAAATATGCTTTCTAAAATTGTAACAGCTCATAATTTTAGGACTTTATTTGTAACTATCAGTCAAGAAAAGATCATGTGAGTTTGTCTTTGTTGTCACACGTATAGAATTATTTCTTATACAATACTCAATTGTATTCATTGAAAGATAATTGCGGGAGATAGGAAGGCTTTAGTTTTGTATTGAAGATTAATTAATTTAAAAAATATGTATAATATTACCTTTTGCCTTAATTCCTGTTAACAAAGCAAATGTCAAACTACGCTAATACATAACTAGCTCTACGTTCATAATGACTCTCATTCCCAAATTTCAAAAATATACCTTCATAGCTTCAGTAGGCAATACAATATTCTTTATGAGGTCACGAGGTCACCAAAAACCAAAAGCCATCGAGTCCCAAGCCCAGCCATCTGGATGTAACAAATGGCACTTACATGTCAACTCAAGCAAATGAAATATACACTCATAAGCGATTCCCATCATGTACAGTATTGCGTAAGTATTCGTAAATATTTTACGAAATTGAAAGTTTTACATTATCATCTGCTTAGTTTTTAATGCGGACAACGACCTACGACACACGTTTATTTACTATGTAATTGAACATTGAATTTCTAAGTAGCCATTTTACTTTCATTTCTCTATAGGTATTAAGAAACCTTTCGCGTGAGTCTCCTATTTGCTGTTGTTTAATTCATTTTTTAATAACTTCCTCAAACGCATAATCTACTTTAGTTTAAATGACTCGTCTTATAACTTTAAGTCAAACTATATAACAGATAAGATTTAAGCAGTATTATCATCAAGAACGACAGAAAGGTTGTTCTTAGTTATGTATTTTTTCTCTATTGTTTAAATTAAGTGTTAACCTTTGTTATAATTTTATGTCACCTTTGCATATTTTAATAATAAACAACTGGATACCTGTACGATTCATGATATGTGAACCCCACCAATTTACCCCGATAAAGTGTAGCGGATATATAGGTCCATTCCCTTCAAGTAAGGAGATCCGAGTCCACCAGTGAGACTTTAATGGGCTAATAGTAGTATGTTATGTTACCTTTACTGTCATCAATCGTAAGCAACGATCGAACAAGTAAGCCTACTACTTAAAGTTGGTGAGGCAAGACATATAAAGTGGTTGGTTACCCATAGACAATTTAAATACTTCTTAGCCTTTTAAGTCATATACTGTCTACTACTAGGAAGATTAGCTCTACTTATTCAAACTTCATTAGGTAAACCTTAGATCATATAAACGCCTAGATCACGCATCAATTGCACAAAAGCGGCCCAAAAGTGCACCAAATTTGGCGCACTCGCTCCTCGCCTCGTTTCGACTACTTTACTGGTTAGAGCTCTCGCAAAAAAATCATGCCGTCCTACGCTATTAAAATGTGTCGGAACTACTTGAAAACAGGAAAGGATAAGGATGCGATGACATTTCATCGAAAAACTTAACACTTTTGTCATGATTTCTTAATAAAAACATAAAGTTTAATTTCGATATTTCCAAGGTTATCGAATTGACTAATGTTGTCAGGGGAGAAGTGGAACTTATTTTCAAAATTTTGGGAGTTATGATTTTTTTAAATAAAATGTGAATCATTTGAAAAATCTATAGAAAACAGACATGTAATGTTTGTGTGTCCGTCCGATTTTCTTAAAACCGTTTATATTACGTTTTAAATTTCCTACGAATCCAATTGTAGCAAATCGTTGGATAAAAGAAATCTGGGAATCGCAAGATGACCACCACTGGAATCCAAACAAAAGGTCGCTTGGGTTTTCAAATTTTTTTGAAGAAAACGAAATTTGTGTATCGGAAAAGGTTTTAGAAGAATTAAAAAAGGAGCTGTGTTAAGCAAGGTGTATTGAAATGGCATTATAAATTCAATTATAAGATTAATAGTAATCATGATTTATACACTTCAATAATATTTTCTTATTGGTTTTGGAAATGAACCGATCACCATGAATTTCGACAATACAAACTTATTTTAATACTGCCATAATTATGTATATACTTGCGGTAACGGAAATAAACATTATATACTTTTTAAAACACAAAACACGGAATATTTGAAGTATCATGCAAACAAAGTTGAAATAACCAATTATAATGCAGTATTGCTTGTCTTTGATGGATATAAAATTTACGACAAATGAACAAAAAGTATGTTTTCGGTGCTATAAAATTTTAATTATTTTTTACTGTTTAGTTATACTGTTTACTTTCTTCTAATGCAATTTTAGTTATCGCTAAAGATAAGAAGCAGTGAGAGAGAAGAATTTCAATGTAGCTTTTATTATGTTACCCAAAAACATGTTATGAATTTATGGAGATATTAATGGTTAAGAAACATTTTTTTTAAGTCATTCAAGAGACATTGCATTAATCTTATGTAATAATGTATGTATGTATTAGTTTTTTTTATTTTTCCATTTTTTGTTTTTCTTCATCACTATAATTATAGTAATTAGCTATTTTAAGAATTTCCTTTGAGTGAGTCAGGTTGCCTAGAAGAGATCGGTTTTCCTTTTATTTTATCAAGCAGTTATTGTACATACATACCTATGCATTTTTGGTAATCTCTTTTAGTTTGTAAAATAACCAAACCGAATTAGTTTGAATAAAAACTTTTGGAAATGAAAATTTTAATTTAATAATAGCCCTTTTTTAAATGGTTTAGTTGCTCTTAAGTCCCTGCACTACGGACTTTTTATTGCGAATAAAATTACTACATATACTAAAATGTGTTACGAATTCATTTGTGCATGTATTTTTTTATGGTTCGATCCAAAACACAACTTTTATTGCTAATACTTTAATTATAAAAAAAAATCCTCTGAGTAACATAAAATTATAACACATAAAGCGATTAATTCATAACGATCATCAAACTTTTCACTTAAATAAAAAAATATTTAATTATAAAAAATGGGGTAATATATTTTTTAGCTCCTATCCCGAAATCACGCACACATTGATAGTTTTTCCAGAGTGAATATAGCAACGCTTCGCGTTTTTGATGCCGTTTTTGGCGATGTTGTTTGTTCGCAATGCTCTCTTTAGACATGTTATAACTCAATGAGGTAAACATAACATTGTAGAGTGACTCATGTCTGTCTAGATATCAAACAATCTCTTGAACTTTTCTTATTGTCCCACAAATGTGTCTTGAAGTTGCCAGACCGCTATAGCACATGTTGCGGCGGTGGCGTCCCACTGTCTACCATAATGAGTGAATGCGCGTGACCGCAATACTTATCGGCCATCGGCGTAGCGCGTATTGACGCAAATGCATTGAGCGATTTTAACGTTGAAGCACCACAATGAGATAATCGAGACTCCATTAAGGGCAGTCAATCAAGTTTCTTTACTTGGAGAGGATTGCAATTTATATTTAGCATTGTTTATGATTGTTGCGTATTGTGCAATTTCACTTTTAATACCTTCATTAATGGATAATAGATATTAGTGACATTTTATTTTGTTGTTTGGTAGAGTATTGTAGATCTTCAAACAACTGCTTTTCGAGAACTTTCTATATAGTTAGAAATAATGGTTAAAGCATTTAATATGCATAAACTGTTTGACTAGAACCTTAAGCTGCATATTTCTGCTATTAAATTATCATTAAAATAAAACAGAACTTCAATTAATTCTGACGTATTAGCCGCACCTGTACAAGTGTATAACCATAAACTATATGTTTACTGTCCATTGTTTTGTGCTTCTAATACGAATAATATCAATATCGTCATACAGAAGTGATTGTATTGTATTTCATGTAAATCTTAGATTCGACCCGCATCAACACCCAATTTTCTCTCTTAATTACGTCTAATGATTTATCTGATCGAATTAACAACACGAAGATTCTTTTTGTCTTGTAATTATATAATTGGTTTTAAATGTTTAGAGCGAATGTCCTTTTATTTGGTCATACTTACATGATCAATTATGTTCTTTATATACTTAAGCATACGATGCTTACAATACTGTTTAATTTCATGTTTTTTTACTAATGAATGAAGTATACTTACTATTTTTTTTTTAATGATTACTTACAGATTAAGATGTTCTAATTTATAGTACCGTTATGCTAAATGCATATCAGACAAATGAGTAAATAAATTAATTGCAATAAACAATAAATATAACGTATAAGGAAGCGTGATGGTGTTGCCTTTCACGTGAGTATAAGTTTTTTAACCAGCAGTGTTATTATGCATTTTTTCAATCAGACATGAGAAAGAATGGATATATGAAGTAGATAGCGATATGCTACTACATATTATTAGCATTTGGATCGAAAGATTTGTATAGATTAATCAAAACAATATACAGAGCGTGAATCAGCATGTGGCGATGCCGTATTACATGAATAGTTAAGTATTTACGAGTCAGTAAGCACCTCAATAATGTGCATGAATAATGAAAGATATATCAAAAGTTTATAAGATTTCGCAATGAGATCATATTCTTCCCCATAGAAACAGCTGATAATGAGTTTGTAATTGTAAGTAATCTCCTATATAGACCTGTGGTAGGCAAAGCAAATTTCCATTTATCATGTAAAACAGTTGTTTACGGAAATCGCAGTTAATGAACACTCCTTATATATCACAACCTTAAGATGGTAAACGTCATGACTTGACTTCGGACAAAAACGCCTCTGATATTGTAGTCCGCAATGCAAAAACTGTAGACCTTGGAACGTCTTCTAATGGTAAGATCTTTTTAATTGTTTTTATGGAGGAACGACATGAATTCTAAGAAAATCGATTTAAATAGGTACATCACGAAGATTCAAAGTGGAATTTGAAACTTCTTCACGTACACAATATTGATTAAATTTTGATGTAAAAAGCTACTAATCATGATTAAATCACAATCGGCCAAGTGCGTGCCGGACCACCCGCATTAAAGTGCTCCGTAAAGGAAACGAATGATTACAGTTTTTTATCAATGGGGATTGTTCACAAAAAATATCCTCTGTTTTTTTCGTACAATAGGGTATTTTATGATACTAATTTGATTTTATAATTCGATTTTAAAATTATTTCTCCGATGACGTCATAAGGTAGAAGTTTACATTGTTTCTTTGCCTAGAAAACAAAAATAATAAAACTTACTAATCATAGTAATCTGTGCTACTATTATTTAAATGTCATTGTCATTGCTCATTACGTATCGTGATCATTTTAGTGTTTTTTGTCGCTAGGTGTAATTTTTCGTGTTCAACCATTATTATTTTCTATAGTTATCGTTAAATTTTTAAAGTGATCTTTAGGGAAAAATCCATGTTACAGAGCTTAAATCAAATAATGTACAGGTAGAATTTTTTTACACCTGAAGCAGGCAAACAGGCAGTCGGCCCGCCTAATTGAATTTAGTAAGGTCAAATAAAGGTCCAACACATTTCTTACAAAATAAAAGAAGATCGTACGTTTTTTGGAATTTTAACTAGACAGAAATGATTAGGGACACTATTCCTCGAAATGGTTTTTGAAATAGCAAGATTGATAAAAGTGAACAATCCCAATTGCCAACAACACCCTACATCCCATTTATTCCAACATAAATTGCATCCCAAAAACTACGTTTATCAAATTATACTTAAATGTTTTTCAAGATTTTCCATCACAATTTTCCTGTAAACTGATCGTTCAACGGTTACTTATTTGGAGCAAAGAAGCAGTTTTTATGATGTACGTCCCTTAAAAATACTATATATGCGATTTTAACTTGGTAAATTTATTCATAAAAACCTAGCAATTTTCAAAAATAATAACTGTGACAATTATATGTGCAGATGGACGAACTCGACGATTACATGTGCCTTGACTATACGATATGGCTTCCGTTTATACCAAAATAACTACGGAACCGTAAAAATTACACACAAAAAGTTCGCCTATTTCAAACCTGGCCTAAAGTTGAGAACAAGTTACTATTTCAATGCACAAATGAAAAAAATAATTTTAAAAAAGTATGATAACTTTGTATTAAAATACTTACATTTCACTACGATCCTTGAAAACGTTTGTTCTAGTCATTTATTCAGTATATGATAATTGCTGCACAAACTGGCGAGCGGACGGTTGTTTTGTTTACTCGCTCTATTTGTTCTTTACATAATACGCCATACGGGTTACTTAAATATCATACTTTGCTTTATTCCGCTATTGCAAATTTATAGATTTCCCAAAATATTTTAATACGCTTCTCCGACACGTATCTTCCTTTCTATAACAATTATTTAATCACACAGATATCACTCACTACATAATTAAAGTACGTAATAAATCAAACCAGCCTTCTGGGCACCTTACCCATAGAAGACGGCGATTTAGGCTCAGTAGAGTCTATCTCTACTTATAGTCTCGAGGATCTATGGGTAGATTACAATACAAATTATTTATAAATTTATTCACTGTACCGCTTGTTGTAAAAACTTAACTCTGAAAACTATAGTAACAGAATAATATGTGGTCTCTAATTGCAACTGTACAAGTTCAAAAAACAGGCAAGTGTGTGGCATTGCATCTGCAATTAAGGGTACGTAGCGGTGACAGACGTCTACTGTTTTTCTTATTTGCCTATACAGAACTTTACAGTAGTAAAAAAGTATTTAATACAAAATATCACATAGCTAAAAACAACCCAACTAATTTTGTCTATACAAATCTTCACAGATAGTATTTTAGAAGCTTTATATTAGAAGGAAAGAAAAAAGATTGGAAGAAATAGCGACGTACTTACATCGCTGAAATGTATCTTAAAAATAAAAAAAATATTTTGAGAATTTGTACGCTGCATTTTCAGCAAACAATGTTATTGTACTCAGCTTATTGCTGTGTCGGCATAATATCCGATGCAATGCCGATTTTCAGGGCAAACCTTCCTTTTGCCGTAATACTAAAACGACCCGAATATTCTGATTTCTTTTTTAGAACTCTCCACCTTCTTGTTTAATAAAAGTAGGAGGGCACACAATTTTTATGACTGGTAGATAAATCTCCCTACTTAATATCTTAAATACATTTTTTTTATTAAACAACATTATCATAATTTTCGATTATTAGATATACAAGTATGGACATTGAACAAAATGTTTTCAATGATGCTATATGTGACCTAGTTTTTTTTATTCAAATTCGTTACGGTAATGCATAGTGACATATGGATTACTTTTCCTACTAAATCTTAGTCATAGGGGTCTATGAGTGTAAGAAACTAAATTACTGTAACAAACAGCCAACCAGGAAGGACATATTGTTATATTCGTTTTAATAAAAATAGCTACGCAACCGCAAAAATCGGGGAGGATTATTAACTATCACAGATAATTTTAAACGCAAAAATTAATTATATAAACTGTAATGCTGTTTCGAAAATTTAAATGAAAACAAGAGAGTTGATTTCAATCACCTGATTCATTAAAAGATTAAGAATACCAATTCATATAAATCAGTTACCAAATATAGCGAATACATAAAATAATATGTATTTCGGCAATCATGAATGACACAATCCCTTTTCAAGGCTGCTTGGTGACGAAATGGGCCGCGAACTTAGAAACAAATGCTGGTCGAAAGTATTACAAACCAATCAATACTTTGTGCATACATTGGTAATTAAGTATACCCGCGACTTCGTGCACGCCTGACTTAAAATTCCCGCGGGATTCCCGAGACACAAAGTACTGGACCTATCGTTTTAGAGGTAGTAATATCAAACATTTAACAAAAAATTTGTTCAGTGAAAACATCACATTGGAATTCATTTTTAAATCCGACCGATTTTAAAGCATTCCCAAAAAAAATTCCGAGGGATTACCAACATAAAAAGTAGCGTAGATTTTAAGTCTAAGAATTGGCTGTTGATCGGCCTAAACCGCATCGAAATTGGCCCAGTAGTAGTTTACGTGAATCCCGAAAAATCAGACAAAGCGTCAAACAGACACGAAATCTTTAAAAAATTGCATCATGTTCTCCATCATGTGTATAGTCTATTCCAGTTATGTTTATTTATTTAGGCTAATTTTGACTCCAAAATACTGCATGTGTGACATATTCGTATCGACATTAAATTTTAATTTCATAAAACGTACTAAATTAATTAAATTATATTATTAGAATATACCTGTAGGGTCAAAAGGTAGGAATTCTAAAAACGGGATTTATGATAAGGGATACTTCAAAAACTATATATACTTCATTCAGTATGAAGTGTAGTTTGAAGGATACCGCTTGTTGCGATGACTATTGTTGAAAGGGTGTCAGAAAACGCGATGTAGCGTAACAATGGGAGAGGAGTCCAAAAAGCAAAATTTAAAATGACATTGCTATGGACGGTCCCTTAGGTAGTGTATAAATAGTAATTTCACTTAAATTTTGCCATTTACTTTTAAATCACAGACACATGACATAGTAAATAGAAAAATCTTAACCGTGTATCACTGTCAACATTCGCCCGCTTCAAACGTGATTTAGGTGTGTAAGTACAAGATCACTTTGAACGTGATGTCATATATGCGAAATGAGGCGCCGCACGGAAATATCCTTGACGGTGTCGTAACATGTCCTTTGATCATGTTAATGGATAATAGCTCGGAATGCGGGAAAATATTTCGCATGCTTTATCTACGATTTAAATTCGTGTTCAAAGTAGATTTATCACTGGAGCTTTACATGACCGTTGTGACGAAACCGCTTCACACGGGTATGCTTTGAATCAGTATAATGTGGAAATTATACCTTCTTCCGAAATAAAACATTATCCTACTAACACAGGACTTAGCTAGGCATTATGGAAGAATACTTGCGGAGATGATAGATTTTAAAGTGAATTGTAAAATTATTTACTTTTAAATATCATAAAAAAATATAGTTGATGCGTCATTTAACTCCATTTACTTGTTAATACTGTAACGACTAACCTCCTTAGTCGTTATGATATATAGAGAAACATGATTCATTTAAATCAAATCGTAGAACGCCTCCCGAAACAAGAGAAGACAGTTTTGTATCGGGCATTCGTTGCTAAGATAAGTATCTCTTCGGTTCAGAGCATATGTATGCTCTGAACCGGTCTCTTATTGAAGACCCCAGTCAGCTCTGAAACTTGGCCGTTATAATACGTTGACGTTATTTAAAACATATCAGATCGAATCAGTCAAAAATTGAAAGACTTGATAATATTATTTTCGAAATTATATATTTAAATGATTTGGTGTACCTACATATACGTTAAATAATAAAATGATTATTAATTGTAAGCACCCGTATAGGTGCCGTCGTTTACATCCTGACACCGCTCCGCCGTCGTGCTGCTATTTTATGAATTTCTATGTAAATGCGCCCGCTGAATAGCGAAAGTGCGGTGGCAGTGCGGTAATGGTGTCGTTTACACACGCGATAATGGTGTTTTTCGATATTAGAACGAGAGCCAAAAACAACTGCTAGCACCTCTAGAAATTTAAATATAAGGGATTTTCAAATCAACATTTTTACTAGACGATTGTCATTCGTACTATTCTTAATACTTCTATAGTATTGCAAAAAACAGTAACTACGCCTCAGTACGTTTTTTGCGTACCAACCAAGTTGGCACGAATACCACCTACATAAATAGGGGTAAATAACCTAATAACGCGGCATTAATGTTAAACGAACAACATTTCAATTATTATGAAAGCATGTAAATTTGTCTTTGATGAACGGTTGGTGGTCATTGAAAAAAGAAATTACAAAAATATGAAAGTATGCCGATAAGTTTAATCATTTCCTCAATTCAATTTGTGTGATGATTAGCAAAAAATAATACTTTCGAGCTTAATATTTACACATAAACGTCACTGATTGGATGTAAGACTTATATTGTATAAGATCAAAGCTATCAATTTAAAAGCAACTGCGCAGTAATTTGAATGTGTGGGAGGGAACCTAACATTTAGATATGTAATTAATAAAAACATGACATTTCATTTGTACGTGACTTCGGATGCTTAAGTTTTAAGGCCATGGCTTATTAGAGCCATCCAGCACCCGATCAGCACCGGATCCTGTCCACGCGAGGAAGGCGAGTCAACCACTCGCTGACAATTATAGACATATACACTAGTTGGCAATTCATGGATCACGCGACGCACATTCGTCCACCCTCGGAATGCGGTGATTATCATGTGTCTGAATTAAGCAATGGCCCTGAGGCCAGCAACTTCTTCCAAACGACGTGATTCATATTTTGCAAAAATTATTCAGACATTTTTCCAAAACGTTCATAGTACTTTTGAAGAAAGAATCAGACAACACATTCAAAACATGACTAAATCTCAACAAACAAACGAACAAAATTAAATGTTGAGTCATTTTGAGGCGCCACACTGACATAATCGCAAAGTGTGTAATCCTGCTAGATAAACGATAAAACACTATCTAGCTAGATAACGTTGACCATAGTACTATGAAAATATTATCTATTATTTTTGCATGGTGTGTCTAATACGCATAGAAAATCAAGTAAGATAATGTTCACTCCCTCGCTCTTCTTTCATCATCTCACAAACATTAGGGGTCGGCATAATATGTATTTTACTTCCATATGCCTCTATTTTGCAGTAGGATCCAGCTGAATAGCCGCATATAGCTGTTTCAGCGATACTGGGCTTGGCGGGTGGGCTTCCCGACTCCGTAGGAACGTCAGTTGAGTCTGCGTCTGTTATACCAGGCTGATGTTCTGAGCCTCGGGGGCTCATGATCGCGAGACGTTGAATGATTTCGTCTGGCATCATCAATAAAGACATTGCAAGGTCGACGTTGGCTAGTGGGACTATCCTGTATGGTATGCCTCTAGTCTGACATAAATCCTCTATCACACAACAAATTCTCATATCACACTCTTCACACAACCCTTCCATCTCATTTTGGTTACCTTTATTTGTTTTAGTTTGACATACACTCTTAGTATAACATTATTTTCTCACATGATTTTGATCCATCCTCATTACATGCCTATGCCAGCTTCATCTTGTTCATACCATTTTTTCAGTCACGATTGTATCTTTAAATGATACTCTTATATACTCGTTCTTCACTTCATGAATTCTTGTAATACCACACAGACAACACTTTATTGTTCACCAAAACAAAAATTACAAAAAATGCACAACAAGACAATAGTTACTTGGTAAAACAAAAACCACATATTCGTCTTTATATTCTAATCTCGGTTTATTAGAAATATTTGGAGATGTCACAAGCAATTAAAAACTACAAGAAGTGGAAAATTATAGTACCCATAAATCCGTGTTACATTGTTTTATAACAATTAATCTATACTTCAAACTTGAATTTAATTCAAAGTTATCTGTTAAACAAATCATAAATTTAACAAGCAAGACATATTGCGTTAAAATAGTAAGATAATACAGATAACGTTTTGATAACGGTGACCACATTCGCGCGAATGTGGACAAGTACATATTTGCCTGGTTCAACTGGTCCTTGCGGTATATGCGACCGTTTATATCCAGGTAGAACTAAATCATTGGTGACACTTGGAACCCAGTTTCTCTTTAGGTAGAGTATTAAAACCAATAAACAAGCTCTAGAAATAATTGTGCTTACAAATAATATTAATATGGCTTGGCAAAACGTGGTTTTTGTTTCTATACTCTAATATGTAAATACTCATGTTTAAGAAATAAATAAACTTTGACTTTGACCATGCAGCTTTAGCGACTAACTCATGAAATTATAGTGTCCTAAATAAATTAGTAGAACGAGCCACTCAATCGATAATACGAATCGAGAGAATATATAATGACGAATATTCGACTCTGCATGCGACAATGTCGATAGATGATAAGAATACAAGTATATGTCATGTTTCTGAGAAAGAAACACTTCAACCAATGGTACCACTACTTTTGGGTGATGGTGTGTGACTAACAATATTGCTAGGTAAACCTGTATTAATTTGAACGTAAAAGCACTAACACAATCCAATACAGTAGCGTTTAGAGTATCAATATCCGTTATCATTTATCGATCGATGAGTAATCTCTTGTAATAGAAAGTTTGATAAAACCATCGCTGCCATTCTTATCCCTCACATTATTGATATCGCATTGCTTAGGAATTAGAACGAAACCAATTACATAAGGTGATTAATAATATTTGCAAATTTAGAATTTAACAATTTTAATATCGAAGCACTCAAATCAACAAAGGAACGTTCAAATCAAATATTTCGCAATGGTCAAGTACGCAGTATGGTTGTTTTATTTATGCATCTCGCGCAAATACCCATAACTCCTTATACGTCTATGGTCACGTGCTAATTATAATATTATTGCACTGTATTTTGAACTGAACATACTTCTACCTTTTGCGTCTATGGGGAACAAAGACTTCTTTTAACTATTTATGTACATTTTTTTATTATAACTGATACAATATTTGCATCAGCATCGAGATTCGTTAAACGTACACCACAAATAATAAATGCGGAAAACTAGTTTTATTGAATGATGCAAATGTGGTGTACGGCTTACTAAGAAGCAGATAGATATTAATGTTATGATTACAAAAAGAAATAAAAGTTACATTGTAAGTACCTTTGACTGATATTTATAAGGGATTTGAAGGAATTAGGAAATAGATGCGGAAAATGGACGTTGACGGCATCGTTGAGAGCAGAAAATAACCTTGATTTTCTTACACATCAAACTTCGTGGTAGCGTAATGACTAGCGGACGCATCATAAGCTCAAAGGGCGCGGGTTCCAATTCTGGCCAAAACGCATGCATCACTTAGGTTGTTTTCTGTCCTGATGTGCATATTGTTACAATTACCACGTGCTAACAACGGTGAAGGAAAACATAGAGATAACAGAAGTGTCTAACCTGCCAAGCCGCCTTGAACAAGCGTGGTGGATATGTCATGCCATGTAATGATAAATAAGACATTCTGCGTTTCTCTGCCCAATTTATTTCATTATTTTTATTCAGTTTAGATTCTAAAAATATCTGAAATCTTCTTGCAGTAAACATGAAATATTGCAAAATTAAATGTTGCGAAATCAATCAGCTAATCGCTGGCAATGTTAAACTTTGTAAACACTTGTAGATTATACCTCTTATACAGTTTTATGAAAGTGAACAACAATGATTGTATTAAAAATTTATTTTGAATGCCAACAGTCTGTGCATAATCCTAAATCAAAATGTCAAATAAATACTAATTAGCAAATCTTTATAAAAATAATATTTATTAATATGCAGATAAAATGTGCTCACTGCCGAAATTATATTACAGCAATTAATAACACTTTTGAATTACTGTTCAAACAATTAAGAAGTGAGAAAGTAATTTAAATGGGAAATTACTTGTTTTATAGACATCATAAAATTATGTAATTTTAAAATTTAGCAGTATCGTGATTACAATCTGAAAAAATACATACTTGTCTTAAAGTCAAATATTTTGAATATTTATTGTTAGTACTTTAATATTGTATTTCTAAGGTTTTACCTATATTAAAACAGAGTGTACTGAAGCAACATTATTTGATACTCATATATAAATAAAAAAAGTCTACTTTCTACATTATATAATACCACTATGTGCTAATATGTATAAAATTAATATATATAAGAGTGAAATAATATTAAAATAAGATAAAGATAATGTTGTTTATATTAAGTACTAGTGCCCGCGACTTTATTCGCTCGGGATTAAAAATATTTACGTCAACCTCCTGAGCACTGTAAGGTACTGCAATGAAACAACCATGAAAATATAAGTGAAAATCTTGTTTAGTGCATAAAATTGTACATAAAATCCGTTGAGTAGTTCGCGGAGAATATTCGAGAGAAACTTTCAGAGAGCCAAAAAAATAAACATTCTAAAAATGATCACATCTAACCAGACCCCATAGAAGAGTGGCATTAGCTCTAAATAAATAGAATAAAAATGTATGGCAGTGACTAAGTATTATGTCATTCCCATACATGTTCATTATTCGTATACTATTCGTTCAGTGCTAATGCCACTTGTGTCCAGGGCGCACGATCCTTCGCCCTAAAATTTTTACTTAAAGGCATTCATGTTGAACTTACAGACCGATACCTCGATTTTATTTGTTATAGAATATTTGTATATATTACATGTTATTTATAAGCAATACTATGTAGGTATTGATAACTGATGAATAGGATTGCTAATTATTTTAATTGGTCCTAAAATACAGAAACACATTAAACTTCTTTTGGACGAAGCAATCAGGTCATTACGTGTATAGCTTATGAAGCGTCGCTTTGTGTATCGTGTGTGGTATTGTGTAAAGTTGTGTGTGCCGTTTAACAATTAGTATGTAGGAAGTGGTATGCGCAAGCGTAAGCACCACAGATATAGATCAGAGAGGCGCGAGCCGCCCCATCCTTATATAGTGCCCAGCTTTACTGTTGCGGGCCATACCAGGCCCCATTAAAGGATACTAATTTCAATATGCTGCTTTGTTTATTTGTTAAAGTCTATCTATATATATTAATACGTGATCCAAAAACACAGCAAAAACTTTGCACTCCTTTTTACGAAAATTGCGCGGACGGAAATTATGGAATTTCGCATACTTATAGTTTATATGCAGGGAGGGAGTGCAGAATGATAATATTTTTTTAAATTATGCATAAAAAATACATTAAATAAATGAAAAAAACCATAACACACTGCCATGTATTTCGCACCACACACGCTCTATTACTCTTTTGTTTATTGTTAAATTCAAATTAACAGTGCAGCCTTGGCAAAATCTGTGATTATAGAGGTTATAGTCTTTGACAACAGAACCTTAATAATGTTCACACTTATAATTTAAATTAATTATATGGTCGAACCTCGACTACAGGCGACCACTAGTTAGTATTAGTACTCAAATTCGACACACCTATTGCCGACGCGACACCACTATTGGCGTGGCTGCCACGCTGGGATCTTTATTTAGATTACAGGTCGCTAGGCCGTTCGTTCGGTGTGATACCATGCTCTCGCAGAATATTGATGTTAAACGGTTAGCCTTGACCTAATTGTGTTTCATGCGGTGAGTGAGAGGTCCAATTACGCTGTCCCATTGTCTATTTCCATTCCATGCCTTCTATCTTCTTCCTTCTGTCTGGTTTCTGTTTCTGTTCTCTGTTTATGCTCTTTTTGAAGAGCTGCATATTGTAGTGCTCTGGAAAAACCGCGCGAGGGAGTTCATTCACAGTTTACCACGTATGGCATAAAGGAGTGTGTCCCATGTACGTGGATGACTTCCAGATAACGAAGAATTGTTGATCAACTCCCTATCGTCGGCGAGTGGTGCGATGATAATTTTTTTTTATTAATTTGTTTGGGAAACATACAATAATTAATCTTCTTAAATATAAAACACAAAATGAACACATATAGTTTTAATAAAAATAAAGAATTGGCTCTAACAGTTAATTACTACAAAGAAAAAAAAAAGAAATACAATTATACGAAAATTACATAAAATGTCAATTTAATTTACATTAGGTCATAATTGAATAAAATAAAAGAAAATGGCAAAAAAAGAAAGTATTTAAAAAAAAGTTTGTCATTATTCTAAAAACTGAAAGTCATTCTAAATTAAACATATTTTAATTTGGGTTTTAAATTGATGATCAAATCAAATGGCTCATTATATCATATCATTATCATACGGTAGAACACGCTTAGAGCGCCAACGTCTCTATCTCTATCTATCTTACCAGCTCGAATTGTAAAGTAAGCAGTTCATAGTTTTCATAAAATTGCGCGATGTAATAATCTAAACGAATCTAAATACAATAATCAAACAAAAACACAATTGTTTTTACTTACATTTTGGCAATTATTTGGAAATGACAAACAGACACTCTAATTATATTTATTGGTAAAGGAGACAATGACATTTCCTAAAAATATTAGGTATTGCTGAACAACAGTTTCGGTCAATGAACCATAATTGACACATCTGTTTCCTCACTTCCTGTGATCTCAGTAGAAGCTGACGACATCCAAATTACTCGTACAGAAACACGTAGAGTCGCAATCTTGAGAGAATTGGTATTTTATGATTTGTAATAACAATATCCTCGTAGCACTGGTATAAAATATAAAATCGAAACTTGAATTTGGCAGGGATCAGACTGACTTTAATGAAGAGAAACAAAAACAAAACAAGCAAGCAATACCCGTCTATTAAATATACATCTGTACCTATATACAATTCTCCGCTCGGCAAATAGTATAATTTTAATAAAGCATTTTTCTAATGTTTTTGATTTATACATTAAAAATCGGCTTCATCATTTTTTATTGCTGAAAGCAGACATGCTGACGGCCCAACTGTGACGAAGAGTGGTCGCCGTCGCCTATGGACATCAGCAATACTATTATTAGCAGAATGTGTCAGGACTGAAGAAATGAGGTGTAAATAATGAAGAGCGCTAATTTTTGTACGTGATATACGTATATTTATAGTATTCTGTCAGACATAAAAATCAAGTGTATCAAAACAAATGTTATAGATTTAAGTGTAATAATTTGATTGTTTTGTAAGGTACAATGAGACTGGCATATTTTTTGTAAATAAAAGTTCCTTCAAACAAAGAGAATAAAAGCTTTTGAGAAAAGACCCTACAATCTGGAGACTCCGTGGCTGTTAAAATCAATGCCAAAGGCGTTGGGGCCAACATTAACAAGAATAGAATAGAATATTACTTTTTTAACGCGGCTGTAGGTAATACTGCAAAATTATAACAATTGTACGTGCCTACCTCGCAAGAGACCTCGCGTCAAGTTATGTATGTATGTATAACCAATTCGTAGTTAAACTTAAAATCCAAATAATAGTATGACTTATTTACCAAGACAGTAGCAGTTTTAACGTGATTCATATAACCGAATACATACATGAATATAACAGGGTACCCTTTTGGCGTGTTCAATGTTTACGTAAGGTCCATTCAAAAAAATCTTGTTTCCATACAAGGAATATAAATAATGAGCGGCGTTGGATTCCGACCATTTCACGCAACGAAGATGGTCTATTAAGCAATCCGTGGGAACTGGTTGTCCGTAGGCGATTATTGGACGTAATTTTTTGCGGCCTTGACGTATCGGAAAGTTTAATAACCATGGTCATAATATTTTGACACCTCCAAGGGATACTAAACTAACTTATTTTTAGATATTTTCTGTTTTTAAGGGAAAAGCACCCATAATGTCTTAATATTATGTTTCTAAAATTTTATAACAAAATATTGAGGACTAAAATGTTTTTAGATTCTCAATTTCTATTATGAAATTTTAAAAAAACAATATATTAAGACATTAATGAGTATTTGCCCTTTATATCCCTTGAAGGTGTCGATTTGACAGTTGCTAACTTCGAATATAGGCTTTTTGATTAATTAATATGTCTTTACAAAACTAATAGCATTATTGCTAAGCGCTCTCAAAAACGACACCGCCAACTGTCTAATGTCCGGTTCCTATATCTTACTATTATCCTCTTGTCCCACTACCATTGGTTGAATTGTGACATTACTTGCATTGAACTTATATTAAATCTTAACCGATAGTTAGGCAAATGAACGGTCGGTAAGATATAGAAACCTGCCCACAAATGCAAACACAAAATTTAAAAAATACAAATTTCGATGAGCTTTCTGTGCTATTATTACATATCGTATAATAGATAATTAAATATGTGAGTGTCTTCATTAAGGGTCTCCACCTTCGTGGGTCGGTTATTTAGAATTACGGTATATATTTGTACTCGATAACGGGAGCCATAGAATATTAGTCATCCTGGAAAGTGAAATTATAATTCCGCCACTTTGGATCCAAAGTGGTTTGAGTTTAGCCCAAAGAAAATTAACAGCCTTTACGAAATTTGTAATAATATGAAAGTATATACGGTGCATATATCACAAAACCAATTTAACATTTTTTTGTCTGTCCGGATGTTTCGGCTTATCTCTGATATGGTTGGACCAATTTGACGGGTCTTTTACTAGCAGATAGCTATAGATAGTAACTTACAGTAACTTAAGTTACTTTTTTAGGTTCTGCAAAAAAAAAAAACCACGCAAAGTCGCGGGCCCAGCTAGTATTTGCTATAATTAAAACCACAGTTAATCCATTCGATAATGCTGCCTATGAATATATCACAATTAACAATAGAAATAGAAACGTCATCACAGACAATCGTACTCCTATTTCGAAGCTAGTTAAAGACAATAGTGTTAACTTCAAAGCCGATAAAGGGCTAGCCTATTGAAGTGCCGGATATCCGTCGATAAGTTTATTGATAATAACAAAGTAAACATGCAAGCATGGAAGTAAATTACCAAGAATAACAGCGGCCAACTAAAAACATTTGATCTGTTTACAGATATCGCACTGTTCCGGGACATGACAATCGATTTAAACCTCGCCTACTACCCCACTTAATCACCCCAATGTTCTTCTTGCCGCCATATGATAATAATGCGATGGCAGCGCCGCTACCCTAGCTGGTGTAGACCAATCCCTGTCCGGAGGCGAGCTCTCCTTGGGCTTGACTCGAGCAAAAACGCCGCTCTGGAAACGAAAGTTTGGCCCGTGCACTCTCTATGATGGGACAGATTAATCGATGTCAATTACAGCTTTACGCTGAATGTTCAAGAATGAGACGCACACAGACTACACAGCGTATTTACGCCGATTCAGGCGTTTAAGACAGACCCATCTAATGCATTTTCATAATAAGCATTCGTCGGTCGATTATGGCGCCACTCAAAAGATTATTAATGGTTCCTAGAAATGTAGAATTTAACTAATGTACGATTGAAAACAAGGGACGGACTGATGTGCCACCGGTGTCGCAAGGCCTACTGGATGATTTAATGGTAATATTCTTCGTATTATGATGTACTGCTAGGAAACAAACGTTTTACATTACGTGAGGGGTAAATGACTAGCCATGGCATTTAAGTCAAGCCTCGATAAAAATGGAAGGTTAAAGAAATGCCTGCTTGACGTCGCAGATACACACACAGGCAAAATTAGGGGAACACTAGTAAAAAACCAAAAATTCAAGAATATCTTAACGATGGGCATATAACAGTAATTCAGTGGCCATCAATATTCCCTGACATCAATCCAATGAGCATTTTTGGACCTTCTTAAATGAAAAGTGAAGTCTATGATACGTTGACTGAACAATCTAGGTGAAATGCGTGACACGTTGCTTGAAGAGTGGCAGAGGTGGCCCCAAGGTAAAATAGAACATCATCCGCAGCATGCTAGACGGATGGAAGCTGTAGTTAGAGCACAGGAAGGAAACACGCGATACTAAACTTTCATTTACTTCAGACAGGTAGACGGGCCATATTGTATTTACAGCTCCCCGGCAGCGGGACCTGGTGTTCAAGAATGCTGCCTTCTGTATCTGGCCCATCACCCAGACTCCTAGCGAGAGCCTCTCTAGGTGACGCTGGAGGCTCTTCGCTATAAGACCGTTGATGGTGACAACTATTGGGACAATGCTCGCTGACTCCAGACGCCACATAGTGGTAACTAAAAAATAAGTGTTTTCTTAGTTTTTATTTTTCTTTTTTCACGAGCTTATCGTCATGCAGGACACTGATGCAACTTGTGTTGATGTCAACGAGTATTGCTCGTCGCGCAGATCGATATAAATATCAATTGAAAACATTATAAATATCGTTTGTTTTTCTAATTGTATTATATTTTGGTGTGCACTAAAGTGTTCTCTCTCTCTTTCTCATATTATTCTATATTAATTCTTTTTTCCGTAATGCTTTCATTTTTTTGTTCCGCTAATTGTGCCCGTTTGTGTATAAAGAATAAGCAAGCGAAAATTACGGCATAAAAAACCCGTATTATGAATCAGAACATAAAAGAAATCAAAAGCCAGAATGAAAGCTAATAATCAAAGGAATACATACGAGAATTTCATGTCTCTAATCCGTTTAATTGAGCGCAGACCTGCAAATTGCTGTACTACATTCAAGCTTTGAGTCATCGCATGCAACGGTGTTAAAATGATTTATGCGTTCTACTTTCAGTCTAGACAATAGATGAATACCTGAATCGTGTCTTAATCTGAAACGCTTTCAGTATCCATTTAAAACAGAAATAAAGGCAATATCATCACGTACATTTGCAAAATGTCTTTGTATGTTCTGTTTTTAGTTCGTGGAGTACAGCAAACAGGCTGCTGGCCTGATGGAAAATTGTTATTGGCTGTAAAGGACATTTGCAACACCAAAAGCGCTGCAGGCCTGGACGCGGGTAGGATTATCAATCTAGCATCCCTGGTTGGGTTTGGAGCTTTCGTTTCGGCACCCAAGGACCATTTTCCTACATTTTGTACCTTACTTCCCACGACCTTTAGCATCCTCTATTCTGAGACCATTGGTACTCAAGTCATCCTTCACGAAGTCAAGCCAGTGATTCTTCGGCCTTCCCCTTCCACCAAGATATTTGTTTTCTACATAATTAACCGATGTACTTAAAACGTGGCCGTGCCAGCTTAAGCGATTCACTTGTGAATTTAATTATATTTATGAAAACATATAAATCAAAGTTCCTTCCAAAATTACTAAGATATTTTCTTGTGACGATAGGGTATAATATACTATATTTACGAGCTTTGAACTTTATGTTTTTGTTTTGATGACTGACCGAATTTACGATTGCACACATCTGGTGCAGCGAGACATATAGAGATGACCAACAGGTCATTGACGTCATTCCACTTCCCAAGCTTATTTTAGTTGTATGACACGATTTTCAGGTATATATCTTAAAGATATCTTTTTATACTATTTCAAGAACGAATATTAAGTATTTATAACGTAACTTTTATCATTTTTAAGACAATGTTCATCTTAAAGACAAATACTTAAACATTTTAAATTTAAATCATTACATAAAATACATAATTTAGAAGTACATCAAATAAAGTACCTACTACTTTTGTTTATATGCAATGAATGGGAAAAAACACGATCATTTAAAGTATTTGATTTTGTTTTTCTTATTGTAATACAGGTCGCGTTTGACCATGATCTAGTCTGACGCTAAGCGATGATAATATGGTCTAAGATGAAGCACGTTTACCTATTCACACGGGAGTTGGACTCCACAAATGATGATGATCGTACCAAAACATTATTGTAAAAATTATATTATATTATATTTTGTACGTTTTACATTTTTTACGTATCTTTATGTGACCTTCAATCATTACTTTCGTGTACATTTTTCTAGTGATTTATTATGTTGTTGAAAAATTAGGAATTATTATGTTGTTTTTATCTAATAGTAAACTTACGTAATACTGCAAACGAAACGTTTACTTAAAACATAACTTACTGCAATGCTGTAACTAACGTCAGCTTTAAGTGCAAAGACCTCCAGTATTGTTTTGGAACGTAAATATTTGAACACATAAAACAAGCGCACCAGTGTACCTATTGTGTTAGGGAGACCACCCTCATCGGTCGCTTGTCAAAGCCATACTTATATACAAAACTCTGGCAATCTTATTCTAATTTATAAATTTCAAAAATATCCAACAATGGCATATGACAAACCTACATAGTTGCTTTCCGACCAAAATGTAACTAGGATTCTTTTTCAACTTCACTAAAGTTTTCGGATAAAATAATAAGGGCCCCTAATTCTCCTACCGTCGGGCTTAAGCCTCCCATTTTTTTTACGCGAACGGACAGTATCCCTGCCCCGATTGTCCAGGCTGGTTTGGCGAGTTTGACACCTCGGTTGTCATGGTGTGCAGATTTCATCCCGATGTGCACATTAGATCAGAGAAATGGTCAAGTGGTGCAAGCCTTTCCGACCAGGATTCGAATCGGCGTCCTTAGAGCTACTCTGGCTTCAATCTAATGTAATTTACACTAGGATGGAGATAAACCATTTGCAACATGAAATGCTCTTAATCAATTCGACACTGATGCCGCTTTATCGTAGTGCATATGATTATGACGGCATAAAGGAATTAGTGCAATGAGGTCGCGCAGCCCACGCCAGCGGACAAAGCAAGGATCCACGACCACGCGTTCGAGTTATTACGTTACTGATTATGTTGCCATATTTTTTTCATTCATTCTCATTTGTAATAGTATTAAGAAACGTGGAATACAATAATAGCCTCCTGTCGCTAATAAAGAAAACACAATAAAAAAACTGCAGCAAGAAAAGATATAAAAATACACCAGTCAGGTGGAGGAGCATTAAATTTTTTTTTCTCTATTATAATAAAATACAACAATATATTATAGATTCAAACTTTGTAGAATATAAAAAATGTTATAACTTCAAAAATTTGCAGAGTGCATTAATTCAAGCATAATGAAATGAATGAAGTTTCGATCAGATACTGAACCTTATTCACTGGTATTCGAACTACATCAAAGGAGAAACGCATTTTCGTTATTTGGCTTTGGAAACCAAGCAGCTCATCGGACTTTGATCAGATTAATTTTAATTGAAAGAATTCTTTCTACAATTCTGATTTTTTTGGAATTTTGCAATTCATACTTCAAAAGTTAGAGGTTGATGACAAGACACATGACATTGATGATACCTTACAGACGTGTTGAGTAGCATTGCCTACATCTAAGTTTTTGCACTAAGAACGTTACAAATAAATATAATACGACTCTCATTTTAAGATAATGTTTCTATTACGTTACAACACTCATTATAAAGTGCGTTTACTGTCATGGCACCACATGCAAATAATGGACGGTGCTGTCATTGAGTTGTATTTAATGCAACAATTATTCCACGCGTAGGCGCACAGCAACGTGTTTGAGGCATGACGCTGTCATTTAAAAGAAGAGGTCGAATTAGGAAAGATCATTCATTCATAAATTTAAATGGAGATAAAGTTATAAATAAGTACCTCCTGTTTAATCGAAGGTTGTTAAAACACAATTTAATTGTGGATGCTAACATCAAAAAAGCCGTGGTGCCTTTGTGTTGAAGGCGGGTTAGAATTCTGTCCGGAAAGCAATGTGCACTAGTTATGTAGTTTTATGATCTAGAATGCATACGAGTATCGTTACACAATCAACACCTATTGACGGTGAACGATAACATTGCGATGAAGCGCACTCACCGAAATCGATGTGTCAAGCAGCCTTGGACAAGCGTGGCGGATATACTGTCCATTCCAAATAAAAGTGGGAGGCTCAAATTCAGCAGTGGAAAGTCTATGGACTTTTATTATATCACAATAAATACACCATCATTTGATTGATTCAGACTTATTTGATCATGCTGCTTCTAGGAGAGTTGATAGTGTAATTATTTTTAGGTTTCTGGTGATCTTAGTGTTTGAAATTATTAGAAATTTTAGACAGTGAAAATTTTAAAGTTTTAATTTTATTCGATTTTTATTCTGACGGTTAGGCCACTTTTCGGTAGCCGTGATCACAGAAGAAAGATGTCAAATGTCAATGAATTTTGTTATGTGTACTAGGCCAGAATTCTTGAAGAAATACAAAATTATATATTTTTTAAAATAGAACTACACGGAGAAAGACCACTTTTTAAGTTTACGCAAACATTTCCTATGATAGTTAATTGAACGACAAAACACATTAAGACAACACGGTCCGGCAGATGGCCTTCACGGTGTCTTATTTAATAGAACTGTTGTAGTAACTTAATATGAGCATGAGAATTGCAATCCTGGGTCTGATTGTATTTACGTAATTCTTATTCTTATATGCCCTTTATATAGTATGTGCTTTGTTTTTATTGTTAACATTGTAAACTAGTTTGTAATATTTTTTATAAAACAGATATAAGAGCACGTTTGTAAGTTACGGATAAGACTTATAAAGGCTAAGAACAGAACCCTTTTAACCCAAGATAACATTCATTTGTAATTTGATTATTTAAAAGAGTATTCCCGTACACACATACATATATATATATACCGAGTTTCAGCCAAATCGGTAGCTTTTCCGTGAAAGCGTAGCCAAATCAACGACTTTCTTGAATTAAGCAACTCAAGATTATAGCTAGCCAGATATTAATTTTGAGTTATAGCTCAAAATAAAATTTGTATTACAAACGAATCTAAGTATTGATTTTAATATGTAAAGAGCTTGATACAAAGATCGCATCACTCCCTTTTATGGGAATTTTATATAAATCACTTAACTAGGTGCTAATTAATTTCTTACATTAGACTACATGCAATAAGTAGATAACTTTTGGAAGAAGTTGCCTTTAATAATAAAACCTATACCTATTTTCTTCTGGCATATTGTTATGCAACAAAGTTGATAGCATTCGAGTTTAACTTTTCATCAAAACGAAGCACAGTTAGACCTACAAAAACTTAAGCATCGTGCAGATATCTTTTTGAATTTCGCAATTTCGTGCACCGTTGCATTGTTCGCGGTTCACCAAATGCAACAATTGCATATAGTTCTCTCGGATCGTAGGTATTTTTAGCGGAAGTAGGTCAATGGTAGTCTAAGATGTTTCGTGAGGGAAACAAAAAGCAACACATGTCGCCAGATGAGTATCTAGCTAATATTTCGTATATTTTTAACGTGTGAACTATTGTGTCAGGATTATCATTCTTATAAATCTTTTTCTCTGAATGCCAGTTATTGCTGGGTCGTCAATTCAACGTTGATAATAGTCAGTCCCATTAGTTCACATGTCCTGTTTTATGTTATAACTATCTTGGACGTTCAGAAGGTCCAATCCAGCAGCTATTTATATTACGTGATCACCTCTGCTTTTATTATCAAACCAGAACTGAAGACTCGCATGATGACAATAATTCCTCGGCTCTGCTCCTATTTTACATATAACATTAAGGACTGCTTGCATAACGATCGCCTTTAACTAGAATTAGTTAATCATATCAAACTGCCTAAATAAGTTTTACACAAGATGACAGTTTAATGCACAGCAACAGTCAAAAAGAAAACAACCTGTCATGAAAACGACACTCCGAAAGTTGACGACGAGAAGAAGAATGACAGTTCTTTAAACATATTTAGCGGCAAATTTTGCTTTGTGCAAGACGCTAATTGTATTTAAGGGTTAAATACGTTTTGTGTTTCTTAAATAAATTTAATCAACCTTATGCAAGCGCCCCTTAGATTGTTTAAATTAATTTTCTAAAATGGAAATATGTATCATAACCTAATGTTACGACTGGAGAACTAATAAGTCCATGAGATTTCTGTGCCACAGTCGAAAATGTTTAAATATATATGAATGTAAGCTATTGGACAATATTAAAAAAAACCAATTTGTTTGTTGAGAGACTTGGTGAAGGTAAAAAATTAACTTCTAGCTAAGTAGACTCATTCAGGCTATATCATACTTAATATAAATTAGGGTGATAAATATCATAATATGGTATTTATCACACCAATTGCACGCACGCTGCATGAGGCCGCTTGTGAGTTTATAACTCATATCACTCTATCACAAGATCTGCTCATTCGTAAAATAATGGACAATATGCCCACCACGATTGTCTGAAGCGAATTATTACACTGCTGGATTGTTTTTATAGTAGTTCTGAACATCTAAGCTTCTCAAAGATTGGCCAACGCGCCTTAAAAATTTTTGATATCGCAATCGTCTTTGGGTGGTGAATTTATCATTACGTACAAACGTATAATTACTAACTCAATACCGCCTAAAATGTTTTCCAAACAAATAGTCATTCGCACTGAGGTGCGAAAACGTCACGGAAATACTCTCATCTTAATGATATTCTGCTTTATTTTACACAACATTAATAAGTATCTTTAAATCTTATTTTATGTTTGCATTAGTTAAATAGTTATCAACTTGCGAAATAATCAAGTTCTTATAATCCCTTAGACATAAATTTTCCAGCTAAGTAACATATTGTCGAATAACTACGAATAGATGTCTGAAGAATTGTTTTAAGGACTTTTTCGCTAGGTGACGAATTACTTAACTAATGCAAAAGTAAATTAGGCTTTAGATACTAACCTGTCCATACGCGAGCACAGTCGCATTGTAGCCATCGAGCGCCGCCTCCACCAGCTTCCTGACACAAGTGTCGTATACCTCTTGCTGCGAGGCCGTAGGTTCGAAGGCGTAGTCGAAGGTGAACGCCCGTTCAGAGCCGAGTGCGATGCCACCATCTCCAGCAGCGCCGCCGGCTCTGGCGCATATGCCACACCCTTCGACCACCTCCCCTGGAGTCTGCGGCCGGATCCTGTAAATAAAAGAGTTTGTTATTTAACAATAAAGTGGCCCGAGTGTTTTCAGAAATTAACTGTACCTTACTTATATCGATTTCCATGAATTCTACTTATCACTATCTACACCTATACCCACACCACTCCGCTTATAGGTGCGTATGTGTGTATCTATAATATTATAAAATTTTAAACATACCGTGTCTGCTGGGCTGATTTCGATACGGTTTTGTTAACCGACAGCAAATTTTAGATTTAAAATCTGTACTACTTTTTATTCTGGGAATCCCGCGGGAATCTTCCGCGAGCGCGAGCGGGTGCATAAAAATTTGCATATTTGGGCACAGTTTTCACTCAAACTATAGCTTATATTCATTTTTATATGCTGAATATGCTGGGGTACTTTGTATCCTGGAAATCCCGAAGGATTTTCAAGTCCATGGACAAAGTCACGGGCATATCTATAAATTGTAATTTTAAGATCTTAAAATTACAATATCGAAATAATTTGTATTTCATAATTTATAGGGCTTCGCAGCCAATTTTACAAATCCGATTTATTTTCATTACTACCTATATAAGTTCGCGCTGTTGCTACGCATTTGTCCTCATTTTTGCCACAGGCTCTATTATACGCATGTTGTCTTTTAAATCAATTCAATAGTAAACCCTTAATATATTTTATAAAAACGTGGCTAAAGGTGCATAATTATAGTTCAACATGGAATCTACGTCTTGCTTTGATCGTGGTTCTCGCTAGACTACTCCACCCCTCCGTTCGGGTATTGTTTTATAGTAAACTGTATAATACAACAATCCACTGCGTGGACTGAGTTTTTCTAAGAAAACGTAATCTAAATACCTGGTTAATTTATTCCTGCGACCGGCCAACAAAGTCCAAAACAATAGGCTATTTTCTAATTGCAAATTTTAAACAAAAACTAAACAAAAGAATTCCAATGCGGGAAGGGTAATAAACCAGGTGCGCATTTCTTTGTCGGTATGTAACAATATCATTGTTGGCAACCGATAATGTTACTTTTATTATTGTAAGACATAAAATAACATTAAGATTTCTTAATATCTGGAATAAATTGACAGGAAGAAAATCATTTTTCCCAATGATATGGTACAATTTACCTTAATTTGTTTATTTCCCATTAGAGATTTTATGTTACATTACACATGCATTATAATTATTAACTTCTTAAAAAAATTATTATATATAAAACATTATGTCAAATATAAAAATTGGAGCTGTATATATTTTTTTTATTGCAGGAGTTCACCAGACAGGCAGACGGCCCACTTGATGGCAAACGGTTACCATCGCCTATGGACATTTGCAACACCAAAGGCGCTACAAATGCGCTGCTGCTCTCTTAAGAGAGACTGGAACCCGGTCACTAATGCCGGAACACAACTCAAGGTTGTTATGGCGACATACTTTAGACCAAGGGTGGTAGCCATCCAGTCGGGTAAATGCCCTACCACCTGGCTGTGGGTTGTTTTATCGCCTCTTACGACAGGCCGCCTGGCCACAGGAAGTCGTATTATTACTCCGTTCCTGCACGCATAAAAATAGAAAAAAAAACACAAAAAGATTTCTCTTTTTCCTTAAGTTTGCGCGACTACTCGTCGGATCAAAACCAAATAAAATACCTTCTAAAACGGCTTTATAAAGGACCTATTTTTTATTTCAAAATGCAATCCTGTTTTTGATGTTCTGAATGAGAAATAACTACTTAATTCTATTTTACTGATACATACATTCACTTTTTCAATTAAAGATGCATCAGTTTCTCTCTTGAATATTAAAATCACGAAGTTGAGCGTTGTAACGTACATAATAGCATAATTATTAATGATAATGCATATTTACGATGTTCACATAACTTTGAATAGCCTTCGAGAATACTAAATAAGGTTAAACAGCAGATTTTCTTACTACATGGCTCTAAATTTAATAAAGCGAAAACCACTGTTTTTTTCATCCAACAAACAAGATGACGACTGCAAAGGGCCGAGTTAGCTGGCGCAAACTTGGAAGGCCTAGGTTCAGCATTGGACTTCGGTTGGCTGACAACGACTATTTGTTGTCTATAGCCATTTTGGCAAAAACAGAATGATGTTTTTGCCATGTCCGTCCTCTTTTTATGTGACAGATATTTTTCATCCAAGGAAAGCCCCGGCCAGTGCAGGACTATTGTGGGAAATGATAACAAAAAGTACCGGGCTATTGGGATAAACTGCTAGTGGTACTAGGGGTCTGGGAATATGGGACTATGGCGTCTGCTCGTTGCAATGTTCAGGGAACATGGAAAAATGGGCAGACGGTGACTCGCCACTCCCTGTCTGGGCCCCAAAAAATGCCATAGAAGACAGGGCCAACATGGGTGTGAGATATTATTATCATTCTCAAAAGCCCGTTAACTATTGTGAAGCATATCTTTCTGTGTAGATAAAATTTACTAAGCACAATATGTATTCTATGTGCGCCACTACACACCAAACTGAAATTGCGATGAAAGTAACGAAAAGGTACAGAGTGTGCTTTGACACAATATTTGATTCCTATATAAATATAGTAAGAGTATAAGATGAGAAAACAGATACAATTTAGAAAGTATAGGACCTAGAAACAGAAGTCGCTTGAATAATTTCATCTTGCACTGCTCCTATGAGCTGTTACAACAAAATTGGACAGTAATTGAAGACGCGTGTAAAATGCCACTTAGTAGAAACTCTTTGAAACTGATTGATATAAATGACTGACACACGACACGAACTCGTCTGGACAACAAAGAGGAGACGTGTTCACAAAAAAAGCAAAGTTGCCACTTCGTTCACGGACTCACTGCAGATGACCATGAAAAGCATAACTGACTTGAAGAAGGGCACAAATGAACGTTTTTTAAATTAACTTATGGCGGCTCATCTACTAGGATATCCGTGCAGGAACTGAGAAAGAATACAATTTCCTGCGGCCGGGCGGCCTGCCGTAAGAGGCGAGAAAACAACCCACAGCCAGGTGGTAGGGCTTTGCCCGACTGCATGGCTACCACCCCTGGTCTTAAGTATGTCGCCATAACAACCTTGAGTTGTGTTCCGGCATTAGTGACCAGGTTCCAGTGTCCCTAAGAGAGCGCAGGGCATTTGTAGCACCTTTGATGTTGCATATGTTCATAGGCGATGGTAACCGCTGTCCATCAAGTGGGCCGCCTGCCTCTCTGCTGAACTCCAGCAAAAAAAAAAAAATAGGAGCTGGATCGCCTCGACATTCACATGATGATGAAACCGGTGCTCGTGGACTTCCGCGTACTTCCTAACAATGCTGGTGACAAACTCGACTTTCGGAAAAATGATCATATAAAATTTAAGGCCGCGTGAATCAAGTGACGAGCACATTCTAGTAAAACATATAATAAATAGATTGAGTTCGAAACTATTTTAACATTTTGATTACAGCGTAATATTATCTTCATACTGCAAATACTTAAAGACAATCGTTAAAGCGACATTAAAAAATAACTCCTTGACAATAACTACTTTTGTTATTATTAGAAGAAGCGGTTTCCGTGCCTCACTCCAAAGCTTATGCTGCCTTTAAACTGCAAAACAAAAGTTAAAAGCAAACAAAGATAATTACAATAATAGCATTAATATTAATATCCAAAACAAAGGAAGCGATTCATCATCATACACAAATGTTTCCCAGGCCCTTTTTCAATGTGCATCTGTTTATATCCGTTGCGCATACGTATTATGTCCCATCGTATGGCCGCTATGTTCCCTTTCCAACAGTTAATTGGGACTTCCGTAATTCATCGAATTGTGTATGGACTGCAGCCGACGTAGTGTCATAGCTATTGTTTATTTCACTTAGTATGTTCATACAATTTTATGAAGTAAATACAACAAAATTCAAAAAATCTTCTTCCTGTATATAAATAAAAATGAATCGTAGACATGTAATTACGCGCAAAGCTTGAGACGACTTTACCGATTTTGATGATATCTTGTGTGTGTTTGAGTCTTCGCATGGGTAAGATTCACAATTGGAACCAGTAGGTGGCGCTGGTGGTGGTAGTGGTGAAGTGCTAACAATAAATGTTGGGAAAACGAATGCTAAAATGTTCCTTATGAGAACTTAATTTTAATAGAAACTTTTGAGTTGAACTAGGTACTTCAAACCGCGACTTGCATTTGTAGATGAAAATAGGACGTAAATAATGGTTAAGTTTTAAAGAAAATTAACAATTAAATTAATTAAAACAATTATTTTCAATTTAACAAGAGAATAAGAAACAAAATAAAAAAATCATCAACTATCTTCCTTGTCAGAGAAAAAGAAGATTTACATTAAGAAAATTCGAAACTGCAAGTTCCCGCGAGATATAATGACAGATTATACGCGAGAGATATCGCAGAGAAAGCCCTGCTAAGTAAATATTAACTTCTTAAGCGTTTATAGCCGGAATTAATCTGGTGCAGCTAATCTGGAAAGACTGTCCGGATCAGCTGCAGAAGGTTTCGCAGTAATTGATTTTACAACAAACCTGTCAATTACGTAGACATCTGTTGCAAAGCGGCCATAAAGTTTAACGCAGACTATACAAGCTTTGTTCAGTTTGGCATGAGTCACCATGTAAATAAAAACCCAAGGTGGGATTTACCCCTTTTTAAGGGTTAAATATCGAAGTAATTTATTTTTTTATTGTTTAAAAACCTAATACGAGTATCTTAGAAATAAAATGTGAATTTAATTTATTAATTTCCCCGTAAACTTGACACTTTTATTTTCTGCTAGATTCAAACGATGATTAGCGCAGTGCCACACTATTATGGATGGATATTCATAATTTTATTCATCTCGTATGAGTTTCGCAGCTCCATTCAATCAATCATGCATAACAGCAACACTATCACGGGAAAGAGAAATTAAATGATCTTTAAGATACTGCTTCGTCATTCCATAAAACTGAGATTGAATTTCGTATAAGGACACTTCGTGTCCCTACGTGCCCCACAAAGAAGCCCTAGTATATATACCGCTACACTACGCTAATACGTTATCGCCAAACAATTAACTGAGGGTTGAAGAAAGCAATCAGCGTACACGTTCGACATTAATTTTGTTTATTTCATAGAAATAATAATAATTGTTGGAGATGCAGTGGACTGTTGGTTGGTTGGTTGCTGGTTCTGGTGCGAGAAGGATGCCGAAATGAAACGATGAAATATTTGCTACGGGCGGCTTTCAACGGTGGCGTGTCGGCGGGAGGGAGCTTCTTTCTTGCTTAGCGCGAACTGCTGCTTATCACGAACTACAAACGGGCCTCGCAAGGCGCCCTATATTTATACAATGCCGCCTCCGCCGACCCCCCACTTCGTTGTAACACCCCCTTTGTTTTATTTATTTAATTGCACTTTACATAAGCCTTATTTTACCTTATTGCTATTACAATATTTACAACATCATA
Source organism: Dendrolimus punctatus (assembly GCA_012273795.1). NCBI lineage: Eukaryota > Metazoa > Arthropoda > Insecta > Lepidoptera > Lasiocampidae > Dendrolimus > Dendrolimus punctatus. The sequence continues at coordinate 4,549,978 of CM022528.1, forward strand.
GATCCTAGCCTATCCTGTGGGTTCCTACATACATATGATCCATAGTTTCGAAACGCGGGACATTCTTACGGGCACTTTCCTCGCCCCCCGCTTCATGACTATAAATATAAAGCGTCGAGCGCGCGAGCGATCACCTCATTGCATAACCATGCGCTGTGGCGCGCGGACCTCTGCCTGCACTAACATTATGGCCTACTCGCTATGGAGTAGGCAGTAGTGCAGGCATACCTCACGGATCTGGGGCTCCGGTTGCGTTCTGCATTCCCGAAGCCCCGTTTCCGCTACCCCTTTGGGTCCCGGGCTCCAGGCGGCGTTCTGCACGCCTGGAACCCGGTTCCCTTATTTACTTTGAGTGCAGTACTACAGGCGGCGTTCTGCACGCCCATAGCCTGGTCTCATTTACCAGGATCTATTTGGGTTGTTAATGAAACGCAAACATTTAAACGTTTATTTCAACAAGCTTAAGGCTATTATGACAATACTTATTTATACTATAATATCACTAATTAATTAAATTAAGTTTAAACAAAACGATATACACGGTTATATGAAATATTATAAGACTATATGCATCTCTGTCCGACCCGTCTCTTTCTTGCGTTTAACGGCCGTATACATGTTATCTACGAGGCTTAGCAAATTACACCTATGCTCTTATCACCTGTGTAGACGGGTCGGCGAGTTTCTATGATGCTATTCCGTCGTCAACATTCTCCCGCCGTCGCGTCCCGCGATTCTTCTATGGGCAGCACGACGACTCTCTTGGTAGGCCGCCTCAGTACTCGTCCGCTGGCCGTCGTCACGTCCAGGACTCGAACCTCGCCGTCCTTGCCGGGATGCACTGCAGTCACTCGTCCTCGGGGCCACGTGTTGCGGGGCAGATTTGGGTCACAGATTATAACCAAATCGCCTACCTTAGGGCTGTCACCGCTCGCGTAGGGCTCCCGCCGGTGTTGTAGTAGCGGTAGGTACTCCTGCACCCACCGTCGCCAGAAGACATCGGCGAGGTACTGCGCGCGTCTCCAGTGCGCGCGCGCAGTCACGTCGCTGGCCTCGAAGTTCCCGGGGGCTGGCGTGTGGCAGTTTGGTCCCAGGAGCAGCATGTTAGGCGTGATGGCTGGGGGCTCGTCGGGACTCACGGCCACATGAGTGAGCGGCCGCGAGTTCACGGTGGCTTCGACTTCGGCGAGCAGCGTGGCGAGCGTCTCGTCGCTCGGGCGCTGCTCGCGCAGGGTGATTCGCAGCGCCTCCTTGACGGTGCGTACCATGCGCTCCCACGCGCGGGCCATGAAGGGTGCCGCCGGCGGTAGGAACCGCCAGGCGATCTGCCGGCGCGACGCCTCTTCCTCGATGGCGCGCCCAGCCTCCGCGAGTTCGCGGTCGGCCGAGCGGAAGCACGTAGCGTTGTCGCTCCAGAGTTCGGTGGGGACGCCGCGCCGCGCTATGAAGCGGCGCAGCGCGTTGATGGCTGAGTCAGTACTCAGCGACGCGACGACCTCGAGGTGCAGTGCCCGTGACGTCAGACACGTGAACAGCGCCACGTACCTCTTCTCCCGGTGACGGCCCACGGTCACCTCCAATGGGCCAAAATAGTCCAGGCCGGTGAAGGTGAATGGGCGCGAGTGATGTGCCAGGCGAGCTGCGGGCAGGCTTCCCGTCGATGGACTCGCTGGCTGGGCCCGCCTCAGCCGGCAATGGAGGCAATTCCTCAACACTGCTTTGACTGAGGGCCGTATCTTCATGACCCACAGCCGCTGCCGTAGCTCGTTGACCACCATCTCGACGCCGCCATGGTGTAGTTTCTCATGTACATGTTGTATGTACAACTTTGTATATATATGTTTCCCGTGTAAGATGGCAGGATTGGCCATCTCGTAGCTTATTTCTTGCGCCTCGTTGATTCTTCCTCGTAGTCGCAGTATGTTATGTTCGTCGGTTTCTATAGTTAAACCGGCGAGCTCTCCCTTGTTATGACGTCGACGAATCGTATCGATCGGTTTGTCGCCGAACGATTCGCGTTGTGCGAGCGCGATGAGTATACGCTCGGACAACATTAATATTTCCCCGTTGATGTTCTTAAATTTTCTTCCAACGTTATTTCCTTTCGGACACTCTGATTTTTCTTTACTCTTTTTCTTCATGTTTTTCTTCCAGTCGTCGTCTGGCGCAGCATTTTTCTTTGTCCTTTTATGACGCGCGGCTGCGACTGTGTTTCCTTGTCGTTTACACAGTCTGATAAATTGGAGCACGCGTCCCATTGTTCTCACTATGGCAGTCCAACGTGAGAAACGTTTGAAGTCGATGACGATGACGTCATTGTTTTCACTTAGTGTCGCGCATTTTTCTTCTCCGGTGGTTGGCACCTCGGTCTTCGTTTCTTGTGGCCAATTTTCTATGTCAAGATACAGGAACTTGGGGCCCGTAAACCATCTGTGTTCCGGGTTGAAGTCACTCGGTGTTTTGCGCGTTGCGTCGTCTGCTACGTTCAGCGCTGAGGGAACCCATCGCCATTCGTTCTTCTTAGTGAGGTCTTCTATTTCGGCGAGGCGATGGGCCACGAAGGTTTTGTAAGTTCGTGGTTCCGCTCGTATCCATGCTAGCGTAGTACGCGAGTCGCTCCAGTATGTGTGGCGATGTAAATCCCAGTCGTGTCCCTCTTGTACGGACTTCGTCAGGCGGGCTCCCAGAACAGCTGCTTGAAGTTCGAGTCGCGGAATGGAGACCGGTTTTGTGGGTGTCACGCGACTTTTAGCTGCCGCTATCATGATGTTGACTCGGCCGTCCGCTCGTGTCGTCCGTATGTACACAACTGCAGCGTATGCCTCTTCACTTGCGTCGACGAATGTGTGCAACTCCCTGACCTCTGCCGGTGTATATTCGTAGCAGCGCGGGATGCGCAAGTCCGGTAGAGACATCAAGTCTCTCAGCCAACTTTTCCATTTGTCTTGCAGTTCCTCTGGAATAACTTCGTCCCAAGTTGTTTTGTATTTCCATGTATCTTGCATGATGCGTTTCGCCGGTGTGGTAAGAGGGGAAATGAATCCCAGGGGGTCGAATATCGACATGATGAGCCCCAGTGCCTCTCTCTTCGTCGGCATTCGACTTCCCTCCAACACTTCAGCCGGAACTCTTCTCTGGTTGACACGAAAGCCAAGCGTGTCTTCTTTCACATGCCACATCAGGCCCAATGTTTTTTCTATTTCGCTCCCGCCGATTTCAACGGTGACTTGACCGGATGGCGCGAAGTTTGAAATCGCCTCCTTATAATTGGAGGTCCACCCTCGTAGTTGGAAACCCGCGCGTCGCTGCATGTTGTCAACGGCCGCTGTCATTTTCCTGGCTTCTTCAACTGGCTGAAGGCTTTGCAGATAGTCGTCCATGTAATGATTGACCACTATCGCCCTCGCCGCCTCTCTGTCTTCATTTTCAAATTCCCTCGCGTTCCTGTTTTTCACGTACAGGGCCACGCAAGGTGAAGACGTTGCACCGAAGATGAGCGACGTCATTCTATATTCCTCTGGAGACTCGCTGTCGCGGCGGTTACCACGCCACAGAAAGCGTAGCGCGTCCCTGTCGGCTTCTATGATCTTCACTTGCATGAACATCTCCTTGATGTCAGCAGATACTGCCACTGGATACTGCCGGTACTTCATGATGACTCCCGGTAATGATTGAAGAAGATCAGGTCCAGGCAGCAACATATCGTTCAGACTTCTGCCATGGTATTTGGCGGCTGCATCGTGGACCACCCTTATTTTCTCCTTGTCTGGATTCACGACTGCGAAGTGGGGAAGATACCACGTCCTCCCGTTGGTGGGGGGAGTGGAGGCACGCTCGGCGTAGCCTGACAACATCAAATTTTCAATTCGCTCTTCATACTTCGCTTTAAGCTCTTCATCGCGATCCAATTTCTTCTCCAAATTCTGGAGCCTCTTCAATGCATTTTCATAATTATTTGGCATAGGTGAACTTTCATCTTTCCATAAAAGTCCCGTTTCAAAGTGTCCGTTTTCCAAACGACGAGTTTTCTTTTCCAAAATTTCCAAGGCGCGTTGTTGGGGATCGCTAACCTGCGTCCTGGGTTCGATTCCCAATGATTCCAAAGCGAAATATTTTCTCATAATTTCTTCAAGCGGGTCGTGTTCTTCCTCCACCGTGCTCAGGTGTGAGCAGAATGCGACCGGCGATGTGGTTGAGGTGCGGCAGCCGTGCAGCACCCAACCCAGCTGCGTGCGAGAGGCGACCGGTTGGTGACGCGGGCCTTTACGCACTTCATTTGAAATAATCAGCTCCCAATTATCTTGGCCGATTAGTATCTTCGGTGTAGCTTTTTCGTAAATAAGCACATTTTCTATCTCCTGCAGATGTGCACAGCCCTGCACATCGCTTCGGTGAACGGTCTGGCTGAAGAAGCTCATGTTCCGTATTGTGCGAGCGTCCCTCAGTGTATGTTCTTCCGTTTCATATGAGCCTCTTATTTTGGCGGACACTCGCATGCTGTAGTCGTGCGATGATTCTTCACCGTTGACACCCTGCATCTTCATGGGGTCTCGAGGTCCGCTAAGTCCCAGTTCCTCTGCCAGCTGCGCGTCAATGATGGTCACGGTGCTCCCTTCGTCCAGTAGTGCGTAAGTGTGACGGCTTCCCCTCGGTCCGGTTATAGCGACCGGCGCCACCTTCAGATAGGCACGTCGTTGTTTTCTTCCATCGTTGATAACGCTGTTGATCGCGGATGCTAACACTTCTCCCGCCGGTTCTGACGTCACACTCACTGCACTTGGACTTACCTCGTTAACTTCAGGTCTTCTTTGGTGATGCAGCAACCGGTGATGGTGTAGTGTACATCCTTCCACTCCACAAGGCGGGGTGCGGCACGACGACCGTCGATGCCTACTTCTCAGGCAACGGAAGCACACTTTATACTTCTTGGCTAAGTCCCACCGCGCACTCACATCTGCTCCGATGAACTTGCGGCAATCACTCAGCTTATGATCTCGCTTGCAGACTGGGCACGGTTCGTTTTTTCTTATATTCCCACGTTCATTGTTGTTATTCACTATGTGTATGTGCTCCGTCCTCCTTTTTGATCGTGCCATCTCGCTCTCGCGTTCGATCGGTGCGTACGCAGCGCACTTGTCCGCTTCTTCATTCAGGAAGCTCGCAAGTTTCTTAAGTTCTGGAATCCCTTCAGTCTTCACAGCTGCGTAGTCGTACCACTTGTTTCTCACGATTGGAGTCAGCTTCTCCACTGCCATGCGTAGCATCTCTGGGCTATGTAAATACTGCGGCTTGTTCAATACTTCAATTGTTGCTACTAAATTTGCCATCTTGTTGGCAAACAAGCACAAGTCCCGAGGGCTGTCGGTGACTCGTGTCCATGTCTTCATTTTCTCCATTTCTCCAAGCACAAGGGCATCTGGACGGCCGAATCTTCTTTCCAATGCCTTTAAAATATCTTCAGGCCCCATCTGGGTAATCAGCAGGGCGCTGACGGCCTCCAGTGCTGCTCCCCTAAGGCTTCGCCGCAGGCGCGCGACGTTCTCCCCGGGCGTGAAGCTCCCTCCCGATTCCCGAAAGGCTGCCTGGAAAGACAGCCATTCGCCACTATTTCCGTTGAAAGTCGGGAGTTCTTGCATGTATCGCTGCGCCTGCCTTGTGCTCGTTCGCGCCGCCTCGGTGATCGCTTCTGCCAGTGACGTCACATCCATGACGTTTGAACGTGCAGGCGGGCCTCGTTCTGAGACCCGTTGTCCACGTGCCATATTTCCGACGTGGACGCCCTGTCCCCGTTCTTCCATTTTCCTTATATCGTTGGCTAGCGTCGCTGGGGCGGGGGTTTCCGTGGCATGTGGTTCCTGCGTTTGCGGCAGTCTCTCGAACCACATGTCCACTCTTCTTGATGGTAGTTCGTTCTCTTCTATGACGTCATCATCGTCCGATGACTCGGCTTGAATTCTATTTATTCTTGCTTGTTCAAGTTCAACGGCTGCCTCCAACTGTTTCAACTTCAATGCAGCTAGTCTCTCTTTGGCTTCCAGCTCGGCAAGTCGTCTGCGGGAAGCTGTGGAGCGGCGTGACTGCGGTCTTGAAGTTTCTTCTTGAGTGCATTCTTTTCTGCGAAATATTTCGCGCAAAACTGGCGGTGGCTGCGGCTGCGAATCCGTAACAGAGACCGGCACAATTTGTGTAGTCGTTGCTTTTACTGTCGTTGCCGACAGTGTCGGCGTTGCTTTTACTGTCGTTGCTTTTACGGAGCTAGTCTCTGTTCCAGATTCCGCCGTGACACTGCCAGTCGTCATTGAAGTTGTTGGTGTCTCTTTCGCACTCTTCTTGCTCGCTTGTGCAGCATCCTTTTCAATTCTGCTTCTAGTATTCGGCATTCTTCCGTTCTTCCAATACGGCTCGAAGCTGACCAGACAATGTTGGAGATGCAGTGGACTGTTGGTTGGTTGGTTGCTGGTTCTGGTGCGAGAAGGATGCCGAAATGAAACGATGAAATATTTGCTACGGGCGGCTTTCAACGGTGGCGTGTCGGCGGGAGGGAGCTTCTTTCTTGCTTAGCGCGAACTGCTGCTTATCACGAACTACAAACGGGCCTCGCAAGGCGCCCTATATTTATACAATGCCGCCTCCGCCGACCCCCCACTTCGTTGTAACACCCCCTTTGTTTTATTTATTTAATTGCACTTTACATAAGCCTTATTTTACCTTATTGCTATTACAATATTTACAACATCATAGATCCTAGCCTATCCTGTGGGTTCCTACATACATATGATCCATAGTTTCGAAACGCGGGACATTCTTACGGGCACTTTCCTCGCCCCCCGCTTCATGACTATAAATATAAAGCGTCGAGCGCGCGAGCGATCACCTCATTGCATAACCATGCGCTGTGGCGCGCGGACCTCTGCCTGCACTAACATTATGGCCTACTCGCTATGGAGTAGGCAGTAGTGCAGGCATACCTCACGGATCTGGGGCTCCGGTTGCGTTCTGCATTCCCGAAGCCCCGTTTCCGCTACCCCTTTGGGTCCCGGGCTCCAGGCGGCGTTCTGCACGCCTGGAACCCGGTTCCCTTATTTACTTTGAGTGCAGTACTACAGGCGGCGTTCTGCACGCCCATAGCCTGGTCTCATTTACCAGGATCTATTTGGGTTGTTAATGAAACGCAAACATTTAAACGTTTATTTCAACAAGCTTAAGGCTATTATGACAATACTTATTTATACTATAATATCACTAATTAATTAAATTAAGTTTAAACAAAACGATATACACGGTTATATGAAATATTATAAGACTATATGCATCTCTGTCCGACCCGTCTCTTTCTTGCGTTTAACGGCCGTATACATGTTATCTACGAGGCTTAGCAAATTACACCTATGCTCTTATCACCTGTGTAGACGGGTCGGCGAGTTTCTATGATGCTATTCCGTCGTCAACAATAATGTTCTTAGTGACTTATTTATTTAAGCCAATAAGTGGGGATATATTTACCCATATTTTTGCTTCTAAAACCGTAAAAAATATATATAGGTGTACGTCCTATTAAAATGTCCAAAAATATTTAAGTGAGACGTTAAAATTAAGAAGTTATTGTGTTGTTTTAAATAAAATATGTATAAGGCACCAACTCAAAATATTACAATTCATAGAGATAGTTTAAGTAACATCAATATTGCGATACTATTAAAGGCCAGCTAATATGTTCTCAGTTATATTGTATACGACCTATTTAACACTTAGTTCTGAATAACAAATAATTTGATTTGAGTGTACGTTATTATTCCAACTTGCAGTAAATGACACACGCATACGTACGTACCAAATACTCGTAGGCATTGCACTCAAAGTGCACAGGCCTATTGTAAGTACGCCGCGTGCTGCCTTATAACAATGGGCTGCACGCGATAGACCGTGCCGAGAACACCGGCGTAATGAGCCCATTCCCAACGTCGCAATTCCAATGTTCAAAAGTAAGATGGTGTTTCTAGCATTTCCCTCATATTTGAATAAACTCTAAATATAAAAGTGTAAGTCTAACATTTAAGTTCAATAGACTACAGAGATATTCCAGACAGTCAAGTCAGCCTGTACAAAATTCGTGTGTTATGGTTTGGACACGTAGAGATAATGGATAAAATACATAAAAGTAATTGCTAGCTTGGGACTCTAGGTATTTGTCTATTAAAAAAATATAGAAAAGAATGAATAAATATAACTGTGAAAAATATTTTTAGAACTAAAAAGTAGATTGGTGTTCAAAATTTATGATATAATAATATCGAATTTAATTATTGTGGCGCAACCAAAAACATATTATTTATAAATTAAACAAAAACATTCACAATCTTTTAAAGACATATAGCAGTACTAGGATGTGCAGATATAGTAATTTTATGTTTTACTTGACAGCGACTTTGAGATGTTGTAGAAAGAATTCGGTTTAGTTTATGGTTTTTAGCGTGAAGTCGGTTTTGATTTTGTTTTTGTTTCAGTTTAGTTGCGCAAATACTTTAATAGCTTTAGAAATAATATATTAAGCACCTAGAGAAATTGTACAACTGACATGAGAATACAAATTTTCCTTCTCACTCTTCGGTGTATGTATATGTTCTCTTCAAGACGGGTTTCTTTTTGAAGTCGGTTAAAAATTAATGTAAGCTATCGTTTTGGTGAAAACTGTGTCGAAATAAGCTAATTTTTATGCACCCGAACAACTACAAACCGCTCCCGGGAAAATTCTCACGGGATTCTCGACATAAAAAATATCACACTTATTATTACATGAAATTTGCTAACGATCAGTGACAAAATTACATGGGAATTTAAATCCTTTTTTAATTAATTCCTAGAACATTCTTGCGGGGTTCCCAGGATAAAAAGTAGCACAGATTATATTTCTAAAAATTTCGAAATCGGCCCAATAGTATTTACGTGAATCCCGAAAAAATTGACAAACCAACACAGACAAGAATTCTTACAAAAAGTACATCGTATTCTCCATCGTTTATATAGTTTGTTCCAGTTTTGTTTTAAATATCTTGAATGTACAGACACGGCATGTTTCAAATTTTATACTATTATAGATTTTAAATTTTGTTCCCGTGATAGGTATTTGGCACGCTCGCTATGCGTAGGACTGCACACAGTGAAGACGCCCGCCCTCGTGGCGGTCAATTGAAATGTCGATCAATTTTGCAACTCGTTTAGGCGTATTCGTTTCATTGTTCGTTTTTGCAAAACGGCTCTTCATTTGGCATTGTATAAGTAGGTGGGCAACGGTGTATGATGCATGGCTAAAAAAATATCAATTTTTATCTATACAAATAAATAAAGTTGAAGTGCCTGATTTATATCAAGATGTATATAAATACATAGTTAAATATATAAAAATAAATGTTTGTCTGCAAGTCCTTTATAAAATCGTAAACTATACATTTCGTCATGTGATGAGATTTAGCAAAGTTGTTGTGCATGAGCCAGAGAGGGTTTCTCAGTTGGTTGATAATTGGACTAGGTAGGTGGCGCTGCTGTCGACATATCAATTGAAGCTATTCCGGGCAGGACGACGTCTGCCGGGACAGCTAGTAGTTAAATAAATTACTTTCGACATAAATTAGATACTTGGAATTTTTCATCTACATGTCGGTCTGAAACTTTTTAAAATACGCTCTACAGGTTTTAATGACAAAATTAAGGATTAAAATAAGAATTTTATCTTAAATGTTCGTATATCTTTAATTTTGATATCTTGCAGGGCTCAGAAGATAATTAGGAGTATAAAGTCAAAGTTTCATTCGAACCAAGTAGCGGGCACGGCTCGTAAATGTAACTACAATCAAATCTATAAAATCAAGTCTATCCGGGATGAATCGTTAACCTACTATTTTTAGCTAACGTAAAACTTCTTTTTCATATTATATTATATGCCCTTAAGTATAAAGGCCCTTACATTACAATTGTATTACACTATCCAATAAAATGTTATGTATAAAATTATGTACAATTTGATTTTTTTAAAATAACCAACATTAAAATCATTTGATTTTACATTGACTTTATTTGGTGTACATAGACTAGGAAGTAAAAAATAATTTTTAACCTACATTTACATATGTATGACCTTCAAAAAGTACTCTCCAGTGGAACTTATTTTGAATAAAAACTTTTGAATTTGATTGATTTCATATCTTTATCGATATTTTCAAAATTACGGACGTATGACAACCAGAGCAGTTGTTACTATTTAAAATTTCTGAGTTTCGTTACAGTAATTCTAGAAATTATTCTTACGAATCGCGGGACTCGATTTAAAATGCCGTTGGAATTATTAATTATTATAGTTTATTAGAGCTATACAAACACGTATAACACAGGTACAACAAATATAACCGAACACAAAAAATACAAACGTAACGAAGAAGGTCGTAGTTCAATAAAACGCGCAAGTCCGTCACTTATTAGATTCCCGACTGTAGTTCACACGTCTTTGTTTTATAGTGCATAAATACAATATGTCCGCCAGACAACGTGGACCGAATTTCCTAGAATCAGCTTTAACATTTTTAACACCTGGCTAATGATTACAATACAACAATAGGCCGAACCATAAGTAAACAAAAGAAGACGACATGAAAGAATTTCAATGTTATTAGTTCAAATGCCGACGGGTAATAAATGTCCTTTGTTTCAGATATGCAGATGGATTTTGTTTTTGTCGGCGCCTAGGTTGTATGTAACATTATGTTTGGAAGTACAAAAGTCTGTAGTTACGGAGCATAAGACCCAGGTTATTAAGATAGTCATCGAATACTATAACAATTATACGCATGACATTAAACCCTAACTCTGGGTTTAACTTCGATAAAATATACGTCACATGATATGGGAAGCCCAGTAATAGGTTTGAGTCGCTAAGGGGAGAATGCATTTTACTAATCGATACAGTCCTTTACGTTTGCTTTCGTTTAGAGCATTTTAAAGCATTTCGGTACTTTTATTGATAAAATAGTTTGCGAAATTAATCGTTAAAGAACTTTGACATTTCGAAATTTTTATTTTGGAACAGACAACTGTAATGACATTTCGGAAGTTTACTTCCTGCTGAGTACATTCCTGATTCAACATCCGAGTCCCTTGTTATCTTCAACCTTTTCTGTTTATTCAATAACGACATTTTTCATCTGAAGTTTTCTTTCAGCCTATTAAGAAGTAGGGTTAATCGATTCTTACAGCCTTTTCTATAGCAGATTATCTACTTGATAAGTCTAAACTTTGTCCGAGTAAAATTGAAAATTACTGCCGTACTTTGACTATGGGACAATTTACTTAAACACAACATGTAATCGATTTTAAAGAACATTTAAAATTGTTTCCGAGCCTCATGAATGTAAATCACAAGCGAGCGAATTATGTCCGGTATTCCCTAATGCATAGAATTAAAAAATCAATACATCCCCAAGAGACCCAAAATAAAAGTCAGTTTATCTATAACTGGTTCTTACAAAATCAAGTTTTAGATATAATTTTAGTTAAATTGTGTCTTTAGATGATTAATATAAAATATATTAGATCCAATAATGGTTATTGTTTTCCTATCTTAGTAAACTTATTTAAGTTAATCTTAAGAATCATTTATTCTTGGGGGGCTTTAGAGTGGAGCACTGGTGACCTATCATCATGTCCAGTTTGACACACCAGATTTATTTGAAAATTTGTGTTGAAAAAGTAAATAAATTTCTTATTTTATTTTTTAAATTTACTGGTATAACTTTAGATGTGGATTAAGGAGTCCAAGATATTTAAACATTCTTATATGGTTCAATTAATTGTAAAAATAGTGTTCGTAATGTACGAGAGAAGCTTCTAAAGAAGAACAATGAATTATATAAGGGGCAGTGGGCCGGACACATTTGTCGCAAGATCGATAACTGATGGAGCTAGCGGGTCCTGCAGTGAAAACAGTGTCTCAGCAAACATACAGTAGGCTCTCCAGGCCACTGGATCGATAATTTACAAAATCGTCATTCTATACTGTGTACATAATCTATAAGAAATACAGGTAACGGATTGGAAATAGGAATTAAATTATTTATTAATGATTTAAGGTTAACGGAGTTGCAGACGGCCTCTGTGGTTGAGCGGGCCTTTTCCGGTTTTCCTGCAACGCAGAGGCTCCGGGTACTATTCCTGGTATGGTAAATTTTAGAAACGAATTTTCTCCATTATTTACTACGGTCTTGGTGTCTGGGATCGGTCCCAGAGTGGTCTGTAGTAGTATTACCTACGGTACAAGCGTAACTTGCTTAATTTGGGGATATACAGTGTGTGTTTTTCTGCCGATTAATTAATTAAGTTGAAAACAAAAACATCGTGTAGTAATATAAGCAGCTTATATCATTTTACCTTAAAACGAAGTAGCAGCTATCAAATAGGTAATGTTATGCAAAGGTTATAGTTTTCTACATCTACCCACGGTTTCATATCACGTGGGCGACTGGTTTAGCAAAATATTTGGGAGAGATCGTCCTACGCTCGTTCTACATTGCCTAATGAAGTTTTCGATCGGCTATTGATGATGTTTTGATTGAGTTTCATTGACTAATATTTCTATACTCGTATCCTACAATTTGTAAATCGCGGATTTACACTAATCACATTACTATACTACCTATATACATATCATATGCTATATAATCAAATACAATAAAGAAACTTAACTTTGTATTGTATTCTACCCATAGTCCCTATAGAATATAAGTAGAATACTGAACATAGATCACTGTCTTGCTGGATCGCCATACTGATCTTGCCCGAGGTAAGCACCAGCCTTCTGATCACCTAAAGAGTCAATGAGTCGTTTTGATAAATTTTGCAGAGGCTCATGGCCTCAGGACCCGACGGTTCAAGCGTCTCGACAGCTCCTCCTATTAACTTAAATCATTAACAAGGATAATTATGACTTGAATATCTGTCTACAGATACTCCACACGCTTGTAGACAGAAAATAATATTTCCAAACATCATACGTGTTTTACTATTTTTTAGTTTCTTCGCGATTTTCTCTATGCGTGACATGGTTTTGTAAATATCTATATAGACCCAGAAGTTTCTGGGTATAATGACTGCGACATAGGTGCGTAAACAGACGGGCGGATAGACAATGATTTTATTAGGATTCCGTTTTTTTCCAAATTGACTTGAATTAAATGAATTCCAATTATTTTGAAATGTATTATTGGATGTATACTAGCTGACCCGTGTCCACTTTGCTGGGCATCATAAAAAATTAAAAAATACTTATTAATAATCACAATCGAATAGCCTATGTCACTCAGCAATGATGTAGCTTACACTGGTGAAAGAATTTTCATAATCGGTTTAGTAGATCCAGAGATTAACAACGTCACAATCTCACAAACTTTACCTCTGTTTAACTATACTAATTATATATGACTATGTATATATGTGTGTATTTGTATATATTTTTCTTAAATTAGTTTGAGTATTCATGCATCTATTGCTTTTTTCCACCTGATTCATCTCTTTCATTTAGGTTACCTGGAAGAGATTGCATTGAGCGATAAGGGCGCCTATCGTAATGCCTAAAAATATTGTAAATATAGTCGGTTTTTGTAATTTTATATTTTGGTGTGCAATAAATAGTGTTATCTCTCTCTCTCTCTCTCTGACTAGGGAACCCTAATCAGAAAGTGTAAATATTTTTACGCTATTTGTTTGAATCTCCAACAAAAAGTTTTTTATTAATTTAATGTGGCATAGTACTGGCCACCAAACATACTAAATGTTTAAATTTAGAACATCGATGTTCTTTTGTTATCTGTTTTCCCTTAATTTATTTTTAAAATCGTCTGGCTTAAAGGTCTAGTTGCCAAGCCATAAAATAAAATAATTAAAATCGTCATTATATCACGCAAGTGCAGTTTTCTTTAATAATTAAAATATTTACAGTCCACAACAAATTAATATTTAAAGAAACGTTTAACACTATTTTTACTCAAATTTCGTAATAAGGAACCTATTCAACATTTTCCGTCTTACACTAACTCCTATCGATTTGTGAATAGCGACATAAATAGTTCCTTTATAGGCGATTCACATAATTTAAAGGTAATATCCGGAGCTTTTATAGCGATAGAGCAGTTTGCTTTACGTCTAATGGCGATGAGTGGGCGATTTCAAATTTCTTTTTGAGCGGTTAAATATACAAAAGCAAATAATATAGAAACTGCTGCGTTGATCAGGAAGTATTGGAGGTTATAATACTATCCGTGAAGACACAACAAACAAACCAAGTCACACAAAGAGCCTAAAAATTAATAAGGCACAGAAAGGAAAAAACAACACACATGGCACTAGTTAGGATAATATATGTAGGTATAGACATAAGGCACACTGCACATGCACTTCCTCACAGTACCAGCATGTAACAGATACACTCTACATAAGTATAAGTTAATTATTAAAATTAGAATAAATTAATATAATAGGTAATTCGTAAGGTATACCACAACACAAATATTATTGAATAAATGTCACACACAAAAATAAAAATTACGAAGAAGCGTGTATAAATACATCAATCTTTCTTTGAAATTAAGTTGTTGAAACGGTACAGAACTCGAGTCCGTAGTTGTTAAAAAAAAAACTATCCGTGAAGGAACTAGGCTGTTTTAAACAAACCTTACATAAAAAAATAAATCTACATGAAATCGCGTTTTTACTTCAAGATTGATGAATCACTTGTTTGATTTTCGTGGCTTATCTCTCAAGTACACAATCACAATACACTTCGTGTGCATCAATAGGTTTATTTCAAAGATCACCTTGATTTTATTTGAATAAACGCTAAAAATAAATCTCTGTAGGCAATATCTCGATTTGATGTATATGTGTTAAGATAGTTTCAATTTTCTGATATCAATGTTTATATGTACAACTTTGAGACGTATTTTAGAAATGATTTATCTCTTAAATTATATTAACAAATCATAATATCTCACTGCTAGATTTGCTTAATATATAATAAATTATTAAATGCTATCATAATATAAACATGTTTATGGACGATAAAACCTTATGAACTGACATAAATATATTTGACATGTTTTAGATAGATAGATAACACTTTATTGTACACCATTACAGAAAAACTTACGAACTAGTATTATTATAGTAGGGTACAAAGGGCGGTCTTATCGCTAAAAAGCGATCTCTTCCAGACAATCCGTGGCAAGAATATTCCGATTAGAAGTGACGATGGTGGTATACATAATTATTGTACGATTACTTCAATTTTATTAATAAATATATAACTATACTATATATACAAATATACAGATAAGTTATATACATATATAATATATGGCGATAATATGCAACTATTTAAACATAATAAACATATAGCTATATGCAATATAATATATACTAATTACATAAAATTACATATCATTATATTGCAGATAGAATTTTCTGACTAAGTTCTTAAATATTATTAGGGATTTTGCTTGTCTGAGAGCAACAGGCAATGAATTCCAAAGTTGGACAGCCTTAACCGTGAAAGAATTATTGAAGAACGTTGTACTAGCAATAGGAGTAATAAGTCTATGTTGACTGGAAGGGCGTAAATTGTGAGAGCAAGAAATAAATGTTTTAATGGTAGACATTTTATTATTTAGATTAATTATAGATTATTATATTGTATGTCTTTGATTATTATTATATTGATTAATTGATTGTAAAAATATGTTTATAAATCAATATTGTAATTTTAATTTTGCACACCGAATTATGGACCGAATGCATTGATACTCTAAAAACCGTAACATCTTTGTACATGCATCACGCAATAAATATTTCTGTTCTATGTTTTAGGAGACTTGAAGACCACGAGCCATGAAAATGGCCTGGAGTTTTGGAGGGCTTGCCTGTGGCTGTGGGAAGGCCAACTCGTAGCTAGGCTGGGCTTGAAGGTCTCCCCCGCGAAAACGGAGGCCATCATGTTCCATAGGAAGTTCCGTAATCCCCCCCCGGATTTGTCCGTTACGGTCCAGGGGGTGACGATCAGAGTAGGGCCCAAGATGAAATATCTTGGGCTAGTTTTAGACGGGAAATGGCTGTTCAAAGCGCACTTTGAGCAGCTAGTTCCCAAACTGGTGAGTTCCGCGGGCGCACTCTCAAGGCTTCTTCCCAACGTGGGGGCGCCGGGGGGTGCGACGCGGAAACTATATTCTGGCATCCTGAGGAGTATGGTCCTTTACGGTGCCCCATCTGGTTCGATGCGATTCACCGCCACAACCGAACCCTGCTGCACCGGGCGCAGCGGGTTCTGGCCGTGAGAACCATACGGGGGTATCGTACAGTGTCTTGGACGGCGGCGACACTCTTGGCAGGCGAGCTGCCCTGGCCTCTCCAGGCAGACGTCCTGTCCAGGGTTCGTCGTACCCAGCAGGATGCCCTAGCTAGAGGACTGACCTTCTGTCAAGTCGAGATAGAGACGGTCAGGAAGCGGGAAACCGCTTGCTGCCTCGTCGACTGGTCTCGTGACCTCGAACACCCTGCGGCCGGCGGCTTTACGGTGGACGCAATCAGGCCACAACTGGAGGAATGGGTTAACCGCACTAGCGGTACCCTCACCTTCAGGACGACACAGATACTGACCGGACACGGTTGTTTCGATCAGTATCTGTTTCGCATTGTGGGCTGCTTGCCTTCTCCGGATTGCCGACAGTGTGGCGCACCCGATACGGCGTTTCATACGCTTGTCGAGTGCGCTGCCTGGGCGCCGCAGCGTTTCGAGCTCGAGACAAAAGTAGGAGCCGTCGGATCGCTCGGCGACTTGGTAACGGCCATGTTGCAGAGCGACGACCGCTGGCATGCTGCGGTTTCTTTTTGTGAGGCAGTAATGTCTCTGAAAGAGGCCGCAGAAAGGGATAGGGAGCGAAGTCCTTCGGCGCGTGCTACGGTCTCTTCTCGAGGTCGCCGGCTTTCAGCCGGCACCCGGAGAGGCAGGTACGCGCATTACTTCCCTCCCTGAGTTAGGATCCGGAACGATGGGGGCCCTTAGCTACTAGGTAAAGCAAGGGACTTAACAAATACCCCCGTTTCGTAGTGGAGTGTGTTCTCCCAGGGCACACACGTAACTATGTTCTATATCTCAGTCTTTCCTTCACATCAAAGCGCAGGGCCGCGAAGGGAGGAGGGGGTTTTTAGTGGGTATTGAGGTTGCTCGCCCGTGCGGCATCACTCGGAGTCTCCACACTCCTCTGTGTAGTCCATAGCGGACGGAACGCAAAATAAAGCATACAATTGCTAGCGTTACCGCCCCCCCGTAGGCCTCTTGACAAATGTAATATAAATGTGGCGTGTCACCGATCGGCGATTATCTTAGAAGACTTATCGTTAATGTAAACTAATATTCATGATTCTTAAAAAAATCGTGTTAATCTATATATTAATACGTGAAGCAAAAACATAACAAAACTTTGTACCTCCTTTTACGAAAATTGCGAGGACAGAGAAGTATGTAATTTCGCACTCATATAGTTTATACAGAGGAGTGCGGAATATTATTATTATTTTAAATTTGCGGAAAAAAAATACTACAATGTATTTGACACATACACGCATATACTCTTTTGTTTATTGTTAAAGTCGAATTAACAACGTAGCTTTGGCGACATCTGTGATTATAGAAGTGTAGTATTTGTCAACAGAACCTTACAAATAATGTTCAAACTTATAATTTAAATTAATTGTTATGGCCGAATTTCGACCACGGGCGACCACTAGTAATAATTATTAGATCAGATTAGTTGCCTTAAAATAACATTTGATCTTTTAAGTATTGAGGATTTTTTCCGATTGGTTTCCGGTTTACACTGCATATAAATGTGAAAATTACCATATTTGGTTGGTTGTATGTTCATTTGTTTTTATTTCAGTCTTGCTAATAATTGTTTATGCCAAGTAAATAATTTTGGTATAAAAGTGCCGTCATACACTGCGAGTCTCTTTATGAAATCTATAACTAGGGTTATCTGGAAGAGATCGATCAAACTCGCCATAAAATCGCACATTGTTCCTGCCTTTAAATGAAATTATTGTTTATGGCTTATTTTATGTGTATCTGGCGTTTAATGTATATGATATAAGATTAAGGGGACGAATTTACTTGTGATTGCTTTATTCTTTACAATATTGTTACGACCTTAATAACGACAAAAGACAAATTCACACCTGTATACCTGTAGACATTTTAATACAATTTCGGCATTTGGACTTCTTGTGTTTTATTTGTGTTTAAAATTTGTAATTAGAAAAACAGCCCATTGTGTATTGTAAGCTTTTATGGTAGTGATTAGCAAGGTGTGATTCTAAGAAATTCAGTCCACGCGGCCGAGACACATATTGTATTTGTGCAGTATAAATCAATGACCCTATGGAGAGATCGGCAGTCAAGCAATAACCACAATGAGGCAAGACGTGTGTACCTTCGGTAATCTATATACTGACGGGCTTTGCGCGTGTTATTGAATCGTGCATTACGTTTGGGCTGGTTGTGTTCAGTTATATTTGTACCTGTGTTATATGTGTTTGTATAGTTCTAATTAATTCGATAGTAATTCCAGCCACATTTTTAATTCGAGTTCTGCACTTGGAATTCAAAAGTCACACAAAGCAAATGAAAAGCTTCTGGAGTGGTCCGAGTATCTCATGAGCATTAAGCAATTGCGAAATCCGAAAGCTTATATTAGTCAAATAAAAGCCCCAGTTAGTAACCTAAATACGGAAATCGATGCATTTACTGCTCCAAATATAAATATGCAAATATTTATGGCATATTTAAGGGAACACCATCAATTTATTACACCACTTGATGCCGCAAAGCTCATAAAAAATTTATAGGTTTGCGTGCAGTTGAAAGTTTAAGCTGAAATTCTGTATTTCAATTAGCGGTTGTTTTAGTAAATATTTTTGGATTAAAAATGCATTACTGTGAAGAAAGTCAAATGCAGTCATAGAATCTATTTTATATCGTAACGCTGTTATGATTGTTATGAAGTAATAAGGTTACCATGCAAATTACAAAGCATGACCTTACATAATTATATGCATATATGCAAGCTTCTTTCTTATGGAATAGACGTAGGTATGTTACGACCTTGGCACATTTTTTGCTTCGGCTTTTTTATGTGGCTATTGCGGTTAGACTTGACTGCCCCTTCCAAGAACATTGGATAAGGGTAGTAATCGGTTTAAAATAAGATGGTTTAGATGTAAGAATTTGTGCTAAATATAATATAAATAACACTACTAACATTAATTACATATTTATTACATTAGAGCTGTCGCCGGTAGACCGAGACGAACATACCATGAACAAATATTAGAATTGTTAAAGAAAGGTCATGTAAAAGCATTTAAAATAAACGCGCATGTATGAAGAGGTTAATGAAAGTAGGTGAAGCGAAAGTTGTTTGTCAGGATCGTCGCAAATGGAGATCCATAGTTTCTGCCTACCCCCATGGGAAACAGGCGTGATTTTATATATGTATGTACTAACATTAATTTGTAAGAAAATTGTAACTAATACACTACACTACATATGGACCCCGGTCTGATATAAAGTTTGAATTATTGAATATTCGAAATTGTATGAAAACAAAGTTAACATTGATAATACCTGATAGACTGACATTATGACATAAACGTGCGTATGCATTATTATATTTTTTTATTATTACAATTTCAAAAGAGTATGCTGTTGGATTTATTTTAAAAAAAGGACTGCACCGTTTAAACGTTTTGGTCAAAGCGCCACATACTGCATGAATAATATATGTGTGTCCGACGCACTCACGTGGCATTGCAATAGGAACTGTATTTCAAAATTAATTCAAAGTATGCACAGTTATTCTTTGAGGATGCAGCCGTCAAAATGCGAAGGGAAAACAATAAACATGTCAGATTTATTGCTGATATAACAAGCCGAAAACAATAAACGGATGTAACCTTACGCAATGCACACGTAAATGACCAAATTACGGGACGTTACGACATGATACCCACGATGGATGTACGGTCGCATAATCGCATTCTAAAGAAACAAAACTGAGAAAATTACCAACAAGCTTTTTTTTTATTGCATGAGTCCGGCACTAATGCCGAGACACAACTCAAGTTGTTATCTCGGCATACTCTAGACTCTAGACCATCCTTTCCCAAAGTGGGCTATAACGCCCCCCTGTGGGCGCTGCAGGCCCAAAGGGGGGGTAAGAGACCCCGAAAACCAACCAGAAGACCAGAAACATATTAAAAAGCACCAGATTCGTCCTTCACATTAGTT
Source organism: Dendrolimus punctatus (assembly GCA_012273795.1). Lineage (NCBI taxonomy): Eukaryota > Metazoa > Arthropoda > Insecta > Lepidoptera > Lasiocampidae > Dendrolimus > Dendrolimus punctatus. The sequence continues at coordinate 4,570,355 of CM022528.1, forward strand.
TTTATATAAGAATCGATTATGTTTGTTTTATTTTGAATAAACGATACTCTGACTGAATACTATAAAGTTGCGTTTCAATAATCATTCTCATTGGCAGGTGTAGCCCGTAAGAGTTAACTTGAGATCTCAGCGCCGTTGTGTACTACCTACTGCGCTTTCAAGTTAACTCTTGCGAGCTAGTAAAAATCTCGTGTAGAATTAATGTTTAATTTCCGCTAATATAGCTCACAATAATCAATTAATGTAATTTGACGTTATAATGGTTTTTAAGTAAGTGACAAAATGGGGGCGCTAAAAACAATTTATTCCCAAAGTGTATAGAATAAGTTTGGGAACCACTGCTCCATACCAAAGGCGGTAACCACCCAGACGGGTAATAATACCACCTGGATGTGGGTTGTTTTGTGGATTCTTAGGACAGGCCGGCCCGGCCGCAAAGAAATACTAAAAACGAAAATATAATAGACATGAAGTACATCAAACTCACCATTCTGATACATTTACAATTTTATAAGGAGAGATGTTGAAAGAGAAGTTTTCCCCTGTAAAAGATATCTCACGACAAAATAATGATTTCATGTACATATCTACTATAAGTTAATTTATTTTTTGTGTTTAATACGTTTACATAAAAACTGTGCCCCTCTTTTTTATATTAAATTATTTATATTTTTCATTACTTTTCGCTGGACATGTTTCTTTTTGCTGTAAAACTAAGAAAGATATTTTAAAATATTTATTCACTCTTTTTAATTTTGGCGTATTGTCATCAGGACTGAACTAGCACGCAAAATTGCATAACCTAAGTGAATTGGTTCTATTCAGATTTGACCTAAACTATCTAACTTACGTTACAAATTAAAAAAAAGGTTCAAATATAAATTTGAATTTTATTTACCCTTGTTTTTGCTATAGTCAAGTCATAATTGCATTTTTTTGGTAAAAACTTTCATATTAAAATTAAACTAAATTAAATCGGACGACAAATACATACTCGTATAATGTATATTCCCAAGATTAAGCATTTCTATCATAGATAGATATACAACGGACTACTCGAGGCCGATCCCCGACACCCAGACCGCTCAACCACATAGGCCGTCTTAGAGCCGTTAAAGACTAAGAAGAAAAAAGAACAAATAAACGGAACGTTCAAACATTCAAAGTCACTTTCACTTCTGTATGTATGTTAGTATAAACACAATACAGGGAAGATGTTTGTGAACGTGTTGATACATTAATCTTTACTGTTATTTGAGATGGCTCATTCAGATTGTCACGCTTTTATGATTTCAGTGGACATGCATAGTTTCAGATATCTAATAGTAAGATACAAGTATAAATTAACCTAAAATTATAAATTTCCTTTCTCTCTGCATGTTGAATTTTATCCGTGCAGGAACGGAGAAAGAATACAATTTCCTGTGGCCGGGCGGCCTGTCGTAAGAGGCGACAAAACAACCCACAGCCAGATGGTAGGGCGTTTACCCGTCTGGATGGCTACCACCCATGGTCTAGAGTATGCCGTCATAACAACCTTGAGTTGTGTTCCGGCATTAGTGACCAGGTCCAGTCTCCCTTAAGAGAGCAGCAGCGCATTCGTAGCATCTTTGATGTTGCAAATGTCCACGGGCGATGGTAACCGCTTTCCATTAGGTGGGTCCTCTGACCAACATTTTCGATAAAGAGGACGAACTTGGAAAAAATATTTTAGGGACGAATTTATGAGTTCGAAGTTGTCGCATAGCATCTAATCTCTAGTGGTTAAATATATATTACAAAACATATATATTGCGAAACGTAAAATAATTATATAATAATAAAAATAATTATATAATGTTATATAATATTATATTAATATTAAAATAATTATATAATAATAATAAACCTACTAATATTATAAACGCGAAAATTTGTAAGAATGTATGTTTATTGCTCTTTCACGCAAAAACTATTGAATGCATTTCGATGAAACTTTACAATAATATAGCTTACACATCAGAATAATACCTATATAGGTAATTATACAAATATAGTGTGAATTATTCAAAATAACGATTTTCCATCACCACGGGAGTGAGACCGAGGGGTGCAGCTAGTATTTTAATAAATGCGCTACAGTTAGGTGTACTGATAATAAAAACGAAAAAAATATTCATGCTTGCACGTGCCATTCTCAGACACTACCAGTCCAAAATGAAAATATGTATTATTATTTGTTGCACTATCACGTTTATTAAAGAAAGTAAAATCTTGAAGTCGCTGAGCATGTAGTTAGTATTTAGAACATACATAATATCCAAATTAAATGGCCTTATGACCTTCGTTGTAAATATTTGAAACATTCCATTGAAATATAAATCGATAATAAATTATACGATTGACCGTATTGAAACAATATATTACAATGTGTTCCAATTCTGTGTTTCGGTCGAATGAATTGATTAGTAGAAGCGTATCTTGGGAAATGGGGACATTGATAAGGTAATAGAAAATACTAGTTCCTTGAGTGAGGGAGATGTATATGATGTAATACGCTTTCCTTGTTTTCCTCTAATATGCCTACTATCTCTTGAGCAGTTATTATTGCCAAAAATTAATGGTTTTTAAAACTCATACTAGATCATTCATGTTTGGCTACAATTAATCATTGGTTAAGCTCGTTTTGTTATCATTAAGGCACTTGAATCAAAGGACCCATGAATTTAAAGTTAAGATAACAAAGTAAATCCAGATACCATATCTTTAATTTAATTACAATACCATAATAATTAAACAACACATAAAAGTATTATCCTCGCAAATTGGTAATGCGCCAACCATTTTGATGACGTAACCGTAGCCGAACACTCATTACCGTAAGCATCACTGGCCGGCGAGTACGCGTATATATCGAGTTCCTGATGACGTCACGTGAATTTTATTTGACAAGGTTCCAGCCCATTAACAATTTGCGGGGATAATAATACAAAAAGATATAAATTACATTTTAATATAACCTTGTCTTCTTAGGATACAGTCATCGTTTCGACCAAAACGGAACCATTATGAAATCCTTATATCCGTCATTTATTATTTCCATTCCATATTTGATATGCCACTACATAATAATGCTGTAAAATCAGGAATAATCTAAAACTAGTGGTCATTATTAGTTTCTGTTGTCAAAGTTCATATACTTCATATACTTCTATGATCACAGATTTCGCCAAGGGAACACTGCTAATTTAACTTTAACAATAAACAAAAGAGTATATATGCGTGTGTGTTTGAAATACATGGTAGTGCGTGTAATGTTTTTTTATTGATTTAATGTATTTTTTATGGACAACTTAAAAAAATATTAGCATTCTGCACTCCTTCTCTATATAAAATACAGTGTACGAAATTTCATACTCTGTCCGCGCAATTTTCGTAAAAAGGGTGTATACGTACATAGTTGTTGCTGTGTTTTTTCTCACATATTAGTATATAGATTAGGGACAAAATACACTTACTGAAAACTTATAAACAAAGTGAAAATAGATTTTATGTTAGCCATCCATTGCTTTTCGCCTTTGGGTGCTTCATTCAAAGATATTATATTCCTCGAGAAACTAGAGTCAAATAGGTACACCAATCGAAACAATCGCGCAAACACAATGTTAAATTTGCTACAATGATAACCGCTGTGTACCAAGCGTGAATCAGAGGCGATTGCACTGTGCGCCTGCGCAAGTAATTAATATTTGATCAACTAAGCGTGAATTTTATCTCAATAGGTATTACGGTCAACGGCTAGTAATATTATCTTTAGGATTTTTATAAGATCTGCTCCTTATAGGTAACGTGTGAATTTTAAATTAGTTTTAAAATATGTGTATATGCTATATAGCGTGACTTTAATGTCAAACAGCTGTCTCGAAAACCTTCTTTTCAGATGGTCCCGAGGGAAAGCTGTTACTATTGCCTATGGGCATTTGTAACATCAAAGGTTCTATAATTGTGCTGCCGCTCTTGAGACTCAAGGGGGACTGGAACCTGGCTACAGAACACAACTCAAGGTTGTTATGGCGACATACTCTTCACCAGGGGTGGTAGCCATCCGGAAGGGCAAATACCCTACCTATCCGTGGGCTGCTTTTTCGCCTCTTACGACAAGCCGCCCCGACTGCAGAAAATTGTATTCTTTCTCCGTTCTTGTACGGATAAAAATTATTGCTAGTGACGGGTGCCGTCAGTTTTACTTAATTGTGAGTAATTTATGTTAACTTTTTATTGCAAAGCTCACAAAAAGGTAGACTGCTTGTTAAAAGTGGCCACCGTCGCAGATCAGTATAGAGGTTTGCAACATCCGGGGCATGATTGTACATACATACATACATAACTTCACGCCAGGTCCCTTGCGGGGTAGGCACGAACAACAGAGCGCCATTCAGGCATGATTTACAATATTTAACATATGTTTTAAGAGGTAATATAGCTAATAAACTTACAGAAGCCATCTTGTGTAAATTTAGTTAGTATAAGAAAAGTAGTAACAAATGAAAGCTAGCTATAAAAAGAATATACATAGATAGTAATAGGAAAGCAGTATAAATATATTTAAATAAATTAAAAGAGGCCGCCGATAATGAAAGTAGATAAGTAAATAGCTAATGTAATAGATATAACAATGTAAATAATACCCTGAAAGATCGTGTTTGTCCGGAAGGAGAAATTTAAAAAAAATCACCCGGAGCGAAGCCTACGCGTTACCGGTCTTTAGACAGGACGACATAGGAGTATGAGGTAGAGGGTTCAGACAAGAGGAATAGGATAGAGGATGGGAAATGAGATTGGATTGGTCGGATGAGATAGGGAAGATGGAGGGATGCGGACTTGAGCCATCAGAAGTCTCACTCACCGCACGAAACAGGACTAGGTCTAGCCTAAACCTATTACCATTTCACGCAAATATTCTTCGAGAGCGTGGCATCATACCGATCGAGTTGGTGCTCTTATACCAGTAACTAAACTTACTCCATTCCGGTCAATGTTCGTCAAGTACGACTTCCCGACTATTACAAGCAATTTAGGATGATGGCAATATGTTTAAGCTGTTACTGAGATACGGCCACACAATAATACTAATATAGAGCAACTTAAAAAAACTAGGCACATTGTTACTCACGCGAAAACGAGACGTAGTTATATGTACAAACGAGATAGAAAGAAAATCGCCTACAAATTTCCAAACCCATTGAATATTCAGCAACTCATATGGCGACGTTGAGAAATTTGGATAATATGAAGCAATCAGAAGCAATATTCCCAAAACAATTGCCGCATTTTATAACAATTGCTCCAGATTGATCCATTACTGTTGCCAAGCAATAATTGCTGAAAAAATAGTCCGTGTAAGAAAGAGCACCATAAGAGCTGTAATCAAAACAATGATTCCAACTTGGCTCTACCACGTAATGCGGTTAGCAAAATATAGGAACCGGTCATTATTGCTTGATGACGACAAGTTTAGAATAAGCTGGCCATAAGACATCTTTTATATCAATTTAAAATAATGATAATTCAACAGCCTACGTCATCGACTTTTCATTGTAGCATAAAGTCACGTCGGCCGAATTAACTTGCCACAGCACAACTCTTTGTTTAGATAAATTAGAAAATAAAACACAACAGGTCAATGCGCTGTAAATGACCTAATAAAAACGTAACAATCATGAAAAGATAACCGTTATTAACTGGTTTAGTTATCTCGGCACAATAATGAGTATCAAAGATTTAAGGAAGCTGTGCCGCATAAATTATTTCGTCAGCAGCGGTAAAAACATTATAATGTTCTCTTTGATATAAACATTCTTTGAAATGTTTATTTATTATATACTACGATATACCCGCGACTTCGCCCACGCTTGACTTCAAATTCCCGGGACAAAAAGAAGAGAATGTAAAAATAATCTCTAGGCCTAAGAATAAGGCAATTTTAATGCACCCGAATTACTACAAACCACTCCCGGGAAAAATTCCGCGGGATTCTCGGGATAAAAAATATCATACAGTTTATGACATAAAATCTGCTGTCGATTATTGAAAAAATCACATGTAATTCATATAATTTTTCATCTGGCCATTTTAAATAATTCCCAGAAAAACTTCCGAGGGATTCCCAGGTCAAAAAGTAGCACAGATTTTAAGTCTAAGAATTTGCTGTCGATCAGCGAAAACCACATTGCAATCGGCACAGAATTTTTTACGTGACTCCCGAACAAATACAAAGTGACAAACAAGAAATCTCAAAAGAATTTCATCGTGTACGTACTCCATCGTTTAGATAGTGTATTCCAGTTGTTTTTTTAAATAGCTTCAATATACAGACACGGCAGGTTCAGAATTTTATAATATTATTGATTTGTGTATCCGGACTAGGTGCCAGGTGTCCCGATTGCCAGAGGTTTGGGAACACGTCCCGATTTGCACCTCCAAGTAATTATTAGAAGACGCCTGCATTAAATCATTCTTATTACAAAATGAAGACTTAGATAGACTATTAGAAATTTAAATAATTAACTTTAATTTCAAAAATTCATGTTTTATTGTTTGTCCCGATTTACAGCACTATATCTAGATTTATTTTACTTTCTGCTCCGATTTAAAACAACTTGGACCTGGCAACACTAATCCGGGCTCGCATTAGACTAGAAGCGAGATATCAACCCACTGAGTAACTTATTTTGATGTTTACACCAGTTTATTTGTTTTTCTTCCAACAATTTCAAAGTTACTTAAAATTATATATAGTACGTACAGTAAAACTTTTTATACCTACTATTTGTTCATACAGATGTTATGCATAATTGTACCGGCCTATTAACCATGTGCGACATACATTTCCTTGGTAATAGTTTTGACATAATAATGGATTGCTGCTGCTAAGTTATTTCGTTACATATGTATGAAGTGGTATTTTTACCTTCACTTTTAACTTAACTTAAGTAATCAACCCACGTAAAGACCTTCGATAGAAATGTCGCTCAAATACTTAGTTGTTGTAATTGACATTTCCTGTTCGACTTTTCTGGGGTTGATATTTTTCAATAAGTCAATCAACGTGTATAGATAAATATATCTCTCCAAAAGTCGGTTACTTACGGGCGTAATATCGGTGTGCACACGTCCTACTACCGGGCTCGGGAATTTCAAGGGATCGAAATGTATATCCGTCAAGGTGGATTACCAGGCTTTACACATCGGTAATCACAACGTGCAGGTTAACTCATGATGGTTGCCTTTATCATCAACGTATAATTGTAACAATAAGCATATACATAGTCCTACGCGATTCGATGTTTGTCCTTGGTGCATTTTTATATGATTATATATACAGGCATAATCACTGGAATTAAATTTGTCTAAGGGGTCTCTACGTTGGCCTTCCCATGGCCCCACGCAAGCCCTGCAACAGTCCGGGCCATTTTGTGGTCCGTGGTCTGAAGGAGTATAAAGCCAAAACCATGAGACTAGTGACGCAACATGGTTCCTAGCTAGGATTCGATATGTTAGGAAAATAAATGAAGGAGTCTAAGTCAGTAAGCTCCTGGTACGATTGGTTTCCAAGTTTTTCCTTGATGGTAACTATACCACGAATTTAATTATATTACAACGATATTAACAATCTTATGCCAGAGCATTGTGGCATGTAGCTATTAGGAAGATCCAGCTGTTTTAATTTTATAATTTATTGATGTAAAATTGCAAAATATATTATGTTATACTAGGGCGGGAGGAGTCTCATGAATGTGATCAGCTGTGACAAAGTCGGGGGAGGGTCGATAAATTATTAAATTCGTGTGACGTAATGTGGATGGCCCTTTAAGGGTCTCTAGTCATTAAAAATGAGTTCAGTATTAATTCGACGACTCGTTCAAAACCACTTCGGATCATCTAGAATTTACGCTCTATCATTCCATTGACTGTATGTTTCGCAACAAGCTGAGAATAGGTCTACAGTACACGTCTCTATTGTTTTTAATTCGCTACGGCATAGTGCAAAAGGTCTCAGAAACCTTGTAATCTTTGTTGACGACGTGCAATAACATCAATTACACGGAGGTTAGGGCGAAACATAATAAAATTGATAATGGTCCTTTAACAGTTGCTTGGAATAATGACGTTAATTCAAATCTTGTAAATATCTTGCAGGATCGATCACTATTAAAATTCAAGGCTAAAGAGTTATCTAAGAATAAGACAAAAACGTAGTACCGCTTGTGAAAAGTGTTTTCGAGCTAGTATTGTTAATGCATCAAATAACAAAAGAAACAAATTAAACAGAGAGGATATACGAGCGAAATTCACTTGCGTGAGTGTTTATTATTTTATTTAATGCTGAACAATGGTTTTTGAGTCATAGTAAACCATCTCTTGTTCATACTATACATTCTTGGTGCATGCATATTTCCTTCTATTTTGTATACTGGTATGTATGTATATTTATCTCTGTCTCCCCCACCCCCCAATTATGACTTACTTCACGAGGCTGCCGCCATCGTGTCGTCGGATTTCGTTTGCGGTGTTAAATAAACAGACTGAGCCCGGCTGTTTATGACTTTATAATTTTTAGAAAATAAAGCATATATGATTTGTACTAGAATAATTACTCTGGACCACTAAAAATAAAAAGTGGCATGTACTTTTGACCAGACCCATCAATTCTTAGGTACTTCGTTGCGATGAATCTTTATCTGGCGTCAATTTGTTTCCTATACCTTTAAAATGTTGAGGGTGCTGGGATCAAACTGCTACAAATCAATCAAAATCACAGTCGATGTATAGACGGTGTCCGTTTAATAATTGAACGCGATACAACACACAATATTTAAAACGTACACCAAGGCCGTGATGTCATAGAGCTGATAACACGTAATACCCATAAATAAAGATAACATCAGTTAAGCGAATTTTTTACACGATAGGTACTTAATCATAAATGGACCGTTTTTGGTATTTGATCAATGTGTCTGTTGACGATAGAACGCTGGAACAACGGCCCACTCGGTGTTGCCTCTAAACAAGTACAAATAATATAAATATATAATTAAGTCCATGTATATAAAATGTAAGTAATTCAGTATTTACCCGTGTCTTTTTTTAATCAAAAAAATGTGTGCGTGTACTAGTGGTACACACGTAAGAAATGAAACTTCTCTATGACCTTATTTTTCGAAAAATGATCTACTATAATATACAGAAATTGGTTAAATACATAAAGCCCCTACCAAGAAAGAGATGGCGCGTAACGGAAAAATGTGACGCGTAACCGAAAAATGTGACGGTAATTTTTTTTCCAACGCCGATAAATAAGTTTCACTTCAATAATAGCCAATTGATTGGTTAGAGTAGAATGCACGAACTTTATTCGCGATTGACCAAGCAGTTGCCCGCGACCCCCGACCGGGGGTCATTGAAAAGGAATCAACGGCTAACTTGTTAAACCCTTAAAACCTTATTTTAATTTTCTCCTTTGCACCATTGAACGTTATATCCGTTACAGTGTCGGCTTAAAAGTTTGACTTGAATAAGCTACGAAACCGTTCAATGGAACTCATGGCAATAATTTTTATCTTACATTATCATATTATGTTTCGTTTCGATATCTTACAGGGTTCAGACGGTATGAAGATAAAATCAGATGAACCAAAGGTCACAGCTAATTATGTATATGTGTACTTTCTATAACAGGAATGAATAAATTAAGCTTTTCTCCTAAAAATAGGATATTTATTATTCATTTAATTTTACAGTTACAAATAAAACTACAAAATAGTGGTGATGTACAAAGGCGGCTTAACCCTAAAAAGAGTTTTCTTCCAGCGAACCTAAGGGACTAGCGAGAGTGAGAAAACGAGCGGCAGGGATGGGTACATTAAAGTTATCATGAAAGTACTTATTGAAATTAAATTTTACATTATAAACAACATACAGATATACATACATATACTTACATACACACACATATATGTACATAGCTAATATATACATATATAAAATACATATATACAGGTCTCTTTTGTCAATTCATTTTTGAGGGCGCGCTAATTCTCGAATGTTGTAAGTCCATATTTTTTATAACCATCCCCCGCCCTCTCTCAGGTTTCTGATTAGGACTCATTAGACATATCACGATTTTGCAAATCAAATCTCACTGAGCTCTTGAAGAGCATCGCACACTCCGTATGAGGCGAGCGGTATCTCTTCAAGAAAGATGGATTAGATTTTGTATTTGGATAATTTTGACCTATTAAATAAACCAAATATTTTGGAAACATAACCAACATTGTTTTTTCTTTATTTTCAGTTTTTATGTCAATTTTTCGAAATTTCCTTTAAGAGCACTGCGTGCCCCCGCAAAAGTAGCCCTGCATATATATTAGTTAATTAGGAAGATGAAACTTCATTATACAGCCAAAACCACTATCAAAATTCTATCTTTAAATAACAATCGAAACCGCCTAGCTATTCTTCCAGTAAATAATTGCAACTAGTAACAAAACCAATTGTTCAATGCTGTCACGTCGCAACACCAAGCCGCTTATTTATTGGCTGTTCTAAGTCTTTTTACGAGTCATTACATCATGTCTAGTGACACCTAGAGTGGCATATTCACACGGATTTGTCAGTTTGGTCACGCCGTGTTGTTTTGACTAATGGTGGGTTCCTATATTTTAAAGCGCAGGACGGAACACCCAGTTTTAGTGGGTATCCCTAACTGGGGAGTGTCAATAGCATGGTACCAGGTCCGACTGGACATGCTAGTGCCACCCGCGATCTGGCGAATCCAACGCACGGGTCGCGTGTCCTTGTAGTGAAACGCAACAAAACCACCAGTCTGGTGGTAAGACATTTGTTCGTCTTAGATTCCACCACCGCTGGTCTAGAGTATGCCGCCATAGCATCATTGAGTTGTGTTCAGTCAATTATTAGCCAGATTCCAGTTGCAGCAATATAATAATACCTATATTTAATCTAGCATTGGTTCATGTGTCATTGACGTGAGTGAAATGCCTAATGAAGTTTTTTAATTTTTTTTATTGCAGAGTTCAGCAGACAGGCAGATGGCCCACCTGATGTAAAGCGGTTTCCATCGTCTATAGATATGCGCTGCTGCTTAAGGGTGGTCTTAAGGGAGACTGGAACCTGGCTATTGATACCGGAACACAACTCAAGGTTGTTATGACGGCATACTCTAACCAGGGATGGTAGCCATCCAGACGGGAATATACCCTACCACCTGGTGTGGGTTGTTTTGTCGACTCTTACAACAGGCCGCCGACTGCAGTAAATTGTATTCTTTCTCTGTATGAAGTATGCTGTACATAGTAAATTACCCTAATAATTTCCTCCACATACAAATCTGCTAATGGTTTATTTTCCTAATAACAAAGCAGTTATAAATAGCACCAGGTTGTTTGTAAGACTCAGTGATAAAATCTTCTACAATCATCTTTATATCTTCCTATATTTTTTATATTGGTGTGCAATCTAGACCTATCTATCTATTTAAAATACGGAACTAATTGCGCGATACATAACGAAAATATCTCTAATCGAGATACTAAGTTTCAAAAGAACAGACAAGTATTATGTATGAGGCACTTCCCACAATATTTCATGTTACATAAACAATTGTAAATAGCCAATAAAACAATTTACACCAACTCTTATGTAATGTTAGTTACCATATTACACTGACTCAAGCATTATGGCAATGTAACTAAAATAAACATTTTACAGTAGCACTTCTCCATTGTAACAAGTGTGAAACAATTGTTCAATACATGAAAGTAAACACTAGGTCTCTGGGTCAAATATTAACATAGGTGTGTTTGGATTCACTTCATTATAAATGCAATATTTGCAATTTGCCAAATTGCAATTCGAAGTCCTTCAAAATATGTTTGCTTGTCAATTATTGAATTGTTTGCATTATGTACAGGTAGGAAACTATTACAGGACGTTTAAAAAAAATGAAATAATAAATAACAGTGGCAAAGAATAAAACAAAACAAAAAATCATCAGTTAGTAAATTTATTGAGTGTTGAAAAAGAAAATTGCATAAACTTTTCACATTTGTTATAGATTTGTGTTTGTTTGACCACTGTCTCACCTGATGTTGAGTGATGACACAGTACAGAATGGAGCAAGCATACTTAAAAATACCTATCCACTTGTGGCTTGAACACTCCCCAATTCTATTTGATGGGAAAAAGGATATAATTTATGAAATATTTTAGTTAAGACTAAATCAGTCCTTAATAATAAATAAGTAATATCAGTCCTTATGTGCAGTAAGAATCTTCATATTCCATGTTTCACACTAAATACAGAAATGCTTTTAAATTCTCTGTTCATGATATGACCATTGCCTTGAATATCATCCCTCATCATACATCTATGGTTTGTAAAAGACCCAGTATTGTTAGAAAATTATTCCCTAGAGAATAATTGTTATGGATATTTAACGCAGCATGGAGTCATTTCTTAGTTAGTACACTAGAAAGTAAAAGCTCTATTATAAGAAATGCAAAAAAATTCAGATATCAACAACACAATTTTTAGAATATTTATCTATCTGTTTGTGCATTATTTGACAATTAACGAATTGATTTAATGAAACTGAACACAGAGCTAGCTTATATCCCAGTTCAACCCTTAAGATACTTTTATCCTATAGAAATCAAGTCATTTCTATAGACAAATATAGATAAAAAGATGTACCTGTGATCATGTTCTTTTTATTGGTGTCACCATTGAAATTCACTAACTTATATGTGCTCATCATACCAATGCAATCTGATCAAAATTTCATGTGCACATGCTAGTCTTAGAAAACTAAGTACCTAAAGTTAACATTAGAAATAGATCTATAATCTTATAATAGACTATTTACTAGACCACTGCCAGAGGGAAATATGCCCAGAAGGTTGGCTGTAAATCCACACTGGTCTAATGTAGCATCATAAATATTTTTGCAAATTTCTGTGAAGAAACAATTGCAAATAATACAATTTTATATATTTTCTGTGTGCTTATATTTAATTGGTGTGTGTTGAATTTAGAAATAAATATTTTCTTTCTTTTAAATTTATTTGAAGAAACAATAGGTTAAATTTCACTAGATTAGCTGTAGGAAGTCTATACAACTAAATAGGCAGTTATAACCAGCACAGACCTGACTGCAACACGGACACTGGACTCATCGCTGGCCATGGCTGCATTTGCCCACCTGTACAAACAAATAAAATAAATATGCTTACTACTAATTACTTTTATATGCAAATTAGTTACTGACCTTCATTACCTACTCAATTGGTTATAAGAAAATATTTGTATAATATATTATATACATATTTTGTCTTTATTTTCTTTCTTTTTCCTTGTCAATGGTTATTAGGGTTCTATAACCAAATGCAAAGAACAGAACAAAAATTTTATATCCTTTATTCATCTATAAATGCTAACAGACAATTTTAAGAAAACTATTGGGTTTATATAGGTGAAATTTGACAAAAATATATTATATATTCTCAAATGTGAAACAGTTAGTATACTTTTCTATAATCTCTTCTCATACTTGGATATAAAATGATTGTAATGAAATACCTATAGCTTAAGATAGTTTACAGATGGAGAGGGTCATAGAGTCCTTATTCTAAGATATGGGAAAGCTTCAAGATGGAATTAAAATATTTGCAGGGAATGCCTTGGACATCAACTTCTTTGTAATCAATATCTGATGCAGACTTAATTTTCAGATTTACAGACATTAGAAATAATCCATTATAAATAAATGAATAGAGAGAATACTATGACTAGAAAAAAATTATAAAGATAATTTGTTTCAAACTTATTAAACTAATAGTGAAATTGCTTATTATGTGTTCACTGTTTGATTATATCACAATTAATCATAATATTGAACATAAAATGAAATGAATGTCTTTAAAAATGAAGCAATCAATACTGATAACAAAATGTAAATTGTAAACATTGATAAGGATACCAAAAAATCGCAATCCACATTTATTTATTTATTCTGTTTAATCAATGAACTTGTATGATGTTAAAACAGCTGTTAATCTCTTACAGGTTTGGTAATTTGTTGCTAATATATTTATTACAGCAATATTTACATTATTGCACGTATTTCTATAGATTTCTTCGAGGGCCACTAATAATAGCAATTAATGTAATACTTAATTATACACAAGAAATACGGAAGACAAATGACCACTAATGAATCCTATGTTATTAGCATAAAGTAGGCCAAAAATCCTGTTTAAAAGAATAATACCTTTATAAAAACCATAATGCGAACTATAAGCCACTAAAAGTCGCCGATAATAGGATATTATAGCTTTTTATGACTAAAACACCAAATCTACGAAGTTATTCTACAAGTAATAATTGGGGTAAAGTACTTTGAAGTTTTCGATGTAATACTTACTAAGACACAAATATCCTTTTTTCTGTTACACTAGATCACATTTCACAGAGCGTCTGCGTCATAAAACTACGCTAGATCGACCACTAACGATATTTATGTCCATCTTTCACCATTGTGACAAGATTAGACCCTTACCTACAATGCGGAACTCTTCATTTATAAAAGCAATGCCTACAGAAATTAATGAACATTGTAATTTACCGTAAAATTGGAAAGTTTCGCGTTATGTTTATGGTAAATAACGGATTTGCAGTCGAAACTGAAATTAAATATTGCGCCGTTCACAAAACACGACAACATGCACAAAACGACGGTTGACAACTGCTAACAGGAGAACTGACAGTATTGATAGTTGCGCATGTTTTGACGTAACGGGTGGGTATGATGTCAATTGTCATTGTGAAGTTTTTGTTAAAAATAATTTATAATGGGAAGCCCTACTTTATTATGTGGCCGACTATCACACTGATGCAATAAAAAATCATGTAACATTCTCCGTATAAAAGTATCTTTTATAAGCTTCGTAGCTTTATAGTATATTTAAATATCATCTTAATCTCATGCTAAAAGTTTAGTATAAAGACATAGATGGCGCTGTATTATCATAGTTACTTCACTCAACAAAATAAAAGATGGCATGAAGTGATAGTTAGGTTTTATTTATCTAAAATTCCCTTTTCTAGTGCCAAGTAAAATTCAGTTCTTTCACTCTGAGCAAATCCCAATAAAATAAGTTACAAACGACTAAAATTTAAAAAAATGAAAAGAAGTGTTAAAAAAATATTTATTTTCAAACTTCTCAATATTAGAAAATATTACTCAGCAGGCCAAGTCATAAATCTTATATTATATAAAATTCTCGTGTCACAATGTTAGTTACCATACTCCTCTTAAGCGGTTTGACCGATTCTAATGAAATTTTGTTTGCATATCGGGTAGGTCTGAGAATCGGACATCTAATTTTCATCCCCCTATATGTTAAGTGTAGTCCACCCCTAAATATTTGTTTTTATTTTTAGATTTTTTTTACTTTTTTATGATACAGCATTAAAAAATACATATAACCCTAAATTTTCAACCCTCTACGATCAACCCCTATTTTTTTTGTTAAATATCGATTAAAGCTTTTCCGGGCAGGAAGGCGTCTGCCGAGATAGCTAGTAAGTGTATAAGTAAAGGTACATAAATCTTCTGTTCTCTTGTAAACGTCGAAAATATAAGCTCTCTTCAGGACCTCAACGATTGATGGGTTCTTAATGAACAGATCTTATTCCTCATTCGAACCTCGATTTTTTTTAAACTTCTCCCCGTGTAGGCAAATACGCAGCTCGCTGAATCTAGTTTTAATTAATTCATCCAAGCCAATAGCTCGAAAGCAAGAGGGGATAGTGTGAATTAATTTAAGGGTACAATTTAAATGCTCACCAAAAATATTTTTTGTCCCTTAGACTAAGCACCAAATAAAATATATTACTTCATGTAAATTTAATCCACTCTATACCGAGGTGCCTAAAATCAAAAAGTTTTACGTTCCAAAATAAATATACACTCATCAGAACAATTGTATGTTTTGTATTTAAATTCTTTTTGCTTATCAAAATGGATAAATGCCCACCAAATATTGTTTTACTAAAACACTAACATTCAATCCGGCAGTTTAATGTGTTGAGGAATATATTTAAGACTTATTTATAACAACTGAAATTGGTTTTGAGTGGAAAAAATACATATTCAATTAATTAATAAGTTTGAAATTCACGACAATGATCTGGTAATTTTGTCGCCGAGACGTTTTTTACGTTTCTTGACGGGATTGATCGAAATAGGAGACTGTATGTATCCGAATATTTAAATATGTGGAGTTTTAAACATTCGGTTAGGTTAGGTTTTATGTAGACCAAAGCCAGAACCGACTGGTAACCATTCACTATTTATCTTATATATTAATGAAAAACAGAAGTGAGGTTAGATTGACAAAAACATTAATAACTCAGGAACTATACATTTCCCGTACATAGGAGTTGCAGAAGGGGTGAGTTTTCCTCTCCCCCCCCCCTGCTCATTACTTATGATTCCGGAGACATATATGTAAACCACACCCTGTTTTAATCAAATTCATAAAACAATAAACAAGCAACATGTGTTTGGAATACGCAATATTATATATGGTATTAAAAATAATTGTACGTTCGACCATTTGCTTTTTTGCCTCAGCAAAAATTACTAAATTGGAAGTGGAGTAACAAAATATTGGTAATATCTATTTAGCGATCATGTAAAATATTTGGCCTGAAATTAGCTTTAAAGGCGTTTATATATTTTTATGGCATAGCATAAAAAGGAAAATAGCTTCATTTCTACAATACTTCTGGAAACACAATTTGGTGAGCATTTATCCATTCTGGTAGGTATTTCGAATTTATTGGTAGTAAAATAGGTGCATTTCTGGTAGGCGTTTCAACACAAGCCTCAATTTAATTACTGATCAGCAACAATGTTGTTCTTTTATTCAACGCACAGCTTCAATTTAAATGTAATTTTTACGATATTTTTATGGATGAAATGAAATTGTAATTGCTTTTTAAGTAAGTTTACTTTGAATGTCGGAGTAATGTATATTTTTAAACCGCTTTAACAGTATTACTTTTTCATTCGTATTATAAGCACTGGGAAATTACTTGTTTGAATAAAATCTTTAACATAGAAACAGAAAAATTATAATCAGGTATGTGTGGGTGGAATAGACCAGTCTGTGTGTATGTATACTTTGGTTTTTCTTACAAGATATATTTTTGAAATTTCAGTTAAATTGTGTATTTGGATGATTAATTAAAACACTTTTTGACCTTAATTTTAGCTATTTTATATAGATGACAAATTAAGAGTTATATAGTATAAAATAAAACAACTTAGAAAATTAAAAATAACGGTTGCATTGAATACACAGTTGAATTGTACCAATTTTGAATTTTGTCAGGTTATAGTTTATTCAACTGATAACTTTTATCTGATGATTGAAAAATTAACCCTAAGACATTTAAAAATAATTAAATAACGTAATTGATCACAAAAATTAATCGTGTAATGTACAAAAATGGTCTTGTAAGTAAAAATAATGTATAGGTATGCATATGCAAATAAAAGATTTATAAAAATCGGATCAATTCTAAGCTGATGAAAGAAATGATGAATACCTCGGTCAAAGGATCCATGACGATTCAGTGAGGTAACGTAGGCAGCCTTTTGAGCACCTTAATCATAGATTCGACGAAGATGAGATTCAGTATTCCACTCATTATGTCAAAGGATTCTATAACCCTATACTATTATAATAAAAAATAAATATTATTACTCGTGCAAGAACGGAGACAATTCCTAAATAAGAAGATAATTTCCTGTGGCCGGGCGGCTTGTCATAAGAGGCGACAAAACAACCCACAGCCAGGTGGTAGGTTATTGAAGTGACACTTCTATATAGACGGGGGGTATTGAGATTTTTTCTGTCACGAAAAAGCGTTACTGCCTTGGTGAAAGGCGAAATATTTTAGATTAGACGTGGTGAGAGGCCACATAATGTTAGAGTAAACTGTCGATGTTTTTATTGGTTCCGAATCTATCGTACGTATGATACGTATCTAGCTTAATAAATCACAATTGGCAGAAAACCTGCGAAAAATCGAAATGTGTGCTGGGACACATAGTAGAAGTGAAACTTCAACGGATAAGTGGAAAAACGAATGGCAACGGATAAGTGGAAAAACGAAATGCAACGGATAAGTGGAAAAGCGATTGGAAATGGGCAAGTGGTAAAACGAATCGCAACAAAATTTTATTTTTTAGTTTTACGGGCAGATAGTTAGTGTACTTGGCCAATTTGAAAACCACTTGTCCGTTGCGATTCGTTTTCTGGACTTCAGTATCCGCAGTGCTTAACAATTTTAACATATACCCGAGGTGGGAGGCCCGTTAATGGGGTAAGTCAATACACTGCTCGTTTTTAACTTTTTTAAACGGAATTTAACGCCAAATATAATTCGAAAACAGAATTCAACGGTGTTTTAGCTTTAGTGACTGATTTTTTGTCGTCGTAACTATTGATATACAAAGATAATGAGAGGTGTATGGTGGTCCCCCACTGACGGACTTCATTACCTTGACTGTACTTATTTAATTTTGTTAATTTGCTGCTCGTTCCCTTTTCACTGTTTTATATGTCATTTCGTGGTAGTGGCTAGCGCACGCATCCTTAACAAAAGGGCGTGGGTTCGATCCTGGCCGGAACACATGCACCACTTAGACAGTTTTCCGACCTAATATGCATATTGTTACAATTACCACGTGCTAACATCGGTGAAGGAAAACATCGTGATGCAACCTACTCATCGAGATAACCGATGTGTCAATCATGCCAAGCCGCCTTGGACAAGCGTGGCGGGTATACTGTTCCTTCCCCTATGATGGGAGGCCCGAGTTCAGAAGTGAGACATTTATGGACTGTTGTTATTATTATCTGTGAACCGAAGTCCAAGATATTCGGTTTATAGTTAAAGAACGCAAAAAAAACAGACCATTACGTACTAATTTATTGATAGGAAATCACAAGTACTAACCAACCAGATACAGGATAGGACTTTACGCAAGTTAGATCACGTGTAAATTCAGTATCCTTCACGCCAAACATTATGGTCGTTTTCACTTGGCACCAAGAAGCATAGCAACAACAGGGTTTCATTCAAAAGTAGGTAATAGGTATTTTGTACCATTTTGCATCTAACTTCAAACATCGAAAGACCGTATACTTTAGCTCAGATTATACGTATTAAACTAAATAAATAAAAAGTAACATAATTTAACAAAGTAAATACATAGAAACAAAAAAATATTTGGCACATATTAAATAATAGCATATTGTCTTCTGTGCTCAAGCTTCTTGAATTTTATCTTAATGTTATGTAATAAAGTACAGTGAAACTTGTTTAAGTGGAGCATGGATAAGTGAGAGACCTCCGTAACTGGAACTCATGCTGAGGTCCCAACACTTTGACACTGAATTACCCCTGTTAGTGGGACGAACCAAACCTCTATATCTGGAATTCGTTCTTTCGATTTATCATCATAGTTACCTCTATTACTGAGACAACGAGTGAATTTTATATGCATAGACCTCTGTAACGGAGATAACATCGTTTTGTTTGTTTACTTACTTATTCTAACTGAAATGAAGCCTCTGTAAATGTGACAGATATTTATTTACACCTGGATATTTGAGACACTGGGTAAGTGGAATACCTGTATAAGTGAAACCACATTGCTGGTCCCTTGATGTCTCACTTAACCAGGTTTCGCTGTATAGTCTATTTTATTCTTTCTACAATAGACTTATAAGAATTATTAACTGGAAAAACAGAATTACGAACTACTATTTTTCAAGCCAGTTCAGGGCTAGTAAACAAAGTAACGTCGGCTATTAAAATCTAGAAAGTAAACTCTGCTAAACAAATATATGCCTGAAGATAAAAACTCTTGGATCGAGTTGTACGCGTTTTCGTTTCCGAACATTAACTCGGTGGTCAAAGTTTTCACATTTGCACTAGAGGCGGCCGCAAACTCCGTCTTATATTGCTGCAGGTGTCGTCAACATGTTATGAATGTTGCAGATAATAAACCTGCTAAGTTTGATAACCTACATACATGAAAATGTTCTAAGAGAGACGACAAAGTTCACTGGTTTTTACCGCCTTTAAAAAACAATGTTCTTAATTCATTGCGTAAATATATTTTGTTATTATTATATTGTCATTTTGTTATTTGTTTACGAGACACTAAAAAGTATGTAATCCAATATATCGTAAATCTCGAATATTATTTTAACAGATCTTGTTTAAACCGATTTACGTTTAAGGTATTTTTTAATTCTATCAACGTTATTTACATCAGTAATTTCGACCCAATAGTTTTAACTTTAGTTGCTTGTGTATGTCATTACTTTTTCATCCCTCAGCTACATACGTACATTGTACCCAATTTGCCCATTGTTCCAAATTATCCAAAGTTTGGTTAGTGAAGTGATTGGTATTAAATTTGGGCCATTTTATCCCTTTTGTCAAATTTTTGGTAGACTTGGAGAAAAATGGCTGTGACATTATTACGTAGACAAATGAATGTTCCGACTTTCTATTTATTACTCCAGCCAAATGGTTACAGAGCCTTGGTGGCAAATTACTATATTCATGTTCATGTAAATATTAGTAGGTGCGCAATCCAAGCCTGCAAGTATGCATATATTGCTGAAAGGAGTAAATACCTACAAAAAAATCACTATTATTTTTACGGGTTGACTTTGCGGAAATCGCCCGCAAAAGAAAGAAAAGTAGAACATTTTAAATAATATCCAAAAAATGTATATTCAACTGCCTATATAATTATACTGGAAATAAAAGTAAGTTCAAAATATATTATATATAATAAAAAAATCTACACTAAAGCACGTCAAGCCCCGTCAGACCACTGTCACCTGAAGGCTGGCAGCATTACCTTGCTGAATACAGATGCTAAAAAAATGATTTCATAGTTGAATCTATATAATATTATGTAAAAGCACTTCTAGGCAACAGTAATTTGTGACGGTTGACAACCACTGCTTCGCTAGCTCAAGTAGCAATGGTAGGCAAGGCAAATGGCAGGTCAAAGTGGGAACTTATAATAATAAAAGACGCATTGTTTAGAGCGGGCGTTCGCCCCGACACGCGTTAACGAACACCGTGTGACCACACGTCGGTGCTTACGCTGCGACATGCGTGTGCCCACAATGGGACCTCAGGTGAACATATTGTTACCTACACTCGTAGGGTCAAGACTGAGTCAAAATTGAAATCTGTGAAAACACAATAAAACAACAACACCCTTACAAGTGTATATCTTAATTGTAGTCTTATTATATTATCTGGTTCTTCTATATCGACAGTTTAGTTAAGAGTTTACTTTGTATTAAAGTTAGATTCTCTGAAAATGATCGTTTTTAGCAAAAAGGCCGACCATTGGTTTGCAAGAAGTCTTGTAAATATGCATTTTTTGTAATTGCTTATTTTGGTTAGCGAAGAAGTTTTTTCAATCGTCAATCGTTTGTTGACGATACAAATGGAAACGATGTAATTTAAAAGTCCTGTTCCCTGCCTGTTGACCTTTAAAAAATCAAAATTCAATTTTTTTATCCATAATAAGTTCCACTGGAGAACAATTTTTGAAGGTCATACATGTATGTCAAAATGTATATCTACTTCCTATTCTATGTACACCGCTTTGCATATGTATCGCTGTTAAAAGAAGAAGCGGCAAGAAACTAAAAAATACTTTTTCATAATAGTTATTTATATTATTATCTCAGGCTCTTTTTATTCCTTGTCTCTTTCTTTCCTTAGTGTCAGTCTCTCGTTACAGAGCAGCAGCGTATTTGTAGCACCTTTGGTGATGCGAATGCCCATAAGCGATAGTAACCGCTTTCTATCAGGCAGATCGTCTGCTTGTCTGCTTAACTCGGCCAATAAAAAAAACTACGAAGATATAGAATATGCAAAAATCGATTGACATTGTTTATAATTTTAGTCTCTTGTCATTTTACAAATAATACATAATTCAACAATACAACTCAGATACAAAAATAGATCAGATAGAAAAATAGAAAGAATAGATTGATGTTTTCTAACATAAAAAATAAAAGAAATATAATAAGACACGGCCACACGAAAGCTGTGAGGAAAACAACTTAAAAACATAAATAGCTAAATAAAGACGGAGTAAGTACTCTTTGTAAAAGCGTCATAAGGACGTCAGGAGGGTTCACCATTTGTTAGCGCTGAGAGTCTTCAGGTCCTCTGCCTTTGAAATAAACTACTATATTTTTAGGTTGGCAAAAGTTTCCGACATATCTTTAATAGCTCTTCATCGAAGTGGAAGGCGAGAACAAAATGCATTTTTAGATCAAAATTTCCATTTTTGTACTTGTTATACCATTCACAAGCGATTTGTTTTGCTCTTTCAAACACCTTCTTTATGCAGTAGAAAATTGTCGCAAGCAGCTTTTTCGGTTTTAAAACCTGGAGTAAAAGCTATAATGATGATGATAATTTGGTTCAAAGACACATAACTGAAAGAACATGACGGTGTTCAAAGACATTGAGTGATTCATGTTTATATGGATCACTTTGGTTGAATCGGTCTAAACCTAAGCATCTAGGCTGGTCCAAACAGTACTTCACTTTGCGGCAACGCCTTGTGCTTTACAAAGCCCAGGTGAGGCCGCTTATGGAGTACTGCTCAACTTGTGGGCTGGGCACACGCCTACAGCTAAATCCCCTGAACAGTATTCAACGTCGAGCCGTTCGCATTGTCGACAATCCCATACTCATACTAGAAATTGAACCTGAAGCTTCTACGTTTCAGTGGCTGTCAAGAGGCCTAGAAGGAAGTTCTTCGAGGACTCATTAAATAAAATAAATTCAATCATAAATATAAATTGAACGATAAAAATCATTGGATGCTGTAATGAATAAATACGTACAACAAATTCGTTTCCCCTTTATCGTAATTGAATTTCGTCGTGGAAAGCCCAATTTTGTAAGGAATCAGTCAAATAACCAAACGTGCGTCTGACAGATGACGACACTTGATGCGTTTATTATTATGCCTCTGTGATTAATTTTGGCTGTACCAGGAGTTCCTTGTTGTCATTTCTTTGCCGACCTAAAAAAATCTAGTCAGTACTATAATACTTTTGCGTGGGTTCTCCGCATGAGCCTGGATATGACAAAAGTCACGTCGAGACCACACCATGTAGACAATGGAAAATACAATAGAAAACATTCAAGAATTACATAAGACTTTGTAACCAACCATAATATGACTGTCATTTTCATTAATTGTCTATTTTATTCGTTGAGTGCTAATGTAAGTTGCAGTCTACAGATCTATTACTCTTTAATTTACCCCTTCGTAGCTAGGCACAATTTCGAAAAGATTGAGTCAACAAAAGCAGCCCCGGATCTAGAGGAAGCAAATTCAAACTTCGCAGACATACACAACTCGTATTAATGCAATTTTGACCACTGAGACGTCCAGTAGTTTAAGCACATAAATTACTTTTCGTGAAGCGCGTAGGCATAGTTTAAAAACCACGAGCAGCGATAGGCTGTAATTGTTGCGTTTCTTCCGGGAGTTTATTTCCATCAATGGGTGTCTGATGGCTGAAATGATGATAATGATTGAGGTAAAAGAGATCCAGAGATCAAGATCCGGGGCTGAACAAGAGGATTCAGTAGGGCTGGGCGAAATTTGGGAAGTTCCGTTGAGTTTTCATGTTGTTTACTGGTATATACCTATATAGTCTATCGATTCATTATGTAGATCATAGGCATGCGTTCACTTCAGTGTTATTGGATTTTTAACCTGTGTTGCATTTTTCCATTGGCCAATCCCAGAATTCTTGTTTGTTTTACTTTGGGTTTAACAATGTATTATGTTCCTGTATTATTTTGCTCCAGCCGTAGACGTCTATCCACCTATTTGTCTGTCTATGTACATGAAAGCTTTTTACTTAAAAATGACTGAATCCATGTCAAATGAAAGAAAAAAAATGGATACTATATGCCGCTGTACGATGATGTAGTGATATTTACAAAAAGATAATGGTGGTCACAAACATGTTGGTTGGTGTTCTGGATGTGTAAGTTTCTAATGATATTTTCCTTCACCATGATTACCTAATAGTTTTATTTATTACTGTCATCTCATCATCAGACAATTGATGTCTACTTCTCCTATTATATTAATGTACTCTGTGTGTTCGCTACTGGAATTACGGTGGTGAGTAGGATGTATGAGGTTGCTATATTAAATTAGAAAAACTGCGTTAGTGATGAGGTGAAAAATCAGTATGAAACTTTGTTGATATAATTCGCTACATAAATTCAAATGACATCATTTGAATAAGACTTGAGTTTACAGCACATTAAAGCCACCGTTACCCGATCAGCACTGGATCGTCTCGCTCACAAAGTAATAACGTACTGCTCGGTATGTATATGTCATAAAATTCTAAACAGGCCGTGACTGTGCATTGAAGCTATTTAAAAAAAACGAACTGACAAGTGGAAAAATGAATCGCAACGGACAAGTGGAAAATCTTCAACTGACAAGTGACAAAATGAATCGCAGCAAAATTTTAACTTGAAGTGTTACGAGCAGATTGTTAATGTGTGTTGTATTTGTCCAATTTGAAAACCTGCCTTGATAATAGAATAAAATAATGTACGTACTACGACTTTGCAGAACACATAATTATTTACAAAAAGTGTCGCGATAGCATATGTCTAACTATTATAGTTATGTCACAATAAGTGTTTTTTATTTTAAAAATTAATTAAAATATCCGCTCGAAAAGGATCTTTATTTGTATCTTGGTATTCATCCTTATCAAAATAAATTACTTCATATTCAAGACTACTTCAATACATTTATAAATTTTTTGAATTATTCAATTCGGACATTCCATTCGAAAGATATCATGAGTTTAAAAATGTAGTATCAGTACATGCGGCCGTGACGCTTTTTCGTGAGCGAAAAATCGTAAAATCGTCTATATAGAAGTTTCACTTCAAAACCAACTGGAACAAATTATATAAACGTTGGAGAACAAATGTAATTATTTTTAGATTTCTTGATTTTGAAAACTTTGAAAACCTTTGTTTTCGATGCGGGTTTCGCTGGTCGACAGCAAATTATTAGACTTGAAATCTGCCCTACTATCCCGGGAATCCTGCGGGAGTTTTCCTGAGAATTATTTGAAGTGACTAGATTAAAAAAAACGAAATCTAATATGATTTTGTCATTGATCGATAGCAATTTTAAAGGAAAAATGTGTGATATATCTTACTCTAAACTACATATATGACAAAAAGGACAATGGTATATTAATAAAACTAGAACAGTTTTAAATAGAAGATGAAAGTTTGTATGAGACTAATCATTTCTAAACTTCATAGACATAAAAATTCATCATCTATAAAAAAATGGGATACTAGCTCGATTTGGTGTCTGTGTAAATTTCACGTAGAAACTACTACAAATGCTGGATCGGTTTTCATAGCAATAACATAAATTTTAGTACAATGTAACCTGTATTAACGCCTGCTCCTTACACAAGAGGCACGCACCAGATATTATATATCGAGGGCTTCATAACAAATGGGTGTACAGACAAAAGTGTCGTTTTACACAAGGGACAAAATTGTGAATAAAACAAAACAAGTTGATTGTATAAGGCTGAAATTTCCCTTTTTTGGGTACACATACTGGCAAGTCTTTCTAAATTGTAACATACATATAGTTTTTACTAAGCAACAATAAATTGCATTTTTGCGTATACGCCTATGTTATGAAGCTTTCGATATATAGCTTTAGCTCTAGTACTAAACGATAGAATATTCAGCAATTCCTGGATCAAGCTGTCAAAATCAGCGCTGAACCGGATTATATTTCGACGGAGCAAAATACTGGGTGTCAAACTGATTTCGCAAGTTTTGTAGTATATTTTTTTTAATACGAATTGATTAAGTGTTTCGTTGTTTTGTAGACATCGCATTTTAGAAATAAATATTTTCTTTATTTCGTTCTTTTACTCGTGGAAGGCGCTTCTTGTTGTTTACCGGTGGATTATTATGAGCGATGACCATTAAGCTTTCTATTATTTAAAATGAAAATCTTAACTTCTCAATCCTCACAATTACATTGTAGGTATCAACTTTATCGGTGCAGGAACGGAGAAAGAATAAAATTTCCTGCGGCCGGGCGATTTGACTCAAGAGGCGAAAAAACAACCCACGACCAGGTGGTAGGTCTTTTGCCCGACCGGATACCTACCAGCCCTTTGTTTTTACCAGGGGAAATTCGTTTGAGGACTAAGCTGCTACAAAGGCAGAACCTTGAGGGACAATTCGCGACCTAGTGCGGAATTCGCCAGATCAATGGTGGCTAGGTGGCACTAGCATGCCCAGTCATTACTGGTGCCATGCTATTCCCTCTCCCCGGTCAGGGATACCTAATAAAACCCCTGGATGTTCCGTCTTGGCCTTATGCCAGGGCTACGGGTATATGACTTAGCCTCTCCGCACAAGGCCACTTCCACCACCGGGGGACTTCCTTTTATCAACCGGCGGCATCTTCAAGCTCTGTATGCGTGAGGCGGTTTGTAACTCGCCCCACGGTAGGAGAGGGAGCGCGCGCGGGACCCTCGCGCTTTTATCTCGACGGCATATGCAGGTGAGTGAGAAAGAACCCCTCTACCCCAAGAGGCCCCATCTGCGCTATCCGCTTACGATGGCCGAATGTCAGTGCTGGCCCTCCAGCACCAGTGCGTCCTTTTTGGCGGGAGCGCAGCCGTGACGTGCGCTCACGCCTTTGGTGTTGCAAATGTCCTCATGCGATGGTAATCGCTTTCCATCAAGCGGGCCGTCTGCCTATCTGCTGAAGTCTAGCAATACAAAGTAATGTATGTCTACGAATATTCCAGAATTTGTTTTATCGATACAAATGTGTATGCCCTTCACACATCTATCACATGAGGCATCGCGTCGTCGTAGACCTGCTACGCGTATAATATAAATATATCGTAGCGGTAAACGTTTATAGGACCAAGAATTGGAGGGGCTGTCTGTGGGATACCAGCACCAAAAAAAATATACCAGATTTAAAAGTCATTGGTTTAATGCAAGACTGATAGTGTGTCGATTAACATGCTCTTGCTCATTCATTACACAACATACATTCTATACAAAAACAGTTAATAATAATAATATCTTATCGACAGAAAAGCACAGGTAAAGCTTGTGTTATGGGTTATTTAAAATCTATATTAAATTAAAATTTAAAATGTTTCAAGTACAAAATTCTCGGAAAATCAAAAAGTAACTCACTTTTATTTAATTTGTATAGATTTTGTAGATTATTAATAAGTAAACACGGTGTTTAGGCTCTATAACAAATGAGACAAATCGCTTCACCGTAAGCCATACTATTTA
The DNA here is from genome assembly GCA_012273795.1 of Dendrolimus punctatus. Lineage (NCBI taxonomy): Eukaryota > Metazoa > Arthropoda > Insecta > Lepidoptera > Lasiocampidae > Dendrolimus > Dendrolimus punctatus. Next base: position 4,597,908 of record CM022528.1, read on the forward strand.
AATTTGTTCAAAATTAGCTAAATGTATATGGATATACTGTATTAGGATTTTATTACCCAGATGATATATATGTCTTATCTTTCCATACCCTTCTATGATGGCATACGTCCTAGGTCAATCCACAACTCATAGTCACAGTATCGTGTCATCCTTCATCACACTTTCACCTCCTAGATTGTATTGGTCAGGAATAACATACTCCGGCAAATTATTTCCTTATTAGGCAGTGTTTTGATGTAGCCCTATATATATGTATGTGTGTGTGTGTGCGCGCGTGTGTGGAACAGTGCGACTTTCGTCCCTCCTAGGGTGCAGTTGAAAGCCAGGGCCAAGCACTCGTTGCCTGGCATTTGTTGAACTGTGACTATTTGGTACCATCCCAAGACATATTGTTATGCTATATATAATAAATAGTTTATAAATTTTCTTACTATTTCTCAAAGTTTTTCGTTATGTTTTTAATCAGCAAATAAATGTTTTTTTTATCTTTGATTCTTTCTATTTGATTTGTTTGGTAAGACAATTCTTAAAGAACTTGCAAAATCCCTTCGCTTGCATCCCAGTCAGCGAGGAGTGGGGGTGCGTTGACCTCGGTCCGGGTTTACGAGTGCATTTGCGCAGTGACACCCCCCTCCTCTCCTGCAACACCCGTCGCAGGCCCTCTCGATGCGTGCACGCAGTTTCAAGATAATGCCAAGTAGCCACACTTAATTCGGCCATTTCCTTCGAGACCGGATCTTTCGATTAATGGATATTATAATGTTAATTATATACTAGCTTTATAATCCTAATCATAAATTCTTATAGGATTATAATTGGTTTATAATACCGAGGCGAATGAAAGTATAATCTGCAAGATCTAGAATAAAATTTATTTCTTGACCCATCACATAAAGTCATCCACTAAGTACTTAATTTCTTTTATAGTTTTGGCCACTGGACCATCAACGCACTTGGCCGTCGATCGCTCGCGATCTCATACGCTTGCCTGATTAGGGTGATGTTATGAGTTCACGAAGACTACTAAGCCGCAAACGAAGCCAACGCAAAGCGAACAAAGGCCAATGGACGCCGCCAGACTGGCCAATGAAAGCCGCTGAGAGGCCACCGTTATGAGGGAAGGCTCCAACGGCTCCAAACCCTATCGCCGATGGGTGATCACCCGTTGAGTAGGAGCAGAGAGATTTTCCCAACCTACCACCGCCTCAAATGGCCAAGAGGAAGAAGACCACCGAAAGAATTTAGTTCCATAATTGTTATTTATACTGTGATTTGTAATTTTAATCAATTAACCTGAAGAAAAATATCAGTTTTGTAAATTTCATGAATTGTAATAAATTGGAAAAAGTTAGTTAATTAAGCCTTTCAACTTATGACTGATTTAAGATTAAAAATAAATTTAAATAACAAGACGTTGATTTAACACGTTTATACCGGCACTGTACTTTATATTCCTGCGGCTCGGGGCGTTTTAGAACTTTTTGTTTTTTTTTATTTATGGAAGTCTAGGTTTGCGTTTGACCACTGTCTCACCTGATGTTGAGTGATGACGCAGTCGAGGATGGAGCACGCTTACCTAGAAGATACCTATTCACTCGTGATTTGAAATCCGGCAAATTATTCCAATCTTCGGCTGTGCGCACCAGAAAAGATGAGGCGAAAGCTTGGTTCTGACTGGTGGTGTTTCCACCATGTAACGGTGGCGTAAACCGGTCCGTCTGGTTGTCCGATGGTAAAAAGGGGATGGAGGAATCAGCTCGTGCAATTCTGAGGAACACTCCCCGAAATGTATCCGATAGAACACAGTCAGCCCCGCGACCTTGCGTCTATGCTGTAGACTCTGGAGTCGAGCATCAAAAAGACGATCATCGCCGACCAGCTTCCTGGCTCTTTTCTCAATTGATTCCAACGCCTCCAACTGGTATTTGGCTGACCCGTCCCAAAGATGAGAACAATACTCCATGCAGGACCGAACTGGTGCTTGGTATAGGTTCAGCAGTTGTTCCGACGTGAAGTACTGTCTCACCTTTGCGTGTACACCCAGCTTTTTGGCCGCCACTTGCGCTAAAGACTCTATGTACGTGCCAAAATTGAGTGTTGGAGTCAAAGAGATGCCCAGAAGCTGGAGTCTGTCTGTCAATGTAATGGACACACCCCTGAAAGTGGGAGTCAGATCAAATTGACTCCGTTTTGCAGAGAATAGACACGCCTGGGTTTTGGAAGCGTTGAATGTAACCAAGTTTGCATCACCCCAATCAGAGACCGCGTGCAAGGATACGTTCAGCCGTTCGACCATCATCTCTCTACGCAATCTGCTGGGCTCTATTGTCTCGTGCATTGGACATATATCTCTCCACAATTATAAATATTCTTTATTGTACACAAAATAGTTACATTAAAACTACAAAATAGTGGTAATGTACAAATAGACCGGGGTAGAACCATTTTGAAGGAAAAAAATAATAGTAGGATGAAACTCATTGGAAAAGGAAGAGAATATAATAAAAATCAAAGGAAAAGTAATTTACGGGTTATCTGGGGTCGGGAAGTGGAAGGTGGGGCCCGTTTTAAGGGTGAAGAATGGTTTATCTCGATGTCCGGCAAAACTACAAGTCCTATGGAAAAAAGTTGAATGGAAAAGTTGTTAAAAAGATCTACAACTTTTGTACTAACACTTTTTTCACATAACTTCAAAATATATGTGAAAAATTCGAATTTGGTGTAAACTTGCCTTTTATGTCCCAAAGACACTCTATTTTTTATTTAAAAATTTTCCTCTTATTTTGACTTAATCTTAAAAAAACCCCTAATTTTCAATGAAAATTCTCGCGTCAAAATATTAGTTTTTTTAAAAGTGTCGGCTTTTTGTTCGTTAAAATCTCTTCTTTCTGATGGTGTAAAAAAATATACATCACTATTGTAAATTTTCTCAGAAAATCCAAAGTAATAACAGGTAGTAAAGTCCAAACCCTCCAGCTCCTTCCCTTTTGAACATTCAGAGGGATTAGCACTAGTCTAAAAGGCGAGTTTAACCCTAAAAAAAAATTCTCCCAGAAAACCTATGGGTTTAGCCAGAGTGGGAAAACAAGAGGCAGGTTTGTGTACCTTAAAGTTTATATGTATAAATATATAAGTTCTTATACCTAAATGAACATTTACTTAATATTCTTTTAAGTATTCGCGACTAGTATGTACATTTATTGTACAATAAAAATACTTTTTAACCGTTATATATTATTATAATTCGGTAGTTGACAGTATGAAAAATATAGGCTGATTTTAATATATATCGTAGATTACGATCTAAATATGACAAAAATAAATTGTTTAACTAAAATATTACATATTAATTGATATTTTTGAGAAATAAAATTGTTATATTGCAGCCATTAGCCACGTGACAATGAACGCCGATCAGAGCGCTTGACGTCATAGTTGCAAAACGCAAGAAGTTATCAATGACTTCTCAGATAACACTTCAATGAAACAGATGTTTGTTTTGCACACTATGACGTCAAGCGAGACGACATGACAGCTTGACGCGTTTTTGTGACGAAATGTCAAAATATTTATAAAATTGCTAAATTAAATATGTTAATGTTGTTTTTTTGCTGAAATATTAATATTTTGCCCAAAATAGACCATAAGGCTCAAAATAAAACTTTTCTCAAAAAATTACAACTAGCGAATTATTTTATAAATAAAAGTTAAGGTAGTTGCAAGGAACTCAGTTGAATAGCACATCTTAGATATAGGTACAGGTGTTTATCTTTTTTTTAATTGAATCAAATTGAAGTTACGCCCTTCGCACCACAGGGAAGTCGCTGTATTTTTAGCGACACCAGAAGTGAGCCTCTTTCGAGGCGACTTCGACCCGTTTGCAGTGAACGTGTTAAAAATGTCTTATCCATGGGAGAAGATTTTTTCCGTGGTCTAAATTGAGATTTTCTATAAAAAACAAAAAGGGACTGGTGGCGCTAGGGCTGCCACCTTATTCTGAGAAAATATAGTATTTTGTTTTTAAGCTGCATAAATATTACTTATGGGAATTTAGGTTAAAAAAGAGTATACATTTATTTTTATTATTTATTATATATTTTATTTATTTAATTACTGAACTTTTCATGTGTATTTGTGACTATTTTTTGCTTTGGCCAGCAAAGATCTCTTATATCTAAAATAATCATAATTATCTGAACAATAACGCGACAATTAATTAGAAATGAAAATACAGTACGTTTCGTACTATATATTTTTTCTATAATATAAACAATTGGCTAAAATATTGTACGATACTATAAATTATAGTACGGTTGGTAACCCTGACTCTAACAACATAGTTTTATGCAAATCAATAAAGCGAGTTAATAAAAGTTAATCTCTTCGAAAAATTCATATTATTTTCAACCATAGTCACGCCATGTAACAAATCCTGTTTTCATTTTTCTCACATTTAATAACACAGACGTCTAGACTTTTATAGCCTAGGTCTTAATCTTGAATTTAAATTTGATCTCGAAAATATAGCCAATAACATCAATTTCGATTTGATAAAGAACATTTTACGATCTGCAAACTGGTATTTATTTCCTCGTGAAACATGATAAAACACTTTGTAGAATGTCTTGAACATAAGAAAGTTTGCGTTTGCTAAAACAAAATGAATGTTCTCCCTAAATGGTTAAATTTTGTTAATAGCTAATTATTTTCTACAATTACTGTTGCACTCAGAGACGAATAATGCCCATTAACTTTTGAATTTCTCGCTCTACTATTGTCAATCAAATTTTTAATAGCATGTATAGGTCTTACCTAATGTATAGCCTGGTTTATAATAATAACCATAAACAAAAATTTAAACAAATAATTAAAGTGGACAAGTTGGCGGTAGGCTACATAAAACTTTAACAGTACTCATCAACACTTGATATCTTTGTCTTCCGTGACCACAACCACTGAAAAGTGTCCGAAACGTCCGAATAATAAAAAACAATTAATATTATTACGAACTGCGGGGCTCGAATTAAAATGCCGTTGGAATTATTATAGAGTTTATTAGAACTATACAAACAGGTATAACACAGGTACAAATATAACCGAACACATAAAATCCAAACGTAATGCACAAGGTCGTAATTCAATAAAACGCGCAGGGTCACTAATAGATTACCGAATGTACACACATCACGCCTTGATCGTGGTTCTCGCTCGATTGCCCTCTTCCTCAATCAGGCCATAGTTTTATACTGCACAATTGCAATGTGCCGAATTCCAATGTGGACCGAATTTCCTAGAATCAGCTTGTACTTTATATCCGTTATACTTGCCTGGATTACAGCCGCAAAGTAAACGATTACAATAGAACAATAGGCTGTTCTCTAGAAACGTATGCCAATAAATAAGTAAACAAAAGAAGACGATCATAAAAGAATGACAACAGTTTCATTGTTATTAGTTCAAATGCCGACGGGTAATAGATGTGCTTCTACAAATCTGTACATGGGATTTGTCTTTGTTTGGCGCTTAGTTTGTAACAATATCATGCGCTTGAAACCTTTAAAACGTAGTTTTAAAGGTTTCTTATGCCCACTAGTGGCAAAAACCTGAAAGACTAAACATTGGTACTGTTCATTAAAGACTACTCAGAAACTCACTAAATTTATATACCACAGTAATAAAGTTAAGTAAGATGTATTAATAGTGTTGAAATTATAAGGATTTAGTGAATATGACATTTCCAGTTTAGAATATGAGATAGAGGCCAATAAGTCCTCGCAAATCCTAAGTAAGCCGCAAGGACGTGACCAAACTTAATGTTTCTGAATGGGAGGGTTATAAATGTTCAGAGTAATATCGAATTTGGTGATGTATCAATCTTTATATATTTATAATAATTGTGTTCTGTGCGTGTGTATGTGACTGAACTCATAAACGGCTGGCCCGACATCGATGCAATTTTTTTTGTGCCTTCAGGTGAATACGATCTACCGGGACCAATTTAATTATTTTACCATTATCGAATCTACTTGTACAAACCCAAAAAAAACCCATATAAATCGGTCCCATCGTTTAGGTGGAATTTAGCGGGGCCAGCTACCGGGTCCAAACGTGGATCTAAACCATCCTGGGACCCACTCAAACACTGTCCTAGATGACCTAAACACTGGTACTACTAGCACTAAATAAAACACTTACTTAATATGATGAACTGGTTTATTGAACTGAACTATGAGAAAGTACAATGATGTTAACAAAATATGCTTTACAAACCATAGCATGTTTGATTATTAGATAGCGCCATCTAGTGATGGCGCTTACAACTAATGCCCTCTGCGACATACACACAATACATTTGATCAAAATACTGGAAATCGATTGCAGCGTCATCTACCAGGATCAATTGTTGATCTAAACTATTCTCGAATCCACTTGAACAAATACAAAAAAAACATCAAAAACGGTCCCACCGCTTAGGAAGAGTGCAGTGGCGCCACCTACCAGGTTTAACCGTGGATTTAAAACATCGGGACCCACATAAACACATACAAATAATTTCACCTAAATCCTGGAATTAGATTGCAACACCACTTACCTGGTTTAATTGTGATTTAAACCATCCCGAACCCACTCAAACACACACAAAAATTTTCGTCAAAATCCTGGAACCTGGTTGCAGTGCCACCTACCGGGACCAATTGGTAATCTAAATCATTCTGTAACTCACTTGAACACACACAAAAAAGAGTCATCACAGTAGATCCCACTGTTTAAAAGGAGTTGAGCGGCGCCACCTTCGGGTCCAATTGTGACTCTAAGCCATCCCAGGACCCGCTTGAACACATACAAAAAAGAAATCATAAAATCCGTTAAATAATTTAGAAAGAATTCAGATACACACGGAGAGAAGAATTTAGTTTTATTATACATAAAGATTTTGTTTTAATTTTTGTTATATATAAAGATTTTTGAGCTAGAAACCCTTTTGGGCGTCCTCCGAACACCCTACCAAAGTTTCACCACAATCTGATTAATGGTTTAGGAACGCATTTTGGGCAATGTTTGTTACATTGACGTTTATTTATATAGCTTTTTTGAGCCAGAAACCTTTTTGGGCTCTGTAGAACACCCTACGAAAGTTTCGTCACAATCTTGTTTAAAATTACAGATAGGTTCGTGATTGACCACGGTGTCGCCCTATGTGGAGCGAAGATATGGTCTAGGATGGAGAACGCTTACTTAGAAGGTACCAATGTGATCAATAGTTCAGGAAGCATCGAGGATAAACATACAAATATTGATTTTTATTTATAAGAAGATAGTGATTTTACCCGTGCAGGAACGGAGAAAGAACACAATTTCTGCGTCCAGGCGGCCTGTAGTAAGAGGCGACAAAACACCAGTGTAGGTTTGCTGTTGGATGCTCATGTTAGTATTCGCATAGACTTGAATGTTTCAGCATAGTGACAGATCCAGTCCTAGAAGCAGCCATTGTAGCACCTTTGATGTTGCAAATGTCCATAGGCGATGGTAACTGCTTTCCGTCAAGTGGGCCGTCTGTCTGTCTGTGGAACTCCTGGAAAAAAGATAGAATAAATACATTTACTTCAATAAACACAACCAATGTAAAGTGATCTCTACATTACATTCAAAGTTTAAAAATAATGTTAATGCAATACACTGTATCGTAGACGTGACTTGGCCCCATACATCAGACAGTACCGAACAACCTAACTAGGTTAAAGTTATGTATGAATGTATGTTAAAAGCGTCCAAGAACATTTGTACAAGCTGCCGAGTGTGAACTATGGCCACACGCGACGTTCAACTTAAGCCTTTACTAGCTGAGCGACATTACGAATGTAAGATTAGGCCGGTTCTACCAGTCTTAAAAAAATATTTTTTTAATATTACACGTGGTAGAGCCATGCTGGAATCATTACCTTACAGCTCCTAGGATCGGCTCTAGCGGTTTGATATCACGCTCTAACAGAATAACGGCTTCAAACGCCACGTGGTAGGGTATTTCCCCGTCTGGAAAGCTAACACTCCTGGTCTAGAGTATGCCGCCATAATAATTCGATCGTTCGCTTTCGTTTTATTCGCTCGTCTGAGGTCATAAGTAACTAGGCTCCTGTTTTGTAATGTTTCATGAAATAATAATAAGTTATTAAAAAAGTAGTGATTTATCTGTTCAAACGAAAAACATAAAATTAATAATATTTCTCATTGCTGATGATGTCTATGATGTATGGATTCAAGACATAATTTGACGTTACTGCGTAGTAGCAGCCTCCCATCGAGTTTTCTCCTAGTATTCGTTTCCTACACTGGACAAAATTATCATCTGCCATCATCTGTGAAAGCTTATTAATAGCTCATCTTTATTTATATTTTTACCTTAGTTTTTAAGACTACATAAAATAATAAAATATTAGTATGATATATACTTATTTTTTCATTATATTTTTAGTGACTCCTTAATCTCCATAATATTAATTTTATGTATTACAGATCAAGTTGCGTTATTAAATTTGTAAGCTCTTATGAGAGCAAACAAGGTCACAAACAACTTTAATTTAATTGATAAAATTCTTATCAATTGAAAAATTCTAATAAATACGAGTTAAAATTTTAAACGAAGCAGATTTAGAGATTATGTAGAACTAGCTTAACAAATGTGGCTTTTAAAAAAACAAGTAAAATAGTTAAGTAGTATGTGAAACAGCTTCTCGTTGCGGCGTTGTTTGAGCAAGCAAGGGGCTGCTGTGCAAACAGTACCCCGTTCAGGGCAGGCTTGTAAGCCGACTACGGTTATGGGATCAATGGTGTTACAGCATTCATTCTTGAGCCAACTACGTCTACAATATTCTAGAAAAACGGTATTGTGCTAAAGAAGTATTTTAAAATATAATTAAACGCTTAATCACGTTGTTACGTCACGGACGTGGAAAAATTTATTGCTACATAATTAGCAAATTTATAACTGAGTAGTCCATGTACGTGACAAAATCTATTATTAAAGTAAATAGAAAAGGTTTACGTTTATTGTTAAATTAATCAAGCAACAATTACATCTACAGTACCTTCAACACTCGTCGTCTTATTTTGTACTCCCCTCTCAAGTGGTCGAGCCCAGGTCCCGCACGATAGAGCCATGGGCTCTCGCCTAGTGGTGCATCACCCTGCCCAACGGGATATCTATCATCGACGCACGACACAACTTAAATCAACTCCCACACACATTTATCCATTTAAACCATCATTGCAGAAAACAGAAAAACTAAAGTCAGATCGATGGACTTGTATTTACATTTTAAATGCAGACTTGAAAAAAATGGTATTTTTCAAGTCTCAAGTGCAGACTGTATTTACTGAATTTATGTAAATACAAATCCATTTTATGAAACAGAAAAAAGATACCATATCGATTAACGACACTAACGGGGTACACCGTGTTAACTCGTCGTGGTGAGCTCCATAGAGGCTTGGAAGGCTAGCTTACGTTTAAGTTCATCTTATGATTAATCGAATATCTAAAGTTAAATATCGATCACTGATTCGGTTTTTTTATTGCAGAAGTTCAGCCGACAGGCATACGGCCCACTTGATGGAATGTGGTTACCATCGCCTATGGACATTTGCAACACCAAAGTTACTACAAATTCGCTGTTGCTCTCTTAAGGGAGACTGGAACCTGGTCACTAATACCGGAACATATCTCAAGGTTGTTATAGCGACATACTCTAGACCAGGGGTGGTAGCCTGCCCTTTTTTTTGCCAGGGGAAATCCGTTTGAGGACTAAGCCGCGACAGGCACAGAAGCCTGGGGGATGCTCGCGACCCGGTGAGAGTGTGGGATTCGCCAGATCGGGGGTGGCACTAGCGTGCCCGGTCAGAACCGGAGCCACGCCATTGCCACTCCCCACTTAGGGATACCCACTAAAACCCCTGGGTGTTCCGTCCTGCGCCTTATGCCAGGGCTACGTGAATACGGTTTTCCCAACTCCGCTACCCTGGCAAGCGTGGGCCTCGCTCACTGAGCCTCTTCCACTCACTGGGCCTCTTCCAAAATAAAAATGTGGAACGCTTCACGATTTTGCGTGTCATCCTTGCTCAGGGGCCATGCTAATCTTCTCTGTATCGTTCCAATTTTAGTATATGTACTGCCGAAGCAAGTACGTGGTAGCCTGCCCTACCACAACCTTACTCTATTATCTATTCTCCTTTCCTGCACGGATAAAATTAGTGCTACATATCGATTTTAAAATCGATCTTTGGCCCGTAAAAACGATTCTTCATTTAATCGATCTCAGATCGCCATCCCTACTTGAGAGACGCCGCGAGCTTAAGGTCAGCTCACACTACTGGACCGTAACTCAAATGACCGCAGCCATAAATCCCCACGATTCCAGTTAACGACGAATTCAATTAGAATCAGAATGCAAGCGGTTGTCCTGAGAGTGCTGGGAATATCTATATTCTCAGGCTAGGTGTGATTTAAAATTTTCTTGGGAACTAATTTAACAGGTTCCTATTATTTACAAACCCAAACCAGAGTTTATTTTGAGAGTAAGCAAGCCATATTTTATTTAGGCGATATTCGCTCAAGGAAACTTTACTTGATTTTATCCTGTAAACTGTCCGGAATAAAATGTATCCATATTTAGTATTGGGACTTTTCTGATTCAGTTGGCGCTGTCTTCAGCATCCCTTATCATGAGACTTGACACATATTAACTTGCTGCCAACGGTTTCAGGAATAACCCCCTCACGGCGTCAAGCCCGTATTTCTTAGGTATATCGCTTTTACTGAGACCTAACGAAGTCTGGGAAATTGCATAACTAATTATATAAAGTTTTTATCTAATTTTAGACTCAGTTGCGATTGTTTAGCATATTTCCTTGGCTGACGGGAATATATTGATTTCTTGATATGCCTCCTAATTTTGTAATACTAGACCAGTCTTAGAAAAACTTTTTTAAGATTGGTCTAGTATTACAAAAACTGGATTTATTTTAGCTTATTTCTCATTGTTATTCTATAAATTGCAAAAAAAAATAGTTACATAAGTAAAACGAATAACTCGATTTTATAACATGTTGTTACAATTGCGGCCATCCATTTCAACCAACTACCAAAAGGAGGTTCTCAATTCAACTGTTTCTTTTGTATGTTGGCTACGCGTTTTCCCTGTTGATTATGGACTGATATTCCATAAATATTTTTATTTGAAAGAATATACCTATACCTGAGTTGGTCTCATAGTCATCAAATCAGGACTCACTAGGAGTGGATTCCAGAGAAAGTGAGAGCAGCCCTCGAATATTATAAGTTTTTGCTTTTTAACCGAGTTCGAAAAAAGGAGGAGGTTCTCAATTCGTCGGAATCTTTTTTTTTAAGTATGTTCACCGATTACTCCGTGATTTATGATCCGATTTACGTGATTCTTTTTTTGTTCGACGCGGAATAGCTTCCAATTTGTCCCCTAACAATTGTACATAGTTTGGCTACTAAACTACTGTTTCATTTGACGATCATTTTTTTGTTCCCGTTTCTTGGGACCTATATTTTTTAAGAAGCGCGGCACCATTCGTAGGTCCACCCATACATAGCTAGACACTAAAAAGTAACAAATAAAAAATAAAAACTTCGTTTAATAAAACCGACTTCAAAAACTAAAAAACTAAAATATATAAAATAACTTATTTCTAAAGCTATTATTATTAATATATATTATCTAAAACATCTTGAAGTCGGTGCAAAATAAAACATAAAAATTACTATATTTTGAAAGATACTATTTTAGTTTTGAAGTCGGTTTTTTTAAACGAAGTTTTTTATAAAGTATTTACGTTACTAAAAAGTAGAAAAATATCACTTCAAAAGTAACTAAAAACAATAAAATAATATTTTTAACAACATCTTGAAGTCGACGCCAAGTAAAAGATGGTTTGGTTTTTGTATTTTTTTTATCTATATATCCAGATGTTCACACCCAGCGTAGGTTTTATGTAATAAAAAGTGTGTTCATAAGCGCAGACTTCCTATTACTCTTCATTCATTCTCTTCTTCTTCATTCTCATACACTTTTATCAGTATCTTCATTTATCTGCACTAATATAATAAACAGGAAAGTTCATATTTCTTATTTATTTATTTTATTTTATTTGGGGGATTAACAGCAGAAATCTTACAAACTAAAGTTTAACAAAGTACCATTACAAAGATAGCTTAAGATCAGCTATTTATAAACCTCCACAGATGGCAGAGAAATACAAAAAATAATAATACAGTAATTTTTGAAAAAGATAATAATACGAAAATTTTGTGACCAGAAAACTAATTATTATTAAAATAGGCTTTGATTAAACTCGCATTTACGGATGCTAGATTATCCACAAACAAGTCAATGTCGACATAATTCGACTTGCTAAGTTTGTTGAATTCATTAACTGATCTGACAAAAAATGAGTGGCGTCTGAAGGCTGTACGAGTCAAGGGTGAGTGAAGCAGTTTTCTAGGGCGTACAAGACTAGGGGGAACATACAAATGAAGCTTCTCGATGAGACTAGCACAATCAATTTTGGACTGAGCAATTTTCACCAAGAAACGTATATCCGAAATATTCCTTCGAATTTTGAGGGGCAGAAGATGGAATTGGGTACAGCGCTCAATATAACCTTGCCGCGGTATTTTGAATTTTAAATTGATAAATCTAGTGAATTTTTTCTGAATGAGCTTTAATCTATCAGAGTGAACTTCGAAACATGGATTCCAAATTTGGCTTGCATATTCGAGGTGACTACGGACAAAGGCACAATATAGGACTTTACAGGTTTTCATCTTGTTGAAAGAGCTAGCATTACGAATTAAAAAACCTAATGCAGACGAAGCCTTTTTGGCAATGAGATCTATATGTTGATTATATGAAAGTTTAGTGTCTAAGTACAAACCTAGGTCCCGTATGACGTTGACTCTGGCTAGAGGTAGCTTGTGAATATTATAGCTATAATTGAGAAAATTATTTTTACGTGTAAATGTGCTTACCGAACATTTAGATATGTTTAGGTCCAAATCATTATCTTTACAATAGTCAGAAATACGGATGATATCATCCTGAAGGAGAGATGCATCGACTGGACTTGTAATAGATTTATAATTATTACTTATGTTTGTAACGAATAAATTCAAAAACTACTACACTAATTTCAAAAACTCTTTTACTATTAGAATGATATTCTTGAGCAATATAGGCCATATTTATTACTAGAAAAATCCCTCCTAAAACTACTAAATGTCCACCCGCGCAAGGCCGAGACGGGCCGCTAGCTTTCGTTACGAAAAGACTGATGATATAAGTATATGTGTGTATTGGCAGCAGATGGGGGGATTTGTCTGCAAACAAGTATGCCCATAAAAACATTAACAGCAAAGGCTCCTAATGGGCGGAGCTGACACCGACACTTCTTGCTCTCAAACGTGTCTCGGTTAGTTAAAATCTTTAGATTTATACTAGCAGTTACGTAAATAGCGATGCAAATACTTGTAATAATTTCTGTCTGCATTGGAAGTCTATAACAGCCTGTGAAGGCTTAATTAAGTGAATAAACACTGTCGGTTGGTTAATAATGTAGAACTGCATTAAGATCCATTCATACATACACACATAACATACAAATGACTTAATTATTTATTTAATTTATTGCATGAGTTCAGCAGACAGGCAGACAACCTCACCTGATGGTGAGCAGTTACCATCGCCTATGGACATTTGTAACTCCAAAGCTGCTACTAATGTGCTGCCGCTCTAAATGAAAACTGGAACCTAGCCGGAATTTATGGCGGCATACTCTAGACCAGAGGTGGCAGTAGTGGTGGTGAATATTCTCAATTTGCCCAAGGAACTTCTAACTGAATCATAACATCTAGTTTGAGAATGAGAGACAACGTAACGTTTCGTATAATATTTTAGTACGAAGAATATCCTTTACTTTGTTTCCTTAAAAGATTATAGGTCAGGTTCCAGTCCCTCCCTTGGGGCCTGTAACAAATTGCTAACATATTTGGTGTTTCAAATGTCGACGATAACCATTTCTCGTCAGGTAGGTCATTAGCCTTTTTACGGTACTCCAACAATAAAAAAAATTGAAAAAGTGTATTTTTATTAAATCTATAAACCTCGTATAACTATTATGAATTAAAGGTAAATAATAACATTAATTTCGAAAGAAAATTTGCTATGAAACAAACTTAATTCACTTATTTTTGTATCTTGGACTTGGACTAACCCTATTTTTTCCCATCCACTTCACTACGGTTGCTCGTATTAAAATAATGTTATCTTTGCGTGATGGCCACCTATAAAAAGTATTGATTGAATTCCCCCAAACCGATAGATTCGTTACATCCTGTACAAAACTATTGGAAATTGACCTAAAGACTAGTTCAAACGAGCCGGCGAGCTACAAAGTGGACGACAACGATAAAAATAATAAGTCACGGAAAATAATGCTGAATAAAAGTATAGAGATTTGTCACCGCTGAAAAGTGGAGCTCTTTACCGTCGTCTCTTTTACCTGAAGAATATAATCTGGGTGTGTAAGTCTCGCGTGAACAGGTATCTTCTAGTAAGCGTGCTCCACCTTACACTACGTTTCCGCTGACATCAGGTGCAATGTCGGTCAAACGCGAACCTATTCATTATAAAAAAAGAATTTCAATGAAATCAGATACAACGTAAGCCCAGAAATGTTGCACCGCTAGGTTTAGTCCTTCCCATTTATCCCAATTTATTAGAACAACGTATGTTTGGTAAAGCGTTTCTTGCACCGCTTCTTCTCTTCAAGCCACAACATTTTGCGAAGCGGCGGTATATTATATTAGGCTCTCATAAAGTAAAAATGACCATAAACAAAATAAGAATTAAATAATTAAAATGAACAAGTTGGCGGTAGGCTTTAAGCTTTAACAATATTCATTGACACTTGACATCTTTGTCTTCCTTGATCACGGCTGCTGAAAAGTGGCCGAAACGTCGGAATAATAAAAATCAAATTAATAAACGCGCTTAAACTGTTAAAACTTAGTTTTATTTTAACTTCTCTTAGTTCCGGCATCGAGTAATCGTGTGGTTGCGGTACGGTTCGAACGGTTTGTTTGGACAGGCTCTTAATCTAAATAATTGCGGGTCGTAAACTTGTAAATGTAAACGGACGCGCTCAGAATGGACTTTCGACAGGAAATGAGAGAAATTGTTAACTCAATTTTGAAGCCATGTCTAAATGTTACGGTCGCTTTTGGAGTAGATTTGTAAAGTACTTATTTTTGTTTCAGGATAAATTATATTAGACCGAGCCGACAACGACCCGAGACACGTCCAAAAAAGGGCCAAGTAATACTTATATAATTGCTTGTCCTCACTGACTGACTGACTGATTGACTTAGGGATTAATTGACTGACTGATTTACTTAGTGATTAATTGACTGACTGACATATCAATTCACAGCCCAAACTACTTGGGCTAGAATCGTGAAACTCTGCATGGTTTCTTCTATACCGTGGATGTGCACTAATAAAATGTTTTTCAAATTTGAGCCCCTAAGGGGTAGTAAAAGGGGATGAAAGTTTGTGTGAAAGTTCGTCATTTTCAAAGTAAAAGCACACGAAAATATCTATCTGACTTTGGTCAAAAACTCTTCAGGTTCCCATATTATTTTACGGATTTTTTTTACCGATTTTTTTTAGAAATAGCTTAATTTGCTACTTATGTTCACCTGATTTTTTAAAATTATATAGACATTGATATATAAAAATACATAGTATAAAAATCTATCCCGTGTTAAAAAATCTTTATTGATACACTTTTTGCATCATTTTTAAGTTAAATATTTTTATCCCGTAAAATAAAACCTCTCGCAGTATTAAGATCTAAAACGCAAGCCAAGTCGCTACAAAGCTATTACTGGCTATCAATAAAACTATATTGTTTATATGGTTTAATAGTACTTTATGATTGCTGTTGGAAAGCTAGTAAAGTCGGAACGTATTTGCCTCCATCTCAATTAGAGAAGAGACTCCGTGCACATACATAGCGCGTGATTGACGTCACTCTGAGGTATCTTTACCACCTTAGGAAATGAAACTAAAGCCTGCTTTTAACAAAATTGATAATACGCAACACTAATAAACATTAGAAAAATAAGTATTATTTATATTATATGTATGTAATTTATATAATAATATTATTTTCGTATATTCATCATGATCAAATTGATCGTGTACTAGCAGAAGGTGATGTCAGGAGCCTTAAGAACAGACGAGCGTGCATGACAAGAACTATGAATGTCAAAGAAGCAAGTGAGGTGTGTAAGAATAAGCCTAAATGGCGGTCTGTTGTTCGTGCCTACCCCGCAAGGGACCTGGCGTGAAGTTATGTATGTATGTATTTTCGTATATATTTTTACGTATTTACTACTAGACTTTTCCGTGCAGGAACAGAGAAAGAATACAATTTCCTGCGGTCGGGTAGCCTGTCGTAAGAGACGACAAATCAACCCACTTCTCAATCTTTACCTATGCATATTTTCAAAATTTACGTACGTCATTGTAATGACTCTAGAATAAGATGAGTGCTGGTTGGCAACCAGCAATCTGCTGAGCTAGAGCCAATATAGAATTTAATCTTCATGGTTTTTTATTGTTCTAATTTTGTAATCTCACATTGTATGTAGATCTAAATACTTACTCTATCTTTCTTTCTAAAAACCATCAAAACTGACCTACTTATTAAATTGAAACTTCTTTAGAATCGTTGTGATTTCAAACTCTATGGAACGAAAATATAGTGACACTAAAAAGACATTTTTAATCATTTAAACACTATTCTCATAAAGCTCTATCTTTATGAGAATAGTGTTTAAATGATTGAAAATATTCAGAAGTTTTGAAGTTCATAAATCAAACTGAAACTAATCCTTTGTTTCCTATTTTAGTTGTCATAAGCCTCTCGTGTCATTTGTTCAAAGTGAAAACACGGAATCTGAATAATATGTGTAATATATCTGAAAATGTAATAATATGTGAAATATAATATTTTGCATTAAAATAAAAAGTAATTTTGAGTTTTTAAGAATATTATAAAAATAACAAATTTATAATTATCCTAATACTCGTTATACTACATATTTATCTTATTCAATCGTATCTCTCATTTTTAAATTTTTTCCATTGTTTAGGACAAGGACCTTATAGCGTATTTAACTCCAGTATTCGCACATTCAACTTCGGGACAGTAAGGCAATGAATATATATATACAAACTGCATCAGTCCGTCTGTATAGCAAATAACAGGTTCGACCGAACTCTGTCGCGTTGCACTCACCACACTTAGACGCCTTTTTGCCTTATTGCCAAATCGGGCCTTCGAGCCATATATTGCTCCTTTTTATACAACTTAAATAAATGTGCGAGAGCTTCCACGCTGGGCTTTCTGCGTTGCCTTTTAGTATCTATTTTTTGCCTGGGCTTGTTTTTAATTATTCAGCGCTGGCGAGATATCGTACCACTCTTGTATTATCATTACATGTTTTCAATTGGGATTGTTCACTTTTTTCAATCTAGCTATCTGAAAAACCATTTCGAGGAATAAATAGTGTCCCTAATCATTTCTGTCTAGTTAATATTCCAAAAAACGTACGTTCTTCTTGTATTTTGTAAGAAATGCGTTTGACCTTTTGTTTGACCTTGCTTCAGGTGTAAAAAAATTCTAGCTGTACATTATTTGATTTAAGTTCTGTAACATGGATTTTCCCTAAAGATCACTTTAATAAATTTAACGATAACTATAGAAAATAATACTGGTTGAACACGAAAAATTATAAGCCTACCGACAAAAAACACTAAAATGATCACGATACGTAATGAGTAATGACAGTGACATTTAATCAGTAGCACAGATTACTATGATTATATATAGATAAAAGTTACTTTTATTATTTTTGTTTTCTAGGCAAAGAAATCAATGTAAACTTGTCCCTTATGACGTCATCGGAGAAATAATTTTAAAATCGAATTATAAAAAAACTAACGCTTAAAATGCAAAAATTTTCAAATTAGTATCTTAAAATACCCTATTTTACGTAATAAAAATATAAAATCAGAGGGTAATTTTTTGTGAACAATCCCCTTTTAATTAAAATCTAACTAATTACTGCATTTGTAATTTTAAATTCAGCGTTTGACTTTTATAAGTGGCCTAAACAATTGCGACTCTCATAATTATGATGGGAATTCGATAGTTTTTTTCCGATCTACGAATAATATACATGTTGTTACAAGTATTAACGTTCAACGAAAATTTAGTGCGGAAACAAGCACAACGCATCTATATTAAACTTTCTTGAATAAGGGTGGCACGTTGTTGAGTATTTTTTTTATTGCGCGAAATCAGCAGATAAGCAAACGGCCTACGTGATGGAAAGCGGTTAGCATCGCCAAAAAATATTTGCAACATCAAAGGTGCTACAAATGCGCTGCTGCAGAGCATCTTAAGGGAGTCTGGATGCTGGCCACTAATGTTGGAACACAACTCAAGTGGTTATGGTGGTGGGGTGAAAAATTAACACAGTTAACTTTTAAAATACAACAAGTTCTAAATGTAACAATATAAGCTAAATTTAAACTATACTATAAATATAACCATACTTACAAAATAATATAATCTTGAAGTAAAAAATAGACTCCAGATCGCTGTCGGCGGGGAGCGCGCCCAAAATTCTATATTTCCACGTTGGATGGAAACGCTGAAGCATTGTCGAAGGTGTAAGCCAGCCTTTTGGTCACGCGAAACCTAAATTAGACGCGTTGGGAGGTCTCGTTATAGGTGATGAGCTCCAGGCTCCCGGTCCCAGGGTCTCAACCCCGAAAGCCACAAACATGTACCACATATTTGCGGCGTTTCGGGGACCCTGCTGTACGGTAGCAGCCCCGGCTGTAGCGGCTGTGTCTGGAAGATGGGAAGCCGCCAAAGTATCAACACAAACGCTAAATACATTTTCAACGAAAACGGACCTCGGAGCAGACAGGGACGAATAATAACCTCTGATCTGTTAGGCCGTTTAGATGACTACTTCATAAAACATACGTTAAACAGCAATAAAACTACGTTATAAAATTGAAAGCGGCCTGGCTAATAACTTGTCAGTACCTAACACCAGTTGAACATAAAATAGTGTTTCCTGTAAAGCTTAGTTGATCGAGGATAGCCATAAAACAATCTTATTGCAGATTCTTATTAGTAAGAACATAAATTGAATACCGTTAGAAGATTATATATAAACATATCTATAAATTTCCCATCGATAGTCGTTTTATACAGCCTAAGTTATAGATGCTTAAAAATTTACACAAGGTCTATTCCAACACGATTATTTACTGACAGAAAATTGTATCATATTCTTTTATTGCTGGAGTGCCCAGATACGATGACGGCCCATCAGATCGAAAGTGACTACCGTAGCCTATGTATATTTATAATATTGTTACGAGTACGAGACTCGATTTAAAAAAAAATGCCGTTAGAATTACTATAGAGTTTATTAGAACTATACAAACGCGTACAAAAAAAAAATACAAGTACAAATATAATCGATCACAATAAGTCCAGACGTAATACGTCTTGTTTCGCTTGTTGTTATCGCTCGACTGCTTCATCTCTCGATTGGAGCATTGCTTTCTACTTTACAGATGCAATACATCTGTCCAGCCGCGTGGACATAATTTCCCAGAATCAGTTTGTACTTTAAATCCGAGACACCTGACAGTGATCACAATACAATAGTAGGCCGTAAAAGATTACAATAGACAATGGGCTGTTTTTCCCCCCACAAATTTCAAACACAAAGTAAACAAGAAAAGTCCAAATGCCGAAAGGTAATAAAATGTGTTTCTATAGTATGCAGGTGTGAATTGGTCTTTTGTCAGCGTCAAGGTCGTAACAATATCAAAGATACTTCTAATGGGCTGCTAGCCTTGAAATATGTGTCGATATGTTTGGTGTGGTTTTGGAGGTTTTATATTAGATTTAGAATGAACAGAATAAAAGACGGATCTCGGTAACAGACTTGTGTATTGCTTCGACTCAACGACAGACATGACACATAGACAATAAAACAAAGACAAAAGACTAAATAGTGTTGCTACATACATGACAATATGGACTGGAACCTGGTCACTGATCCTGGAGTGCAATTCAAGGTTATTAGTGCGGCATACAATTACACCAGGAATAGTAGCCATAGATAATAGATAGATAACAGCCCATAAACTTCCCACAACTGGGCTCGGACCTCTCACTATAGGGGAAAGGACAGTATACCTGCCACGCTTGTCAGAGGCGGCTTGGCAGAATTGACACGTCATTTATCTCGGTGTGCGTGCACATTATGTTAGATGGCAAATGCCTTACCACCTGACTATGTTTATCTTGTTGCCTCTTATGACAGGCCTCGGGAATTATTAGTCTTCTTTCTCGGACAGATAATCACTTTGCACTGTAAAGATTTTCGAATGATGCGTATGGCCAATGACAACTGCGAAGAAGAGGTCACCATGTGGGGAAGCCTCAGTGACTCCAGACTCAGTTACCGGTGGGTACTTCAGCGCTGAGTTGCAGCCGGGAGAAAGAGGACTAACCTAGAAGGCCCACCTCCTAAACGTTCTTAAGTATAGGAAGAAGAACTTGTTCTCTGTTGCACGTGAATCTTTGTCTTGTCTGTTTAAATTAGATAAATTGTTAAATACATTTCAATAGTATGGAACCAGACATCATGTCTACCTATCAAGCGAACAAATTTTAACGATAAATTTAGTTAAATTGATAAATCTTTATTGAACATCATTACAGAAAATTAACAAGCTTACTAGTACTTTTAACTGTACACAGAGGACGATATTACCACTGAAAAGCTATTTCATATAAATGATTATATTTTAAATTCAAATAAAACTAAACATAATATAAATTACATACTATTGAATACAATGTAAAAAACTTAACTTATTTGTATTGTATTCAACCCATAGTCCCTAAGACTATAATGATATATGACTATACTAATGATTATTAAAACAAATATAAAATTATATGAACTAGTTATTATTGCACAGAATGATAAATGATATCACAAAAAATAAATGTCTAACCAAAAGAGAATTTGAAAACTTACTAAAAATTGTGGTCCTAGATTATATAATAATTCCAACTTTCCACGTGTCTTCGTTTGTGTATCAAACCCATGTACTAAAACCTGTAAGTTTATTATATAGCACTTTAATTAAAATTACCTAACCTAAATAAAACTAATTATAAATTAATATCAACTAAAACTAAACTAAAATATAAAGATAACTAGACTTATAAAAAGAACTGTTTATCAAAATAGTCCTACACGTAATCTAATACGGGTACCTTGGTGATCGAAAGGTGGACTAAACATATTTTTTACTATAATTAGTCAATGATTTCCGGATAGGTTCCCAAACAAAACCAAACATTCCAAAAAAAAAAAATAACTCAACTTTATCAACTCGTATATTAATTAAACACCACCATCGTATAAACAAATTACATAGCTCCAGTAAATAAAAAAATAAACCAATTATAATCAACACAGCCATCCAAAATTTCGGTAGTACATCAAAAGCTATACCAATATTTGCAGCAAACAGGATGAGGGCATTAATATTCGGGTGCGACTCGGTGCGACCTACCTGTCCACTTTCAAAGCGGGTAGTTGCAAAAAGTGCGCCCGCGCCGCTCTCGACAGCTCCCACGCCGAACGCGGTTATTGACCCAACCTCCCCGCGCTTGCATCGCTAATTTGACGAATCGGCGGGTCGATAACGATGTCTACTCGAATGCCATTAGCGGCTAATCGGTGTGATACAAATTTATGAATATGTAGAATCTATACGTCGATGTACCTGTTTTTGATTGTTGTTTCTTTGAAGTAAGACAACTTTTATGTCAACGGTATATGGTGAATATTCCACCTATACGATTGAAGCGCTTTGCGTCCACTTTCATCGTTTGCACCGCAATAGAGTCATAATCATTGCCGGAGTCTGTCTTACATGATACTTATAACCTGGGTGTCTTCAAGTCCCGTGTGAATACCTTCTAGGTAATCATGCACCACCTTACACCATATCTACGCTCTATATCGTGCGGGCTCATCGTTAAACACCAACCTGAACCTCTGTAAAAAAGTGTGTGTGTGCAATTCACAGACCGCAGAGTTTTGCAGCAATTTTGAAAAGTAAACAAGAGAGAATGAAATAAAAATAGAGTATCAGGAGTATTAGAATATTTATAAAGTTTATTATTTTTATAATATGTTTATCAAGATCAAAAATTATTATATATTTTAATGGAAAATATTACATTCATATCTATACTACTATCATGTGTGTAATGATTTTTTTGAAATGTATTGAACACCATACTTATAGGGTTCTTATACCTTTGACTATGAACAATGAATATGAATGACATAATATTTTCTAAGTTTTCGCGACTTGTGTACAGAATTTGTTGTGTTGACTTGTTTTAAGCGCAGTAATTTATTTTATTTTCGTTATTCCCACGTTGCGGCCACTGTTAGTGGCCGTGATCACGGAAGTCAAGTGTCAACAAGTATTGTTAAAGTTTTATTTAGCCTACCGCCAACTTGTTCATTTTAATAATTTTGTTTTTTGCGGAAATTGCGGAATTAAGACAAAGTAGATTAAAAAACTAGTGGCAGGCTTAGTGCGGGCAAAGTGCCCGCGCCGCCAAGGCGCGATCTTAAACACGACATCATATCCGTATATAGTCATTATGGAGTAGCTGTAATAAATTCTATACTTAATCCAAATATACAGCCACGTATTAGCCCCGCAAATTGCTAATACGCTGGAACCTTGTCAAATGAACATTCACGTGACGTCACCCGCAACTCGATGTGTACGCAAACTCATCGGCTAGTGATGCTAACAGTACGAGTGTTCGACTACGGTTACGTCACCAAAATGGCAGCCAGGCCCATTAGCAATTTGCGGGATAATAGTCGTATATTTTGAGTGATGTGGCACAACGTGCATGTATCGATTCATTGTGTAGAGACAAAGAACTAAATTAACACAGCTTTGTTAATATGTATATTTATTTATAAATATATATCAGGATTAGGTTTAAATAAATTGTATATATTTAGTGTGATTATATATTACTTTTTTTCTCAGGACTTTAATAGTTCAGTTTTATTTATTTGTTTTTTTATTATTACAACCTACATTTTTCTGTATGCGTTTTTGTATATTTTTTTATGTTTGATACGGGTCGCATGCCATACGCGATTGAGGAGTTGGGCACTGAAAACCAGCTCTGTGTCGGACTACGGTTCGGCACAGCAAAATGCTGAGTGCCAAGCTCATTTTCAAATTGCGGCATACAATTTATGTATCTGTATAATTTTATATCTTAGTACTATTTTGTGTTGTGTGTCGCTATGGAAATAAATATTTTTCGTTCTTTATTACTAATAAATCTAATAAATGGTTTATTATATCTTAGAAAATCTACCATATAAAGCTAGTGTATTTGAATCTTTGTAATCCTCTATTTTAGTATGCTTGTAAAACATGAATGTAAAAAAACGATTTGTCGAAATTGGCAGGATGTTGAAAATTGATTTTAGCAGCTTTTTTTGTCGTGATGACTCAAACAATATACGTAGACTCAGACTAACGATATTAAAAAGGTACAGGGGGCCTAAAGGGGCCGCTTCCGAAGATTTCGAATAGCCGAGTACCAAAGTAAAGTGGAACGTTTTACTATATCTTACACCTAACATTTTGTTTAGATACGTTTTAATTTCACGAAGCGATTCCGCAAAAGCAGCCGCTTTAGGCCCGCAGATATTATTTATATGCCTGCCCGTAGAACCGCTTTAATAGGAAAAGTGTATTCTACATGGCCACAGTGATATTTAATAAAGTACCCAGATCTACTAGGGATGATAACATAGATTTGTTTAAAAAGAGGCTACAAAAGATATTATTCAAAAAATGCTATTACAACGTTAAAAATTCTTGATGACCAATTATAAATATAATATAAATTAAATTTAAGAATACATAATATATAATATTTTCTTAAGTTTTTGTGACTTGTATACATACACGTCGGATTAACCAAAATCAAATAAATTAACTTAAAGCCGTTAAAACGTAGTTTTATTACATAATATATACTTTGACAAACTTTATTATTCTAATATTTCATTTTTGACATAGTATTCTATGTGGAATTACTCTGTACTTGACATATTATCTATAATATATATATACCTATATATAATTGTAATCCACGTATATAACGACTCATCACGATATCTCAGGAACTATAATTTAATACCTATAGACTTGAAATTTGGTATGGAACTTCCTTTCGTCAAGCAGAGGTCAGCTAAGAGCGGATTTTACGGCATGCGAAGCGGGTGGGTATTAGCTAGTTATTGTATAATTCTAGAAAAAAATTATTAATGTCTGTGGATTACACTCTGTTTTTGCTAATTAATTGGTTTTCAATAACAATAACTGAAAGTGCAAAAACATTTCAAATATAAAATAACATATTGTCATCTATGTTTTTACTAACCATATTTTTAAGCAAATAAATGATTTGATTTGATTCGCCTAGGTCACTTTTAGCTTTTTAATTATAGCCTAGCCTAGTTGGCATTTAGTTTGAACAGTTTTTCCCTTATAAATATAGATAGATATAGACATGTCCAAGCTACGCAGTAGTCAGGTTTAAATCTTTACCAATACGAGTATATTGCGGAGTGCATACATTAGATTATTAAAATAAGTAGAACACTGAGTAAGTTCAACATTAATTGACTCAACGTAACGAGTAAAAGAAGTCGTTTTCACTTTTATTTACTAAGGAGCCTAAATGTTTTCATTGGAACCTTTTAATTGAAGCGGTCAGACGTTGTTCCATAGTTTATGTAGATTAGTTGGTAAATTACAGGCATTTTTAACAGATTGATAAATTTGTTTTTAAAATTTTACTTAATCCAGTATCACCCCTTACCTACCTTAAATTGGTTAGCTTTTGTGTAATATTAATATCAAAATCAAATTAAAATATCAATAAATTGTACGATTGTTTAAATTCGAACGAATATTATCACTACAACTTGGCTCTTATGAGAGAAAATTAAATTTACAAGTAGTGCCAAGACCAAGACGTAAATGTGTTACTTATACAATGTAGCAAAATTTATTCATTAATATGTGGCCAGCTATTAATATATGATAATGCATTAATTATTACTGGAATTCCGCCCTAGCCGATATTGGTCACTGGTCAGTATCGTACATTCAGTGTGTGTTATAGGCTAGTAGTAATTATGATGTATTCGATAAACTGCTTTCTTGGAAACTTCACTTACTTTATTGGTAAGGATACTAAATTTCCATTTTCCAGTGTAAAATCTGTCTAATCTAGGCTAACTTAACATATGTTTGTTTTGTCTACAGGATTACAGAAGGTGTTTGCAATCAAATGACGATTAAAGGTTATGTATTCTTTGAGATTTCATCACCTGTCGCTTTACTCCTTACTGTGTCATTGGTAAAATCAATGCCTATACGTTGTCGCTATTCCAATCAAAAATTGAATGGAATAGGATTTCTCTACCTTAACGATTTATTTAAAATAATTTTATATTATATTATATTTTATAATAAGCGACAAAACAACCCATAGCCAGATGGTAGGGTATTTGCCCATCTAGATGGCTACCACCCCTGGTCTAAAGTATACCGCCTTAACAACCTTGAATTGCTTTCAGGCATTATTGGCCAGGTGCCAGCCCTATCTACGAATCCGGAAGCACATTTAGTATTGCAAATGTTTATAGGCGACGGTTACCACCTTCCGTCAAAGTTGTCGTCAGCTTGTCTGGTGTGCTCCAGCAATAACAAATTAGAATAAACAAGTATGCAACAAGTCACACTTGTGTTAACATGCATGAGTGTGCCAAGTTTCCCTGCTGACATTTAAAGATACTGTGACTCTATAAACCAGTTTATTGCACACCAAAACGCGGTTTGCACAGTTTTTCAACGCTTTTATAAACACTCGTCACGTACACAAGATGCTACACATAGAATATATATCCATTTAATTGCTTTTCAGTGTAATCGTTGGAGAGTTATCGTGCTGAACATAAATTACGCACGTAATGATTTGAAAGTAAACAATCGGTGGTAACTTTGTCTTAATTGGGAAAATTGAGAAATTTATTTATGTTAAATGCACAATGATAACTCTATTACATACTGCACTGTATGTATGTATGTCTTTTAATCCATATACCTACTATTTTCGGGAACCTAAAATTGCCTGTCTTTTGACAAATATATCTAATTATTATGTATACAAGTCACGAAAACTTAAGAAAATAAATATAATTATTATTAATAGAATAGAAAACACTTTATTGTGTACCACAGTAATACTAATTACAATAATTTTACGGCAAAACAAAATGCAGCCTTATTGCTTAAAACGATCTCTTCCAAGCGACTTGTCTGGTGTATACTTTAAACAACGTGGGTCTTACTTATAATAATCTCGTTAAGAAAGGTTTAGCCATCTCTTAAATAAGAGACTTTTAAGCCCCTAATCAATGGCTGTTTCAAATAAAACTTGCCATCTTGCCTCTTAGCAGTCACTTAAACTACCTCTCAATGTTGGTTATTTTTGACAGTTATTTATGAGTTACTTTACCACCACCCCTTATCTTTAAGAGGAGTTTATGGGTAAGATTTTCGTTAATCAATTGCTGAGCAGTTTCTTAAAATTTAACAAACGATTATAAGTAAGGCCACGTATGTCTAGGTACAATCAAAATGAATTATTTATAAAAGTGTAACATGGAAAAAACTAAAGTAACAGGTGCATGAATAAAATAGTAGAATGCTTTCACTTTTGAATTCATTCAGATTATAAATTTATTCGACTGATAACTTTTATCTAATGATTGAAAAATCGGCCCTAAAAGTGTAATACTGTGAACATAATGTCAATAAAAACTAAGTATAAACTTTATTTCATATACAAACGCACAAGTGAACAAATTACTAACAAGTTTATTCCCTTTTTACCTTTTGTTAATGATTTACAGTAAATTTCATATAAATTCAAATGACGTTTCCTGTAAGAGATCGTTTTAAGCGATAAGGCCGCCCATTATTTCGCCTTTAAATAATGTAACTAGTATATTATGTCTGTTATTATGGTGACCAATAAAGTGTGATCATCAACGTTTTTTTATATTACCGTCGCCTATGGCCGTTTGCAATACCAAGCGTGTCGCCAACGCGTTGCCGACCTCTAAGAATTTTTAAACGCCCTTCTTTAATAACCCCCATATCATAGCGCAAAGGGAAAACCGCGGCGGGAAGCTCCCTCCAGATCATTGTTATATGCGGAATAAATGTTCTAGAGAACCGTTGCGTAGTTAAGCGTGGGAGCTCAAGGAAATGGGGTTGAACATCTTGTCGCTGGCGAGCGGTACGGTTGTAAAGTAAGGCATTGGCACCAGATCAAACAGTTCCTCGGACTCCACGGTATACAGGCGATAAAATAGGCAGAGGGATTCAAAGTCTTACCTTAAATAACAACCAAAAAAAAATTACTCTTTCGCACGATTCGTTGATGCATTGAATAGATTTTTGGACCCTTTCTTTGAATTACGATAGTGTAAAATAAAGAGTGCAGAAATCTAAGGCTAGGTCATGCTCACCAGCGTAACGTAATAAGGATAAAAGCTCTAGTTATTTAGATAATTATCTTGGCGGGTAGCAAACAGTAGTGCAAATAAGGCGTTGCTGGCGGCGTTAAAGTCAATTAGACGGTTATCAATGCAGCCGATGGGATGCCTCCATCCGGCAAGATGAGTTGATAAACCAATAAACATACATAAGCACGCCTTTTGAGCCGCGATAAGCGTTAACAAGTTGCGAAGTGTAATGTTGATTAGTACCGGAATTTACAACATTTGATAATATGACTGTCGTCTTTGCTAGGTCGAACACGAAAAAGTATAGTATCTATATTTTAGACACACCTACCTGTATATACATATAATAAACCTGTAGAGGTCGAATTTCTGCACAATGAAAAAAAATGCTAAAAACCGAGTCAGGAGGATGTAAGAGGTGAAATAGAACTATTTTGGATTTGTTTAATTTTTTTTGTTTCTCTTTTTGTACGGGCTAATCTCCGAAACGACTAGTCCGATTTGAATGAAATTTTGTATGGTGGTAGCTTATATTCCTGGTCAACATATAGGGTACTTTTGATCCCGAAAAATTAAAGAGTTCCTGTGGAATAGTCAAAAAACTTTAATTACGCGGACGAAGTCCTCGACGCTGCGAACAACCAAGTTGCGAATTAATTTGAAACTGGCGAAGCTTTTCATACCGCAAGTGTACACATACGTTGTCTGTCAATATTTAACGTCTTTGACAACGTCGCAACTCAAATAACGCATTAAGCCCATTGCCATATCTGCGTGAAACGGCCTAAATTTTACGTACTAGTGGTCACCCCTGTTACATACATGGTAGTGTGTGTAATGTTTTTTTTATTGTTTTATGTATTTTTTTTATGCAGAAATAAAAAAAATAGCATTTGTCGTTTCTTTTCTATATAAACTATAAGTGTGCGAAATTTCAAACACACAAAAGGGGTACAAAGTTTTGCTTCAGGTTTTAATATTGTAGATATTGGCGTAGTGTTGCATTATTCTTGTAAAACCCTTATTCGTGAAAACTAGATTTTGCTAGTGCACTCTAAGAACAAGAATTCTTATAGATTACGTAAATTCGACATTGAAATTTGCACCATTTGCTCCCGAATTTCTGTTCACTATCTTCTATTATATTATATAATTGTAAACAGGCCGTGTCTGTACATTGAAGCTATTAAAAAAACAACCGGAATAGACTATTATATATATACGGTGAAGAACACGATGACATTTTTTTAGAATACTTGTCTGTTTGTTCTGTTGTTGTTGTGATTGCGATAAATTCTTAGACTTAAAATCGGCGCTACTTTTTATCCTGGGAATCCAGCGGGTATTTTCCCAGCTATGGTATAAATTAGGAGGCATAAATTTTAGCCCATTTCGATACAGTTTCACTTAAACGATAGCTTAAGCCCTTTTTTAAGTGATGCGATACTTTATATTTCGGGGATCCCGCGGGAAAATTACCGGGAGTGTTATTCATCATATTACTTCAAATTAGGTTGGTTTCGACTCACCTCTGTTTTGCTGGGCAGTTGTCTAGATTATATGGACTTAGTTTCTTTGTTACTATTATATGTTTTTATATTATATTAGCGGTTCCGGCAGATGTTGTCCTGCTCTAAAAAAATAAAAATCTAGAACCAGCACCACCTACTGGGTCTAATTGTGAATCTAAACCATCCCCGGATTCACTCAAATTCTGTTTTTTTATACCTTGAGAAACATTATTGAAGTTTTAGTAGGGATTCTTATTTTTTTTTTTGTAGAATATGTAATAAATAGCCTATATTCATCTGAGATAATGTAGTATTCTAAAGGTGAAAGAATTTTTGAAATCTGGCTAGTATTTTTTGAGTTTATTCGTTACAAACATACAAAAATACAAATCTTTACTCTTCATAGTATAGATGTAAAAAACTATTGCCTAGGGTTTGACACGCACGCGGTGTAAACTGCAGTTGAAAATATAACTGTAATTATTGCATATTGACCGCTGCCTGTTAATATCAAAGTAGCTAAATCACTGCTTATTTTTAATAGACTTGTGAAGGATTAATATTGCTCAAATATCTCAATCATCAGCTGCATCCTTAAGCAGAAGCAGGTATTGTGTATGTGTATGTAAGTGTATTTTATGATATTTTATTTACATAATATGTAATGTAAACATTATAATAATATGATATATTATATCATATTATTATAATGTTTATATTTTTATTATTGTATGTATATTATATTATGTATATATATTTATAAGATACTGATTCGGTGGTGAGAATAATAAAACACACCTCTGTTCTTATCAATTTTTTTTGTCCATCCAAAGGTTATCTGGAAAAAATCGCTAATAGCGATAAAACCGCCTATTGTTTTGTAAAATTTTATTTCTGCTAATTGTATTTTTAAAACACAATAAAGCCTATTCATTCATTCATAAAATATTCGGGTTGTTTTGTATTATGCCAAAAGGAAGGTCTGCACTGAAAATCAACGTTGTGTCGGATATAATACCGGCACAGCAATAACCTGAATGCAAACCTTGTTTGCTGAAAATGCGGCGTATAAATACTCAAAATATGTTTCTATTTTTAACGTTTATTTGTCAGCAATGTAACTACGTGACTATTTCTTTAAATATTATTTCTTTCATTCCTTTTCTTTGTAACTGTCACGTCTGGCAGTTTACTCAGCTGTTATTTTTCTAGGTTTTGCATAGATTTAAGTCATTAATAAGTGGGAAGATATTACGTTCTAAGCAATATAAAGTACTAATTAATAATAGTATCAGCCCAAAAATGTCCCATTGCTAGGGTCGGGTCTCCCATTATAGGGGGGAACGGACAGTATACCCGCCACTCTCCATATATTCAATATACTCTTTGCCCGCCACGCTAGTCCAAGGCGGCTTGGCAGGTTTGACACATAGTAGTTATCTCGATGTGCAGGTTGCGTCCCGATGTTTTCCTTCATCGTTGTTAGTATGTGGTAATTGTAACAATATGCACATTCGTTCAGAAAACCGACTAAGTGGTTCAAGCGTCCTGGCCAGGATCGAAATCGCGCCCTTTGAGTTTGGGATGCGTGCTAGCCATTACGCTACCATTACTTAATATAAAGTGTTCTTCTCAATTTCTATACGTTTGAACTATCTGGGTTCTTTTATATTATATTATATATTATAAGAAAATTGCATATAATTCATAGCACGTCATATGTCACCACAAGACGTGGTGATGAATACGTCGAGAAAGATCTAATAAAAAACAATTTGGGGACCCAACCAAAAATGCAGTACTGTTTATCCGTAAAGCAAGGGTGTGTTGATTATTAAATTAAACAGGCGTTCCGTAGGTGAGTTGCAAGTAACACTTGTTGAAATTTCCTAAATAGCGATCTCTTCTGGACAACCCCAGGAATGAACAGAGATGATGATGGTCGGGCAGCTGCCTCCCGACAAGAGTTACTAAAACGACCAAATATGCATCCGTTGGTAGTGGGTACATATTTGTGGCTTTTGGTGTCGAAACTCTGAGGCCATGGGGTCCAGATGCATATCGCCTTTATCGAGGCCTATCAGAACGGTTGATCTCACAAAACCAAAATACTGGCCTGTATTTTGGGCAATGCGTGACCGTTGCCATACAACGTAGTAATGTGGTCAGAGTTTAGGGAACGTTCCCAACTGGGACCTATTTAAAATTTTAGTTTTTATCTTTTGTACTATTTATGTATATATAGTACAAAAAAATATAATATAATAAATTCAAATTCAGATGATGATATATAGTATCCGTAACATATACACACAAGAAGTACGGATAGTAACATATATTTTAGTAATAAGAGTAGATATTTAATTAACCTTATTACAGATATAAATATTATATATTGAAGCTATAAAAAAATTAGAGTAGAATATATAAACGATGGAAAACACGACGCACTCTTTTTTTTGATATCTTGTCCGTTTCTCTGTTTATTCGTGTTTCATGTAAAAAGACACTAGGTCGATTTCGATGCAGTTTTCGTGATCAACAGCCAATTCTTAGGCTTAAAATCTGCTCTACTTTATCCCTCGGGATTTTTTCTGGGAATGATTTAAAATGATCAGATTTAAAAAATAATAATTTTAATGTGATTTTTCACTGATCGATGGCAATTTCTATGTAATAAAATAAGTGGTATTTGTTGTCCTGGTAATTCCGAGGGATATTTTCTGGCTTGTTCCGGCACAGTTTTCACTAAAACGTAGCTTACATTCTTTTTTAAATGCTGTGGTACTTTGTGTCCCAGGAATCCCGCAGTAATTTCAAGTCAAGCGTAGACGAAGTCGCGGATATATCCTAGTATTTTTAAAAAGGATAATGTTTTCTAGTTTTTTAGTATAAGGAATGTATGCATAAGATATACATATTTTTAGTTTAATGTGTTAGATAATTAAGAAACAGTCATAATAATATAATTTATTAATAAATGGAAATAGTACTTGGAATGTGAACTTTTTCGATTACTCAAAATAATTTCGATCCCTAAAACGTGGTAATTGTCTCGATGATCGCAGTTGCAATTTTCGGCCGAAGTCCAATGGTGTTTTTTCCCCCTCTTTTGGAATAAATGACGGTGGGACCAGTGGCCGAATATTGTGGTAATTGCACCCACATACGTGAATAACATTGTCAACCTATTTCTTATACCTTTGCTATATAAAGTGTACGACGTACCTAGTTTACGGTTCTGTTCTGCTGTTGCATTGTTTTGCTTGATTTCTTTATGTAAATAGTGTTCATAAGTATTTAGAATTGGCAATCAATTATTTGTCGTGGTAGCTTAATGGCTAGCGCACTCTTCCCAAACTTAAAGGGTGCGGGTTCGAATTTGGCTATGTAGGGCCGACTACAACAGCGGTGTAGTGTGTAAAGATGTTTCTCAGTGATTTTGCCAGGTGGTAGGGTATTTAGGGCCCGACTGGATGGCTACTAACCCTGGTCTAAAGTATGCTGCCATAACAACTTTGATTTGTGTTCCGGCATTAGTGACCAGGTTCCAGTCTCCCTTAAGAGAGCAGTAGCGCATTTGTAGCATCGTTGGTGTTACAAATGTCCATAGGCGATGGTAACCGCTTTCCATCAAGTTGGCCGTCTGCCTGTCTGCTGAACTCATGCAATAAAAAATCTTTATTTTAAATATTACACAGTGAATATGTTTGTTCCGTTGCTTGACGATGTCTTCTTTTACAATCGCACATATTACTATGACATCATATATTTCATGCGGTGATTACATGTTTTTTTTGTATTGTAGTGTAGGTTCGCGTATGACCACGATCTGGGCGAGCTGTGGAGCGAAGATATATATATAGTCTAGGATAGAGCACGCTTACCTAGAAGATATCTATCTAGGGATCCCGGGGTCCCTGGATTCGGGATCCCGAGATTGTATTCTCTAAGCTAGATGCAAAGCACTTCGTTCTTATAGGTGGAATATCCACCATATATCGTGCGTCTGGTTGTCCGACGATGGAAGGAAGATGGCTCCAATAGTTTAAATCCACAGAATTAGAACTACATGCACGTACCGTAGCCATTAAGCCACGATGACTTTAAACAGTAACTAATTAATTAGAGGAAAGACATTGCCAATATTTCAATAATTTATTCAGGCATAAACTTGAATTGTATCTCCTTACAATTTGGGTCAAAGTTGTGACACAAAATGAAATATTAAATGAACACACCTGGTTGAATTTATAATAGACATAAATCTTGAACTTTCGCCAAGAACAATTATGTGGGTGTCTTGCCATTGCTTTGGTTACATTTTCGTTAATTTACTTGTTATCGAGATAAATTAGGTAGATAACTCTTTGTTGTACACCTATACAAAAATCTATCTATATATATATATATATAAGCAGTTTGTTTTCTTTGTCCGAGGTAAACTCGAAAACTACTGGACCGATCAGCATGAAACCACAACCATTCGACGCGGAATTAATCGTAGATGGTTATAGGCTATATAATTTAATGTTTTCTCAATTTGTTTGTCATTCGCCGGGCGAAGCGGGCGGGAACGGCTAGTATATATATATAAGCAAAGTTTGTCTTCTTTGTCCGAGGTAAACTTGAAAACTACTGGACCGACCAGCATGAAACCACAACCATTCGACGCGGAATTAATAGTAGATGGTTATAGGCTATATAATTCAATGTTTTCTCAATTTGTTTGTCATTCGCCGGGCGAAGCGGGCGGGATCGGCTAGTATATTTATATATAAGCAAAGTTTGTCTTCTTTGTCCGAGGTAAACTCGAAAACTACTGGACCGATCAGTATGAAAACACAACCATTCGACGCGGAATTAATCGTAGATAGTTATAGGCTATATATTTTTCAAATTCTATGAGCCCTTTGCCATGTTTTCTCAATTTGTTTGTTTATTTTTTTTTTTTTTTTTTTTTTTTTTTTTATTAATTTATTTGCTCCCATAAAACAAAAGACAGGCATTTATCCTTGGTTCATTTGTTTTCTAGCTCATAAAAGAGGAACATGATTTAACATAACCTCTATGTTAGAAACAACTATAGTCATTTGTTCATGTTTACACTACCTTTTTTATGTGAACCTCAGAGGAAGAAATTAATTAAGAACTTCACGTTGCCTAATTTTTTAGCTACTTAAATAGCGCTTTCCATGCGGATGATTTTCACTTATAACAACCCGTGATGCGTTTTAAAAAATTCTATAATGTCATTCGCCTGGCGAAGCAGGCGGGAACGGCTAGTAAACTTATAAATCTAAAATTACTAGTGGTTGCCCAGCGGTTGAAATTCGACGATAATTAATTTAAATTAATTATAAGTTTGAACATTATTAAGGTTCTGTTGTCAAATACTATAATAGGTATTTCTATAATCATAGTTTGTAGTTTATATTTAGGTTTATATTTATAGGTTAATTTATTTAATAGTATTTAATTATATGTCTTAATCACAGATTTCGCCAAGGCTAACTATTAATTTGCAATAAACAAAAGAGTATCTGTGTCTGTAATGTTTATTTTGTTGACGTTTTCTACATAATTTTTAAAAATATTAGCATTCTGCACTCCTCCTCCATATAAAGTATAAGTGTGCGAAATTTCATACTCCTCCGTCCGCGCATTTTCGTAAAAATGGGCACAAAGGTTCTGCTTCACGTATTAATATAATGACATCTAATTCCAATTTTCGCAAAGGGCAGTCTTATCTCTAAAAAGCGATCTCTTTTACACGACCCCAGGAATGAATAGAGATGATAATAGCGAAGATATATACGTAATACACAGTATGAGTGTTTACATTTTACTAATAAATACATAAATCTTATGCAGAGTGAGTTTTTCTAGTGGCCTTTCAGGACCTAATCCTCAACTACGCTAACTCATAATCATCCGAGCGTTAAATCGCGGCTGCGTTCGGAGCGATCACTACGACGCCCAGGGTCCGCTTTCCTACCTTTTCTTCTCCACTTCCCACGATATTTGGCATGGCGACCATTGGCACGCATGTCATCCCTTACAACGTCAAGCCAGAATTTCCTGCCTACCCCTTCAACTGGGACCTGGCAGAGGCGGCATGGATAGACATTTGTTTCCCACATAATTAGCTGGTCTGCGTAAAACGTGGCCGTACCGTATCAACTACGCTAAATAAATAGCGAAAAACGCTCAAATTAGTCTCGAGACCGATCTTGACGAAAACTAAAGTGGTATCATTTTTGAAATAAATAGTTGTTTATTATACAATTATGTAGTTGTCATAAATTCTATGAAGAATTGAACATAACAGACTTTTTGTTTTTGACAAATTTTATTTAACAATTTTATCAAATGCAGTTTATTTTGTGTACATAGCATTCACATAACTTATTGTTATTATCAAAAATACAGAATTTTTATATAATATAAAGAAGTTCATTTAACTATACTTTTAACATTAAAGTCTCTGTCTGTGATATTAAAATAAATGCCAACATTTCGAAATTGATATCTAAACAATGATTAATGGAAAGTATTGCTTGTTAAAGATGTTGTCTGAAAGCTAGACTCTATAATTGCTTAACGGATTTCAATAAAAAAGTTAAGGATTAAAATGGTAATTTTACTTCTCATATTTCCTAAGTCTCGTAAGGATATTTTGTACAGTTTGGATATGAATATAAATTAATATACGTATCAAGTGGTAGACTCATGGCCGGTCCAACATCTTACTACTTATTCACTTGGCTTATTTGCGATTGAATTTTGACATTACTTACATGGAGCTTATCAAATTGTAACCGATACAAAAGGCAATTGAACACTTGGTAATGTATACGAACAGGGCATCATTCATAATGTTCATGTTAGGCGCTATATGGACCTAATGATTCTGAGAAAAAACTCTGAATAGGGTTCAACGTTTGGCATAAAAGGTGGCCGCATCAGCCACTGAATCGGTTGGCAAATATTAATGGTCGTGTGCGTCCAGTTATAATATCCGTAGGCCTCTAAGTGCGGGCGTCGCCTGCTAATGGTGCTACCTAAGCTATGGGTGCGCTTCCAGAACCCGATATACAGCGTGTAGTGTCACTTAAGAAAAAATAAAATTTAGATAGATAACTTTATTGTACACCATTACAGAAAACTTACGAACTAGTATTGTTATTATTATGTACAAAGAGCGGTCTTATCGCTAAAAAGCGATCTCTTCCAGACAACCCGTGGCAAGGATATTGCTGATTAAGCCTGGCGATGGTGGTATCTACCTGCTTAACATTCGATAAGTTAAATTTGGTAAGTTCTATGGTAAAAAGAAAAGAGTCAGGAATTAATAAAACAATTCTCACTTTTTTGCTTATAACTTCTTTAATTTTTAACTTAGGGCAAAAAGTTATATAAACATATTTGTAGGCAAAACAATTTGCTACAAATTATAACTTTGCAATTTTTTTGTAAGACGCATAGTTTCCGAGATATCGCGAAAAAAGTGTTTTCACCACTTTTTCCAAGATGGCGGCCGGGGGACAAGGGTGGCGAACCCACAAACTTGAGGTTAAGCTTCTATTGACACATGTCCCAAAAATAAAATTGCGTCCTCTAAGAAATGCAAAGCTCATGTAAAATTTCAATGGACTAAAAGAAGTTTCACTTCTTACGTGTGTACATTAGGACACGCGCACATTTTATTTTAAAAACATTATAAGCTATTTACCTGTTCCACAAGCACGGGAAACAGTAGCCGACAGTGTGAAACTACTATACTATAAACTAAAACACCGTTTCCTGACTCTATTCTGTTATTTGCGGTTTCTCATATTTATATAAATAAAAGTTAGAGAAGAAGAATTATCTGTGAGTACATTCTTTGAACTTTCGCTTCTACTGCGTGTGAACTGCATACACACATTTTTTTGCATAATTGGTAAGTATGAGAATAGGTTACAACATATTTTTCATCACCCGATGGTGTTTTTTAGGCCTCAACAACGTTTGCTGAGGCAGCTAGTGGTATTATCGATTAGGCATAATTACCTTAAAAATATATAGTTACGTATATGAAAAGGGAAACATTAAAAATCCAATAGCAGAAACGACACTGAACCTCTTAGGGCTTAAAAGAAACAGGTGTTCAACTAGTCAAAAGGACGATTGGTACGGAATAAAAAGAAGAGGCGAGCTCATGGAAATGTTTCATTAAAAAAAGAATCACCATATATCTCACCCAAATAATAGCACCAAGACGCGGCATGTATAATCAGGTGCAGTTCCGGAAACCGGCGCTGCGTGGCTGCGCGTGCGCCGGCTTTTCCAATATTGACATGACCTCTTGTTGCACTCGTATCTCTCCCCGCGGGCTTCCCTTCACCCCCATGCTGGCGACAATACCGAACTCAATGCTGCCGTTTCGGGTGTCGTTTTTTGAAACCGTATAAACATGTATATGTACATTCACGGTATGAAAAGATTCGTCACCATAAAGTCGACTTTTGCTTGTGTAAGTACAAAAACAGTACTACCAACATTTAATCAATGATACGTTTTGTTATGACCATAAGATATAGAAAAGTGAAAAAAGGAAATTGCAACATTGACAATGACAGACACTTTGATTATCAATAATGAACAAAGTAGATATAATCACTACGCTTTAGTATATAATTTAATATTTAAATTAATAAAAAAGATTTTAATTTAGGAAGGTTGGATAGGGGCAGGGAGAAATGGGCCATCGGAAATTTCGCTCAACGCTCGAAAGAAGACTAGCACAAGGCTAACCGTTTCATGCCGATATCCTATGAGAGCATGGTATCACGCCGATCGAGCCGACTCCTAAGAGCGATAATCTTGGACTGATTCTACGTGATCATACCTACCTTTGTTTAGTGTCAGAAGCTACGATATGGCTGTATTATTTCATCATCACGAGATCGTTGACGAAAAATTGCATTGCACTTTGAATTTAAAAATGCATATAAAATTGAAAATAAATAAATATTTTTATACTTAATTTGTAATAAAGAAATTAATAGTTTCATAACTTAAAATAGTTGTATTTAATACACGCTTAAATCTTATACGGCAGTAAAATACAGACTTAAGTAAATATAACTTTTCTATATCGGCTATATCTGTTTAATAGACCATAAACCGATTTAAAGTGCGACATTAAAATGATACCTACACAAATAAATTTCTCGCCCAATACGAATTTGAGTTTAATCCTAATTGGACTTTGGGTTTATATATTTCATGCACCAAAGGCTCGATTCAGTATAATTAACACAAAGTTAGGTTTATATAACATTAAAGTTTAATCCATTTAAGTGGTTAGTGAAAAGTTTCATGTTTTGGGTACACAATGGATTGCTTTGTGTCCCATTGAAACCGAAGGAAAGAGAGTCACTCAAGTCAAATAAGCCGCTTTGTGTTATAAAGTTTCTACTGATGAATTACCAATTCGTTGTTAGGGCCACAGCACACTAGCTACTTTTTAATCGACTTCGAAAAAGGAGGAGGAAGACAATTCGTCGGGATCTTTTTTTTTTTGCTTTTTTTATGTATGTTCGTTGATTACTCCGTGGTTTATGATCCGATTTACGTGATCCTTTTTTTGTTCGACTCGGAATAGCTTCCAATTGGTCCTCTAAAAATTTTACATAGTTTGGCCCAGTAGTTTTCATTTTACGATCATTTTTTTATTCTCGTTTCTTGGGAACTATATTTTTAAGATCGCGGCACCACCCGTAAGTCCACCCATACATAGCTAGACACAAAAAAGTAACAAATAAAAAATAAAAACTTCGTTTAAAAAAACCGACTTCAAAAACTAAAAAACTAAAATGTAAAAATAACTTATTTCAAAGCTATTATTATTAATATATATTATCTAAAACCTTTTGCATCTCGTCATCAGCATGACGCGCGATTTTGATACTGCGATCGAACGCAAAGAGTCGCTAAATCGCGATGCAGTCGCAAAATCGCCGATCGCCAATACTAAAAGTAGCTAGTGTGCTAGGGCCTTATTCATAAACTCGTTATTAAGGTACTGTAGTTAGTTTAAGTGCGGTATTTATATAACGAAATACTCTGAACTTTGAGAACTGTTTTATTTGAATTCAGAACGCATAAAACCGAACTACTACGACATGTGAATCCGACCGAAGTCGTAGTGAGAATGATATTTTGTCGCTATGCCCGGTCGCTTTTATATCCAATTAGTAATAGCAACTACCCACAATTATTCCAATAATAGGTGGTATTACGTATACGCAGGCCTTTTTTGTTGTTCTTTTTTGGAGGCACGCTAACTCTCCAAACTTGTAAGTAAGTTGTTACCTCTTAAAGGAAGGCGATACCAATAAACAAGAAGAGGGGTCACCTTATTTTAGAATTAAATAGTATTTCCGGGTAGAGAAGCTACCCTGGCAAACAGAAGAGTCTAATCCCAAGGAGATAATTAAAAAGAAAACTCCCTGAGGGTTCCAATCCGATCCTGGGTCCGGAGTCGAAAGTCAGGGGGCGTAGGTACCAAATCCGGGAAGCGTTGCTCTGCTAACCACGCGGTCCTACCTATCTCCACATGCCTCGGTCGTAGACCATAGTTTATTCTTAATTATGCGAATACGTAATAAAACCCACTGAAAGGAGTGGAAAAAGAAATACGTTATTATCTTGTCTTTACTAAACACTACTTTGAAGTTCTAGGGTGCAAGATTCTAGTTGTAATCGGTAAGTGATTAAAAGGAAATAAGTAATTAGAAAGGGAATCTGGCTTTAAGCAAATCCATAAGATGAAAAGGAAAGAGTGTGAAGCATTTTCTTTAAAAATGACATGTAATAATTAGAGGTCACGCGGTCGAGATTCGACCACGTGCTAATCACCTAAGAGAAAGCGGTCGTAAGAATATATATCTCTAGAAAAAAAGGTATTTAAATCGTATACCTGATAGGTGGGTTTATTAATCCAATATTATGGCTTTTAATGAGTTTTAATCGACGAGCCTTTGGGTAAAAATGCCTTTGTAATATAATGCGTCGGTAGGTACTGTGAAGAA
Source organism: Dendrolimus punctatus (assembly GCA_012273795.1). Lineage (NCBI taxonomy): Eukaryota > Metazoa > Arthropoda > Insecta > Lepidoptera > Lasiocampidae > Dendrolimus > Dendrolimus punctatus. Next base: position 4,638,359 of record CM022528.1, read on the forward strand.
TCTTTAGCCAACTACACTTCATGATTTCTGCAAATATACAGAAGACGAATCAAAATATAAAAAGGGCGAACACCGACGATGGGTTTCTTTAAAATATAGAATAATACTTACAGGATAAACTTGTGCTGACACACTTTAAAAAAAACGGGCTTTCAAGCCATGTATAACTCGACGACGCGCAATTAGAAATGACGGGCGGCCTCCGCGAACCACGCCAGGCGAAGAAACCCGAAAGCAAGCGAGCGCACCCGAACGTCACTGGGTCCCCAAATGATGATATCACTTACCGCGCCAAATTCAAACGCTTTAAAATTCATGATATTACAACCAATAGGCTAAGGAACCATGACTACGTAAATACGGCGTCACAAAGTCTATAATTTTTTATTTGTAGCTCCGCTCCAAAAAGCCTTTATGTATAAGTATAGATATTCCCCATAACACGAGTGAACTTAGCTTAGCTTTGAGATATTATATAATACGTGTTTTTGTCTACCGATTATTTATTTATTAAAAACACTTTCAAAAGAAATTAGTTTGAATTCAATCAAAAATAGATCTTAGATATTATTACAAAAGGAAATTCAATCTTTACACTACTAAAAAATAAGAATACAAATTCCATACTTGTACACACTGTTTATATTTTCACCTCACGCGATACGTCTTGGATGGATTGATCGCCACTCTGTTATCTGGATCGCAATCGGCGCACACTCAACGGTCACACAGAGCAATAAAGCACAGAAGGTTTTTATCTCCTGTGCTTTATTACTCTCTGTGAGCGTCGATTAATGCATATAGCGATACAGCACAAGGTTTTTATCTTCTGTGCTTTATTACTCTGTGTGAGCGTCGAGTAAGCGCCGATTGCAATCCAGATACTCTGTTATCTGGGAAATCAATCCATCCAAGATTTATCGCATTAGGTGAAAATATAAATGTGAATCAGTAAGTGTAATATTCACTCATTCTTGCACTACAGGTCTGATAGACATTGCATTAGTTAACTCATTTACAACAGCACTGATTTATCTGTACTTTCCATTCCTGCAATACGGGGTGTTTTTGACCTCGTACTACAATTACCATTGTGCCGAGATAATGTCTATTGAGCCCCGTTAACCTTTTAAAAACTAAAATCCATTTTTGGCTTATATTTAAAAGTTATATGTTAAGGTTTATGAATTTTTATTTTGTGTTGTGCGTACGGTGCGGTACTAGTTCAAGATAACCCCGTACTTAGGTAAGTTTCCACGGTACTGTGATTTAATAGCAATCTTAGATATAAGGTGTTCATCTTTTCTCTACATCGAACCTAATTGAAGATGCACCACAGCGAAGTCTATGTTTTTCTTAGTCTCACCGCAAGTGAGACACGTTGGGGGCCCCTTAGACTCCCTTAGACACTCGTTTCGCAGTGAACGTGTAAAGTAGTTAATTTAATTGCAAAGTCCTTATCATCTCTTGGACACAACTTTTCAAGTTAAGCAATCAATTGTCGATTAAGTCCGTCTGACCAAACGATCAAAAGGACTAATTCGCAAGTTAACTAATAAAAATGTAAATCAAGCTTTAGATGTGACTTAAGTGCAATCTCAGTTTATAAGCTATAGATTATAAATATAACTATTAACTTTTAAATAAAATTCAAATAGAAGACCCATTATAAACCTATATGTTTAATTGTTTATAATAGAATATTAAGCTTGTAGCATATATTTACGCACGTTTTTGTTGTATATGTGACAGTAGATTGCAGACTCTAAACGGGTTAACTACCTTTTATAAAAAAATGAGTATTTTTAAATGTGTATGCAATTTAACTTTTCAGCTTTCATTTAAAAACATATAAATCCCTTCTCCGTGAGTCGTGTTCCTCATTCTTGACGCTCGTTACTTTTCCGCACTACTTTTTCTCGGACTCTTTTTCATCATCGGACACGAAGCTTCAATATGCAGTACGTGAACACGGAGTCATTGATTGTGCTGATGGCTGGGTTGGTCTGTTTCATTTTGCTAGTGATGATTATTGTTTCTAAATTACACATCACACACACACACACACACCACACACACACACACATCTTCCTTAATTATTCTGAGCAAGTTTATATGATAAGGCTTGTAATTAGCAATACTTTTATTTATGTTGTTATTTCACTGTAAGCCTTACTAAAATAAATAAATAAAATAAATAAATTGTCGCTCTGTTTTCTGGCTGTGTCCGAAGTACTAAAGGACTTTATGGAGGCCGATATTCTTTCAAATTACTTATTGAAAACTACGTTATATCACACGTTTTTTAGCTTCTGTTCAAGAAAACAATTAAAGAACTCTTGAGTAGAGTTTATTTTAATAAGCTTACTACCATAAAATTTAGTTTTCATAATATATGCAATGATTTCCAAGTACTTTCTGTATCTTACTATTCTGTGCCGCTTATCTGCACCGACACGCGTCTTATCCACACGTTACACCGTTCAATGGCTTTGCATTGAAAATAAGAGGCCATTGTGCAAGATACGGGTATTACACTCTTTTCTTAGAGGTCTTTTTTCCAACGCTACAGTTTGTCACGCCAACATAATCATTTTCTGAAGTTGTGAGTACTTTTTATGCGACTTTAGAAATCTCTTTGATTTAATTTATATCAAGGCAAGAAAGAAATAAATTAAAGAAAAAAACGTCGAATTAAAGTTTTAAATATGTATAGTAGAAGCGGAAACTTAAGGCTTGTAGTAACGCCGACAGTCCTTGAGGATTTGTCGGGGTATAACGGGGATTACACAGGCGTAGTCTTTTTTTTCATTGTGGATTATTAATATAATAATATCATGTGGTATACATGTCCCTTTGTCGCCGTGTAGTGGAAACAGTGTAATGACCTAGTATTTGTATTTTATTAATTAATTGTTGTGCCGTGAACTAATTTGATATTTAAAATTTGATAACAATGAAATGATTTATAATATAAAACTGTATAATATGGAAATATTCAATTTCTGAAATAAATGAATTATTATTATTTCATTGTGGTTAAAATAAAGTAGTATTTAAGAAAATAATACCAACAATTTATTTATCTCTTTTTCATAAAGATGTAAGTAAGATGTCTTTAGAGGTGATTTGGTGATTTTTTCTTAGCTTAAAAAAAATACGAAAAAAATATCGGGAAGATTTATGATTATGTTTGTTCTAATTATAGATCAGTAAATAACGAAAGGCTGTTTCGTTTGCTCCTCACTTTGGACTGACAGCAACAGGAGCCTTAAGATAATACAACGTTTAAAATGTTCAAAAATGTCATTGTTCTAGAATTAGATTTATTTTAGGTCCGGCTTAAAATAGTCGTTGCATAAATAATGTAAATTATATGCAAATGTTTTTATCGCTGAAGGATAAAGGTTAATGAACGATGCGCAAAAACTAACTTGTATAATAGATTTCTCATATATTCTAGTTTTCCATATCTCATAGAATTTATTCGTTTTTACCTTACAATTGGTAAAAATTCATTACTCGTACATTGATTATATCCAATTAAAAGCAGTAAAAAAGCAATTTATGTATAAGATACAGAAATTCAACATTAGATATACATGTATAACTAACTAATTAACTGATGCGGCTCAACGACCCAAAATGAGTGCTGAACTCCGAAATGAGAATAGTCCACGTCGGCGCACGATCTCGTATATACCTGGAGATGTACACACTGGGTCAGCCGGGTTGAAAGTCACGCTCGCGCCGGTGTGTAAGCGCAATACTAACATTTGTCTATGAGGAACACTCGTAGTCTACGGCCAACCGCCAATATTCAAAATCTACTACTGAACGAAAAAGGAACCTTTGCAACCAACATTTTGTTAAAAATTGTAAATTATTATAATATCCGCATTTTTTAGAGAAAATTTGTTTATTAAAGATTACTACGCTTCACTCCACTACTTAGTGTTCAGCGCTGTCTCCTGCCAGTCATAGGCAAGAAGCTCGCGCAGATCAGCCTCCACTACGACACTCCAGCATGTCGCTGGAGCCGGCCAACTGGACTCCGGCCCGTAGATCTCCCCAGATAGGCTCTTCACCGCGCGATCCTCCCCCATTATATGTAGGAAATATATATAATAATAAATATATATGTATACAGGATAATCGCCGATCAGTGTCACGCCACATATTTACATTAAATTTGTCAAGGGGCCTTTACGTGTGGCCTCCCCATGGTCCCACGCAAGCCCTCCAAAAGTCCGGGCCATATTTATGGCCCGTGGTCTTGAAAGACATACAATATATATGTATATAGTATTAATACACTACTACAGTTCTGTTAATTGGGTGGCTAATCCGCCTCCAGGTAATACTTCTGTGTCAACTCCACTATTAATGGTCGCAGTCAATATTGGAAATAACGTGTTTCCTAAATTAACAATTAAAAATCTAGAATGTTCCACCCAACCTGTAGTGGAAAGACCGATCGATACCTATGTTTATTATGGCGTTATACTTTTCGCGCAGGGTAACAAGAACAACGTTGTGCCTTGAGAGTGTCCGATGAATGATGTATTTTTCGCACCAGTTTGTCAAACACGTAATCGATTATAACTGGCGTATCGCTTAGGGCATTTCACTGAAGTCTTATTTCCAAAATTCTGAAATGTTTCGACGGATTTATGGGAATACAAATATTTTAGGGTATAACCTAAAATATTTGTATTCCCATAAATCCATCAAACCAATTTTGTAACTATTTATTATTGACACATACTTATCACTATATAAAACTATTGCTTTCCAAGGCCATGTTTATTTATGCCTGTTTGTATATCTTACCGACCGTTCATTTGCTTTACTGTCAGTTAAAATTTGACAAGCTATACAATACAAGTAATGTAAAAATTCAATCGACGGTAAAACAAGTGAAAGAATAATAAGATATTAAATATTAGTGGAAGTTAATTTGTGTTGGCAGTTCAGACAATCACTCAGCGAAAAACGTAACTAGAACGCTTCAAAATCCTATTTAATTACAGGGTAACGCAATAGAACGTGCATATTGCATCATCTTTTTCGCGGGGTAGAAAGTGCGCGGGCGGGGGGAGCCTGCATCGTTGGGTAGGCGGGCTCATGGAGTTTTAGTCACTATGAGTCACTTCGACGGGAAGCGTCGCGCATTTTGCGTGCGCGCATTTTACGAGAACTCTCGTTCATACATCGTTACTAGGCGTTTATATTGTTCTGAATATGGACTACGGCAAATTAGTGAAGCTCCGAGTGCTAATTTAATTAAAATATGGGTACAGCGTTTTGAAGAGAGTGGTTCAACGTTTAAACCACAAGCAAAAGGTCGTCGAAGAACATCTAGGACCGACAACAATATTGAGAGAGTTATGCAGTCTGTACGAGGAGATCCACAAATGTCTACTCGCAAGAGATCGTCTGTCTTATACCCTTATCGCGACGAAGTTTGCAACGAATTTTAAACTTGGATCTTAAACTGCATCCTTACAAGCTGCAGTTAACACAAGAATTGAAAGAGTCTGACTTCGGAGCTAGGCTCGCATTTGCTAATGAAATGCTTAATCGATTTCCAATTTTGACAATATCCTTTTCTCAGATGAGGCCCACTTCCATATCAATGGGTTCGTAAACCGTCAAAATTGTCGTTACTGGAACAGTGAGAATCCCAAACTCAAGCACCAGAAACCACTGCATAGTTCTAAAGTGACAGTATGGGCAGCAATCTCTGGTAGAGGAATAATTGGACCGTTTTTCTTTGAAAATGCGCGGGGGCAAAACGTCACTGTTAATACCGAACGCTATGTTGCGATGTTGGAAGGTTTTTTGGCTCCAGAGCTTGAAAATTCAAGAATAGTGAATTCTAGGACTTGGTTTCAACAAGACGGAGCTACCTGTCACACATCAAATGACTCCATGGCGGTTGTGAAACAGATGTTCCCTGGCAGACTGATTTCGAAAAGAGGTGATATCCCATGGCTCCCACGTAGTCCAGACGTGACGCCTCCTGACTTTTTTTGTGGGGATACCTCAAGAACAAAGTCTACAGCAATAATCCGAAAAACATCGATCAGCTCAAGAGAATATCCGTGGTGAAATGGCAGCAATTACACCAGCATTACTGAAGAAAGTTTTCAATAACTTCCGTTTGCGATTAGAGGAGTGTCGTCGTAGAGAGGGTCATCATTTAGACGATGTTATTTTTAAAAAATATACTTCAGTTATTTCTTAATAATACCTCAGTTTTATTTTAAACTATACCTTTTATATTTATTTTTTAATCAATATTTTAAATATGCACGTTCTATTGCGCCATCCTGTAGATGGCACCACAGGTCTCTGTAAATTTTTGACGTATTATTATTATTTAAAACATATTATTAAATCAAATCAGTCAAAAATTGGAAGGCTTGTTAAGTTGTAAGTTGTGTGTATACATTTTAGAAGTTCAAAACATTAATATTTTTAATCTCGTAATCGGAGTAGCGAACACAACTTACTTAAATAATTTTGCCAAAAAATATAGGAATTTCGAATATTTTATAATTGACTAGGATACGCCCGCCACTTCGTCATGCTTGACTTGAAATTCCCGCTGGATTCCCGGATAAAAGTAAGATTTTAAGTTTAGGAGTTTGCTGTCAACTATCGGAGACCGGAGACCGCATCGAAATCGTCTCATAAGTTTTTACGTGAATCCCGAACAAACAGACAGTCGTTTCTATTGTGTATTGCAGGTTTTTTTATAGCTTTAATCATTGATGTAGCCATAATAGATTTAATGCAGACACGGCATTTTTAGAATTTTATAATATTACAAATGTCTACCAAGACGTCTATTTGCATAATGATCTGATGAATTAGTATGTTATGCCTGTAACGAACCGAGTTGAGCCGATTAATATTCCCCCCTCGTATTGTCATAATAACCTACTCAACGTAAGCTTTAATCACATTTTGAAGTTCTAGTCATAATCATCGTGTTAATCCCGGTTGCGTCCGGAGCATCTATCTGGACTAAAAGGATTTTGAAGTGATAACTTCTTATGTGAGGGTAAACCGCTTCGTTACGTAACGCGTTACGTCGCCAGTCTGTCTGGCTTCCCTTTCTCTCACGCATACGACAGCGGTAGGTAGGCTCCTCCTCTCTCACTCTAACTCACAGCGCTAGCCGTGTTTCGGTAATTAGATTAAATAATGATACTAATAATGTACATACACAAAATCCTTTTTTTTATTACAGAAGTTCAGCAGACAGGCAGACAGCCCACTGATGGAAAGCGGTTACCGTCACCTATGGACGTATGCAACACCAAAGGTATCACTAACGCGCTGCCGGCCTCGAAGAAAGTTTATGACTCCCTTTTTAAAAAACCCCATATTGTAGCGCTGTGGGAGACCCATGGGAGCTCATTCCAAATCCCCACGGCGCGCAAGAGAAACGTTCTAGAGAACCGTTGCGTACAAGAGCGAAAGTACTAAGTACTGTATAGTTAGTACTATACTAACATATACTTAAAATTAGAACTGTTTGACTTGGTACCAACGCTCACTTAATCACAACTGCAGTGCTCACCATCGACAGGATTTTTACCACTGTTTTATAGGGTTATCACTATGGTACGGTTCTCTAATCTAGAATGTTTATTCCACGAACAGAGTTCTTCTAGCCGAGGGTTTTCTGTTGCACTAGGACATGGACTGTTTAAGAAGGGCGTCATGAAAATTCATCGATGTCAGCAACGCGTTGGCATCGTCGCTGTTTTGCAAGCGAGCGCATAGGCAGTGTCAGCTTTAAGTGTGGGCGGGCGCCTCGGGCGGGGTCTGTAAAGTGCCGCACGCGTCAGCTTAATTTCTGACGGTTAATAGTAGATTTTTACACGAGAGGTGAAAGTGACCCATTTAGGCATGAGGTGTTTTTACGCGTGAGTTTCGCCTCGTTTCATCGAGTTTCAAATCACAACGATTCTAAAGAAGCTTCACTTCAATAATTAGTCTCGTTATCCGCAATGAAAACGAGTTAAATATTACGAGTATAAATCTTGTCCATTTAAATATCATAAGTCAATGCAAAAAACGTGAATGAGATTCAATAAATGCATTAGTAAGTTCTAAGTATGTCAGGAAGTGCTTATTTATAATTTTAATATGTAAATTATAATTTAGTACCAAGGAATTCGTTCACCAAAGAAAATGATACATGTTTTCCGTATTTGCTTAGATGTATGTATAGCTGTGATGTATTTAAATGTTCCAGTCGAATTCTATGCTAACAGTTTTTTAATTTTAATATGAGTATTATACAACCGGTATAGCAATATTAGAGCAACACATTAACAGTCTATTCTATATAAAATTGATACATTAAAAATAATTCAAGAAGTTCAAGAGCTTTGTTTATTATCCCCCAAATTGCTATTGCACCTGGACGCCATTTTGGTGTCGTATCCGTAGCCGAACACTCACTGTACTGTTATATCGAGTTGCGGATGACGTCACGTGAATGTTCATTGGACAAGATTCCAGCGCATTACCAATTTGCGGGGATAATAGTTTTGGCAATATATTTAATACATTACTAGCCAGGTGGTAGGGCATTTGCCCGACTGGATGTCTACCACCCCTGGTCTAATGTATGTCGGCATAACAAACTTGACTTGTGTTCCGGAATTAGTGACCAGGTTCCAGGCTCCCTTAAGAGAGCAGCAGCGCATTTGTAGCACATTTGGTGTTGAAAATTCCTAAAAGCTTTCGATCGCTTTTCGATTTTGATTGAGGTTTACTAACTAAGAATTAATTACTAGAATACTCAATAGCTAATGTCACGTAAAATTTCAAAATTGACTAGCTAGTTTGTTTTTACATAGATACTTTTACTTTACTTGATTTACTAGTACATAGATGTTCAGTGGCGTGTCATTTTAAGAAAGAAACTTCAAATTTTCTCTGAAACGATCTGCTTTTGCATAGAGTAAGATTAATTGGAAATCACCCCCTCTATAACTTTAACAGTTAAAGGTCCAATTACCACTAACCCTTTATATTCTTCTTGAACAATTATGCAACCGATAGTGAAAACAGACAAATATATACAGACAGACAGACGCGCCAAGTGACTTGATTTTTTTTATCTACGGACTCGAGTTCCGTACCCTTTTTACAACTTAATTACTATGAAAGTTTTTAGAGTTCATACACGCTTATTGTTTATTTTTGTTACAGTGTGTGACAATAATTTTGTGATTTTTATGTTGTGGTGTATCTTAAGAATAACTTATAATATATTTTTTTTCTAATTTTAATACTAAACTTATACTAATGTAGGTGTATCTGTTACATGCTGGTGTTGTGAGGAGGTGCATTCGCAGTGTGTGCCTTATGTCTATACCTATATTTATCTGTGCCATGTGTGTTGGTTTTCCTTTTTGTGTCTAGGTAATTAATTTTTAGGCTTTTTGTGTGTCTTGGTTTGTTTGTGAAGTGTGCGTGTAATGCAATGCGGTGGTAGTGCGCGTTGGTTGAGCGACTTGATTTCCAATTTTTATATTATGTAAATTTTTACATGATATAAAAATAATAAAACAAATAAAAAATTATTGTGATCGACTGAAGACGACCAATGATGGTTTAAAACAATGAGTTTTAGCCAAAATGTTTAAGGGACCGTAAAAAGGGTAAAGAACAAAACCTCTTTATTTAAAACGTTTTCCGTTGAGAACAAAACATAATGGGCTCATTATTTCGAAGTCTAGACACACTATTTTTCCAATTTTATCGAGGGGTGATCTTGAAATACGTGGATGACATACTTAGCTGTTTTCTAGAGAAAATTTATTTGAGTTTTATATAATAAGAGCATTCGTATCACGATAGGTTTCTAATTGTCAACTTTCCAACATTTTTTTAAAATATAGCTGATAAGGCTTAATACTGGACACGAACTATAATGTTTATATTCAGAGCAATATTGGTGTTCTATTTTGTCTATGAAATTTCTTCTTTGGGAATTATTCTTTCGGCATTCTTTTGTTCTTTTTATCTGTCAAATTTCGTCTTTCGGCATTATATATTTAATTAACATTTTAATTCTTACAAAAAATGTAATTCATTCGTTTTATATAATTATGGCTACGTTCCATTAGGGATTCACAAGGACCACGTTCACGCCCGCGATTTATCCCGTTCCACTTGCTTGTCGGCGATATAATCGTAAACCCAAGTGGTACGGCTATTCGACCCACCTCTTGACATAGGTCATTGGGAGCGTTATGTGATCGAAAATGATGACATCATTAGTGATATTTTCGACACGACCACTACGACCGCGGTCGCCTTGTGGAACGGCTAGCTGAACATTTTGGGCGTTGTGAGCTACTAATGGAAGGCGCTGTATATAAAGTGATTATATTATCTCTGGTCCATTTGAATAATAACAGTTTAAAGAGTTTTTGGCGGGAACTGAAAGATGTTGTGCTGTGCAGTTTTATTTTCTAAAAGTGTGTAAAATTACTCTAAAATGAACAATACTTGTAGGATATTGATAGTTTTTGAGTAGTTATTATGTTTTTTGTGAGAAATGTGTAGTGCATAATCAAATGTGGCCATTTAAGTTGTCACAAGAATTCCGTTGAAAGGCACTAGCTTATTACTTGCATTTCGGCTTTGCTACACATAGGCTTAAGAAAATGAATATTGTAAACTAAGGTCTTCCGTAAAGACCTAGTTGCCAAGCCATAAACCTAAATATAAAAATATCAGTTTTAAGGGCTATTGCATTTGAATGTGGTTGTGAACAAAGAACAAAGATCAATATTTAAAAACTATGTACGAGTATAAAAGTGTTACTCTGGAGTTAATAAGCATTTATTTTTTACTTTCTGAATGTAGTTAAAACTTAAAAACCATTATAACTGCTCAAAATCGACAGTTTTCGTTCTTTAGAAATACTTAAATATAAATTTTTCTATTTCTAACTTGAAGTATAACAACATGATGATCTCCATACACATTTTCATCTGTAATTTGAACATCTGCACCTCAAGATTATTTTTCAAGACAAAAGGTGAAAGCGGTAAAACAATAAAGGTAAGAAGTTCAAAGGTTATATCCTCCTCCAAGATGTAGTAAATCACCTACCGTTCCGTCGTCTAATTGTGTAATAGTAACAAGCCCAGTTATATACGCACTTATGTATATACTAGCTTCTGCCCGCGACTTCGTTGCGTGAAATAGTTAAAAAAATTAAGTTAAAAAACCTCTCGATTTTGATATATCTTCATTGGTGGCCCGCTCCTATTGCTTTAGCGTCATGAAATATATCCTATAACCTTCCTCGAGAAATGCCTATCTAACTGAAAAAAAAATAAATCAGACCCGAAGTTCCTGAGATTAGCGCGTTCAAGCAAACAAACAAATAAACAAACTTATCAGCTTTATATATATATATATATATGATATCTCTCGGTGAGAGAGTTTTATCTTATATATATATATACACCTCTCCGACAAAATCTCCGCTTCTATTATGTTACGTTACAGAGGAATTACTTTCAGTCTGTTATAAGCTGTTTAAGTAATTTTTTAGGTTTTTAATTATCCCACGAGAACTGTAAAAGAGAAAAGTATCCTATACGTTGACAAGGGATAAAAGCTATCACCATACAAAATTTCATGTAAATCGGTCCAGTCGTCTCGGAGATTAGCTGGTATAAACAAACAGAGAAACAAAAAAATTGAAAAAAATCTAAATTAGTTCTATTGCACTTCTTACATCTCCCTGACTCGGTTTTTAGCAAAAAATTTTCATTGTACAGAAATTTTACCTCTACAATGTTATTATATTTATGTTTATAGATGTGATATACTAAGACATATCCACGCTTGACATGGCAAAAAGTTATCCAACAAAATGGCACGCACCTACATACTTTAGTCAAATGTAAATAAACTTTATAAAAAAGACCTTTTGAATTTTTATATAAAATTCAAGAAACTTTTTCCCAACTAATATTCAAAAAAAAAAAAAAAAAAAAAAAAAAAAAAAAAAAAAAAAAAAAAAAAAAAAAAAAAAAAAAAAAAAAAAAAAAAAAAAAAAAAAAAATAAAAATATTCATTAACTAATTTAATATACTAGTATGATCTTATTAAATTATGGTGAGGATGAAAAAATAAAAAAAAAGTTTCATAAAAAATAAAAATTAAAAAATTATAGTAAATATGGAAATAAAGAGTTTCCATTCATTATTACCTAATATTAGAATTACTATTCTTTTTACTGCCAAAAAGTAAGCAAAAAGGCAGATAGCCCACTGTCATAAAAAGTAATTACCTTCGCCCATAAAACGATGTAACACCAAGGAAGCTGCCTGCCTCGAAGGAAGTTTATGGGGCCCTTCTTATATAACCCCGTGTTGTAGCGCACCGGAAAATCCGCGGCAGGTAATTCCTTTAAGTCGTCAAACTGCTTACATTTAGAAAAATTACACTAATGCTGCGGTACAAGATATCCCATGTTCTTATTTCTTGTCGAAAGTATACAATGTATTTTAATCATTATAGATTCAACTCTACATATGGTTACAACTTAGCTCCCCGACAAAAACAAATTCCACGAAACACATTGCATTTGTGCAGTATAAAATGATGGCCTGATTGATGGAGGGGGCAGTCGAGCGAGAACCACGATCAAAGCGAGACGTGTGTACTACAATCGGGAATCTAATAGTGACGGTCTTTGCGCGTTTTGTTGAATTACGATCTTCTGCATTTGGATTTGTTGTGTTCGGTTATATTTGTACCTGTGTTATTCGTGTTTATATAGTTCTAATAAACTCTATCATAACTCCAACGGCATTTTAATTCGAGTCCCGCTAAACTCGTAACAATCTTTGAAAGTTCACCCGTGGCTGAAGAATTGAGAGGAAGAAGGCAAAGATAGTATGGACATGTAATAAGGAGGTATGAAAGTCACGCGACCAAATGAATCTTAAACTGCAAGATTCATGGATCCAAATGCAAAGATAGACAGAAAAGGAGATTGATGGATTGTCTGACGGATGACATAATACTTTGTATTATGACAAAGGACGTATGCCTAGAATAGAGGAATATGGCTTTTCGTGCAGGAATTGAGAAAGAATATTACATTCCTGCGGCCTGTCGTAAGAGGCGACAAAATAACTCACAGCCAGGTGGTAGGGCATGTTCTCAACTGGATGGCTACCACCCCTGGTCTAGAGTATGCCGCCATAAACACTTTGAGTTGTGTTCCGGCATCAGTGACCAGGTTCCAGTTTCTCCTTCAAGGCCAGCAAATTGGCAGCACCTCTGATATTGCTAATGTCTAAAGGCGGCGGTAACCACTTTCCATCACAGTTGGGCAGCCAGCCAGCTGTGCTTCAGTAATAAAAAATAATGGAAACACATATTGTGCCGATCCAGATATTTGGTAGAAGATAATAGAAAACAGAGAGATTCATCTCTAGCGTCTTGAAGACGGCACAAATCAACATACAACAATTGAAAAACGTCCCCTTCAGTTTCACGTTGCGTCATTATAATTATGAAATGTGAAACGTAGATATAGATACACTTTCAGTTATGTCTACTTGAGCCGATAAAAAATGTCCCTCTTGTATATTCGCACCTGTCATCTTCGTTTTAATATGATATCAGCGTGCTATCAAGCTGAGCACGCTTTTGTATTTAATTCAGCCAATTTAATGTATTGTTTTCTTTTTACAAACTTTACTTTAAGCCTAATAATTATTGCTTAAAAGAAAACTTAACTTATACATATTGTATCCTGCCCATAGTCCCTCAAGACTATATGTAAAATACTTAGCCTAGATTACCATCTTCTATGGACAAGATGCCCAGAAGGCTGGCTAGGTTCACTGGATCACCATACTGATCCGTCGCCCGAGGTACTTTCCTTACTCGTCGATATTATAATTAAAGTAGTTATGTGCAACTAGAAACTTCCCCGCAGCTATGCCGCGGGTCAAAGCCTAGGAAGTAGCTCTCTTTTCCTTACATAAAAACTTAATTAGGTTTTTTATATTATAGTGATTTTATATATTGATTATTTTAATTACCTTGAGTAAAAATTATATAATTGGTAGTGAAAACCACTAAAATATCCATTGCATGGTTTAGGAGTTAACGGACAGACAGACACATTCGCGTAAAGCGATTTTATTTTTTACCATGTTAAGATTTAGGTAGAGTTATTCAATCCGTCAGGGTTATCTGAAAGTATCTTCGGTTCTCGAGACCCCTGACATAACGAAGATGGAACACTAGGGTGCTTAGTTGTAAGTTTCGAGCATACCATCAGGAGTCCAACACTATCCGGAAGGTGAAAAAAACATTATACGTGAAGACCAGACGACGGAAGTGAAAACTTCATCAAGGCAAGTACAGCAGTGACGCGTTTTCTCTCGCTCCTTTAGTCGACTCGAGCCGACTTTACCCGAACGAGCGTTACATACTTGAGCGTGATGCCGTCTCAATCTCATTCATACTCATAAAAAATAAAGTTCTCAGCACGCCTAAAGAAGTTTTCATTTCAAAGAGAGATAGAGTAAACTCACAAACTCACTTTTCGGAACTATGTCACACGTGATGTTTATATATTTTATATACTACTCGTCGTTCCCGCCCGCTTCGCCCAGCGAATGACAAACAAACAAACAAATTGAGAAAACATGGAAAAATATATAGCCTATAACCATCTACAATTAATTCCGCGTCGAATTGTTGTGGTTTCATGCTGATCGGTCCAGTAGTTTTGAGTTTACCTCGGACAAAGAAGACAAACTTTGCTTATATATATATATAGCTTGGCTCGGGAATAAAACAAATAAATAATTAATTATATAGCTATAACATCTACATATTCGCGTCGAATGGTTGTGGTTTCATGCTGATCGTCAGTATTTCGAGTTACTCGAAAAGAAAAACTTTTTATATATATATATAAATTGATTTGTAAATTTACAACTATTCACGTTTACATATTTGTCATATATAATCTTCACAATCCATGAATTCCTTCAAGCTACAGAAGGTGTGCCCGAGTAACCACTTCTTAAGCCGGTAAATAAATGCATTCCAAGTGCCGGAAAGTTTCATTTTTTCTGCAATTTCTGCAGTTGGTTGTTGTATGTTAGATTTTTCCAGTCGCCTCGGCAACGATGCAATCCTATCCCTGTTCTGAGTCTGATACGCTGCTATGCTTTGCATACGTGGAATCATTTACCATGACGTAAGGTTACTTGAAATACTAGTAGGCAAGTTAGGTTAAGGATTCATAGTGTTTTGAAATGGGTCTTACGGATTCCGTATTAGGTAACAGCATAGCACGCATTGCCCTTGTCGGGCGAAATGTAGGGTATCCAAAGGTTCAAATAAAACACAAACGTTCTTATACTATATAACTATACTTAAATAACAATATATGCGTGGCGTGCGTTGCGGTGAGATCACTGTTGCTGCTGCGGCGGGGCCAGCCTCGCTGCCAGCTGGAGGATGTCCCGCTTCTCCTTTGGAAAGCGGAGCTCGCGGGCCGCGAGGCGCGCCGCGCGCAGTTCACGCTCGGCGCGGGCCAGCTCGCCGCGCAGCACTCCCCCGCCAGCCGCCGCTGCTTCTCTCTCCCTAATAAAAAATAATCAATTTATGTAATTTACTTCAAAATTTCCACTCATTACATATTGAAAGTATTAACGCTACTACCACTTCCCAAGCAATTTTTTTGAAGAAGAAGTGGGGCAACAAACTCCTCAGCAAGATTTTTGAAGTGAAACTTATTTAGAATCGTTATGATTTGAAACTCAATGAAACGAAAAAAGCAACACTAAAAAGAGATAAACATATTATTATATCTGGGAGAGAATGAGGTAGAATACATTATATTTAATCATTTAAACACTATACTCATACAGATAGAGTTGAAAATGTTTTGAAGATTTTCGTTAATACTTCAAAGTTCGTGTTTTAAAACTTAAATATAACGATATAATATATGAAATGTGACGTCACGAAATTCAGAACCCCTCCCACCCCTTATCATAATTTTATTTCACTTTTACTGCATGTGAACTGCACACACACACACACACACACACACACACACACACACACGCACACCCATACAATCTTTGTTCTTTACTTTTATATTATGTTTTGTATCTATGGTTTATATTATATTGATCATTCGAAATTATTTATCACATTTTTGTATTTTTTTTAACTAATGTAAGATTTAATAAAAAGTAATCCGTTTGTTTTATTTCTAAAAAGTTTGGTAGCAATCGCACTATTTCTATTTCATGTGGTCGTTTGGAAAATATTTATTTTCATCGTATAATAAATAAGCCTTCTCGCACCAACGTTGCTTAACGAATTTCTTAAACTTGTTTACTAAAATTTCTTGAATACTTCACTAAACACTAAAGCATTAGGTATACTTTGCCCCACGAACATATTGTAAACTTTATGGGTTTACTTAATGCAAACGCAGAGTCAATAAATTGCTCGTACCCTGTAAAGTTATACAGTTTATGGGATCGGTTAAACTAAGCGATTTAATGTGGCCATCGCCAACCACTTACATTTGAAAAATCAGGGGACCGAACCCCCGACGGTTTGCCGAGAAAAAAGGCATTGGAAAGTAATGGGAAAGAGGTTTTCCATTCATATTTACCATGATGACTGCTATAATAGGTAGGGTTTGAAGCTATATTTGTGATTTATATTTAAAATGGCCTAACTATAAAATACCAGTGGTCGAAATCTGACCATAATTAATTTAAATTATAAGGTTGAACGTTATTAAATTTCTGTTGTCAAAGACTATACTTCTATAATCACAGATTTCGCCAAGGCTACACTGTTAATTTGACTTTAACAGTAAACAAAAGAGTATTTATGCGTGTGTGTGGTGTCAAATACATGGTAGTGGTGTGTAATGATTTTTTTTATTGATTCAATATATTTGTATACATAATTAAAAAGAATATTAGCTTTCTGCACTCCTCTATATATAAGTGTGCGAAATTTCATACTCCTCCGTCCGTGAAATTTAGTAAGTTCTTGCTTCACTTGTTAATGCAATGCTTCGCATAGCTGAAATGACAACCAATTAATAGCTAATGTCAAATTATTTAGGGAAGTCTATTCTTGAAAGATTGAAACCAAAGTATACTTATTCAATTGTATGGGAAATATTATTTTTTAAGGGGAACGTGTTCTACATATAAGAGAAGAAACGTTCAGGATAAAAACAGATAAGGGTTAACTGGAGCTTTTAGTCCCACCAATCAGCACTTTTCGACCTCTCCAAGAAATAAACCAACGCTAAGCCATAAAAAGCCGTTCTCAACAAGTCGTTCCCTAAATATAAATTGACACTAATACCTACATATTCCCAAAGGAAAAGGGATAAGAGGGTTACGATCGTTGGAATTACACCATGTATAGGTTGTTACTATATTTCTGCACAACGGAAGCCGAATGGGCGTTTTCGACGGCTCGTTAGCGAATTTTTCAAGAGATTGAATACTTAGTCGACGAAAAGTTATTACTGGTACAGTTGAAGGGAAGATGATTTGGGGTTGGCTTGGTCTTACATACGCGTCTATTCTAGCATATATCCTCTGTCACATGACAAATCTTCATGTAAGACTCATTACTACATAATATTAATAGATAAATATTATATTAAGCCTTTAGATTAAAAGTGATAAATTTATAATATTTATTAATATAAATACAACCTAACAATGATAATCATATTTAATTACCAATTTCAAAATTATTTATATTGACTGTTATAATTATCTGACTATGGGACTATGGCCGCTATTTATTTAATTTTAATTTTGACATAATTATGATAATATTATAAATAATGTAAATTGTACAAGCTAAATCTGCACGCCCATTTGGCAAAAATATGTGTAACTAAATATAATTATTGTAACACCTTTTGAACCACGTTTTTTGCAGTAAATAAATTTGAATTTGAAATTAATTATAAATAAGTGTAAATTGTAACCTCTCATGAAAACGGTATTTTCACACTTCAGACATAAATCAAGATCATGCATTTGTTTCCACTTTTTAATTTAAACTTTTGAAATCATGTTTCGAACTCATCATGAAAATGACAGGTCTACAAGTCCCATTTTAATAAAATGCATTTTTCCCCATAACCAAGCTGCTGGTCAAACCCTACTTACAAACTATTTTACTTGAATAAAAACTAAATAAGGTGTATGAATATCGTGAGTGGAGCCCCGGGAAAAAGTTACTACATATTAGGGTGCTCGTTAAAAATTAAATTTCTTGCGGCGCCCTCTGAAAAGGTTCCTTTTAATGAAAAAACAGTCAATACAACACGTGCCTCAAGACAATTCAGTTAATTTTTGGGTAATATCATGTTTTTTCAGAAACTTCTTATTAAGTATGAAGTAATAATTATTTTAAGATTGGAAAAGTTTTAACAATGAAATACCTTCCGTATTATTCTCAGTGATGAATTTCAAATTATAGTTTCAGAAAAAGTTTAAAATTCTTCGTGATTCAAGATTATCTTTCATTTTTTCTTATATTTTTAGTTTTAACTTGAATCGCCTTGAGGCAACGTGTTGTCTTAACTTGAAAAAAATATTAAAAAACCCAGTGTTTTTTCATTAAAATGAAGCTTTTTAGGGGCGCCACAAGAAATTTAATTTTTAACGACCACCCGACTATATATATTAATCTTTCTCGAAAAATTATATAACTGATGGTAACCACCTGCGTGGTTTAGGAGGAGTTAGCGGATATATGGTATAGGCAGACGCGGAAAGCGACTGTTTTATACTATTTAAAGATGTTACAGTACGAATGTCATTACCTAGCCGCCCATTCCCGAGCCATTTGTTCTCGCATCGCGTCGTCCAGGGCTCTCGCGGAGTAGTGCGCCACCACCTCCTGCCTCGAGCACTGTCGCTCCCGCATCGCTCTCAGCGATCCGTTCCAATGCAACAACTGGAACACCGTCATCAACTCTTGAAACTCTAGCATTGTTCGGCCTTGTTTGCTTCCAACATAAACCTGGGAACGATCATTTTTATTATTACTATTGCATTGGTCGGTTGTTATTGGCGTATAAGAAATTAGAAATGATAGCTTTTAATGTACAAATATTTAAATATTACGGCTATTTTACAATATTGTTACAATTGGGTCAACTCCATATCTGTAAACAAAGCACATTTATTACACTAATAACATTGAAACTCTTCTATGACCGTATTCTTTTGTTTACTTTGTGTTTAAAATTTGTGAGTAGAAAATAGCCCATTGTTATTGTATTCTTTTATGGCAGCCGAATCATAAGCCAGGTTAGGCGAATTAAGCCGATTTAGATAAGGCAATATGTCTGTATGCCATTTGTGCAGTAGAAAACAATGACCCGATGGAGGGGGACGCAGTCTAGCGATAGTCACAAGCGAAGCAAGACGTTAGTGACGGACTTTGCGCGTGTGATTGAATCGTGCATTACGTTTGGGCTGGTTGTGTACAGTTATATTTATTTGTACCTGTGTCATACGTCTTTGTATAGTTCTAAATAAACTCTATAATAATTCCAACGGTATTTTAATTGGAGTTCTGTAACTCGTAATAATATTTCCTGTTGTACTTCCGATTATCTGACTTGGATTTGTCTTCTGTTAGAGGAGCGGATACTGTTCCCATCACACTTGTCTTATGCGGTTGACTCATTTTATATATCGATCAAATTAATTTGCAGGTTTCCTAACGATGTTTTATTTCCATCGTTAGCACGTATGGTAATTGTAACATTAGGCACAATAGGTCTGCTAAACTTTTAGGTACTTATGTTCTCTGGCTGGGATTTAAAACCACGTCATTTTAAGGAGACGAAAATATTTAGTTTCTACGCGTTCACGACTTGCATGCTGTAGCTTAAATGTATTTCCATAATCACGCTAAACCTACACGATGTTGAAAATTGTTTCCTATGTAACATTTATCGATTTTGGTAAATCGTTCGTAATAGGCAAGATAAAAGTCCCAAGAAAAGGATCGTCAACGAAAAAACGTAAGTTGAAAATATAATTGTCTTCTATTCACTAGTACACCTTATAATTTATTAATAAAAAAATTTCTCACCTAAAAGCAGCAATCCCAGCACTGGGGTCCTGGTGATGGCTACTAGCATCACCAGCGAAGGAAGCCCTCGCTTCCGCAACTGCCTTCTCTATGAAATGCTCCGATATCCTTCTCGACTCATGTTCATTGAACACGCTGTTCATAAGTGCTATCTTCGCCGCACTGCGACGCGCTTCAGCCTTTGTTGGGCAGTTCTGTTTAGTACATTAATACTTTGTAACTATTTTACATTTCTTTTATGTTTTTGAGATAATGCGCTGTTTCATACAGACAGAGGAGTTTTGATCTTCATAAGGGTTTCTTTTTTTCCTTTAGGTATTGACATCTAAAATTAACTTTAAGTAGGTGTTTCAGCGAGTAAGTGGAGTTTTACGTAAATTACTCCATAACTTTATGGAATGTAATAGATAAACTTAGATAACTGCTAACTTACAACTAGTACCAAAACTCGCCACTAGATTGATCTATTTAAGAAGGAATATCTAATATTTATTTACATCAAATAAAAACATGAAACCAAAGATATGGAATAGATAAACGCCTAATATTGGTCAGTTAAGTTGAACCTAGTTTAACTATCATACGATGGTGTGTTCAGAAACGCAATTTTATAAGTTATAGAAACCGAGCTTTTCTGATTTCAAGAGAAGCTGTTCAAAAACAAATGTAAAATGTTAACAAATGGAACAATTCTAATATTTAATTTGATATCATTTTAATAACTAATTTCGAAACAAAACTGGTCACATGTTTCTAGTAACCGACGTTAGAAGATAAATGACTTCCTACATATTTAACATAACTATGACATATATTAACATTTCTATAGATATATCAGTGAACAAACAGAATCTTATATGTTAAAGTAAATGACGTATACGAATGCAAATCAAATCTTTTCTACGAAAACAACACGCAAAATAATTGAATTATTAAAGAAAATCCAATTTGTGTTGTCAAGGAAAGGGAAAAGTTCAAGGCCCCAAGGGAAAACGTTAAGAGTCGTGACGTGGCAGACAAGTGTCGACCCCGAAAACATTGTCAAAGACCCAAAACCCTTCGTTATGACTATGGAAAATTCAAATTGAATTTCTACGTCAATTTTAGTTTAACTAAACGAGGTTTTCAATATTTCTATTATCATTATAATTTGACTCGGGTATTATTCTATCTAACTGTATGTAAAAGCTTCAGTAGTTTTACTTTAGGTTATAAAATTCATATTTCGGCCTCATTTGCTTGAATATTTTATAATAATAAAAATGTCTGCGTAAGTTCTCGCTTTCAAAAGTTACTTTAATCATTTACCCAGAGGGACGCCTATTACCGAAACTCGACGAAAAAAAGCAAAACATTGTTACTTTTTGTTATATTAATTTTTGATAAAATTTTCGTTAAAATTCAGAATTAAGCTACAAACTACGTCACAGTCCTTTTCATGTCACATTCTGCCACAAATGTTAATTATTATTTAGTCACATTAATAACACTCCTGAATATATTTTTTTTGCTTTCGATATAACTGAAGCAAATTTTTCTTAACATCTAAAATCTATGATTTTATATTAACATTGAATTAATTAAGGCTCAAAGCCGACCAACAAGCATTTATAAAGCCTAATTTACATTTCCATTGCTTAGTAGTTAGTTGACTTGCAAAAACGGTGAGTTGAATCCTTATCATCGTTTGGTTAAATAACAGATTACAGTTCTTAGGGCCGGATCGATCGGTGTGGTACCACACTCTCACAAAATACCGGGGTGAAACGATTAGTTTTGATCTACTTATAAGTACACAAAAGTGCGATGAGTGAGAGTTCTGACTGCTCACTTCTCCCTATCCCTGTCCATATTCCCTATCCCATATACTCCAATCCCATATTCTATCCCATTCTTATTGTCTGATCTCTCTTTCTCACCTCTCCTGTTTCTCCCATCCAAAAGCTGGCAACGCTTTAGTTTCGTAGGTAAGTGATCCTAACTACTTCACCCGAACCGGGTCGTCCTCTCGTTTACCAGCAATAAAAAATAACAAACCACCCATTAAGTAAATAGTAAAAACACTTGCTAACCTGAAAACTGCCGAAACACGCTCCTCCCGGCAGCGTGACATAGCAAACGTAGGGTGGGTGCGCAGCAGGCACGGACTCGTAGATAACCAGGGCACCGCCCCCGCCCGCGGCACCTCCACCCCTGGACGCCTTTACCTGCCAGAACTCCTGGAGAGCTTCTACCACGTTCACTGTTGATAGGACTCCATCGGCTGTAAGAAGGAAGTCTACGTTAGAGAATAGATTTTGTTAAAGTCCAACTTTAAAATAAATGTAAGATCTTTAAGACACTGTATCTATAGATCCTGTGATATTTAATTTGATGATTTATAATAATAAAATTGTAAACATTTTTATTGCTGGACAACAGCAGACAGGCTGACAACCAATATGACGGAAAGTGGTTACCGTTATCTATGAGCATTTACATCACCATGTGCTGTTGGCCTCAAAGGGAAGTGGAAGATGGCCACTACACCGCAACACAATTCAAGGTGTCACCCAAATAAGCAAATGCCCCACCACTGGGCTATGAATTGATTTGTAGCCTCTTACGACAGGCCGTCCAGCGCCACGAATTTGGACATTTTTTTCTGCTCCTGCACGGATAAAAGTCTGTACTTCAAAATTTATTTCAAAGTACTCTTCATCGAAGTACATATGCATTATTATACAAATATATACAAATAAATAAAATTAAGAAATGTAAGGTACTAATAAAAAATTAGTGTCTTTAAATTTTTTGATTCTCAGTCTGAACGATTGTCTCCGATGTCTGAAAATTTTACGGATTACCTACTACAGTAGAATGTTTGAAACGATGTTCCGTATCACACGTTAAAACTGTATCCGCAAAGAAAAATGCTGTAGTGTATGTTTCTGTACACCCCTCATCTGTGGTTTCTGAGCGGTACTATGATGTTTCTTTATACTAATTAATCATAATAGTATATAATCGAAATTTCGTTTCGAAATTTTGTTTATTCTACATATTTTTTATGTAGAATAAACATTTCGTGCTATCTTTTAATATATATTTCTATAAAGCCAATAGAACGTCGTTCCAACCAGGTATCAGAAAGGCACCTCACGGCTTTTTTTATTATAAATGTTCTTGTATTAATTCATTCGTTTAGATATCTCACTCGAATGGGACTTACGAGTACTGCAAGATATGTATAAGAATCCAAATCCCGTACGAATGAAGTGGCGGGCTAGTTAAATAATATATATCTACTAATTTTGACGTTAGTCGTTCTATAATTTCTGAGCGCGCGAATTAAAATTTGCTTTGCAGAAACGTAAAAAAAAAGACTGAATTCCACTGAAGAGCATTTAAAAATAGTTTTGAGTTATTTAGTTTATTACGCACGTCTAATATAGTTTACAAATACCTAAGTAAGCTATATGAGACGTGCGCAGAAGTTTGCCGATAATAACCACTCACACCTCGACCCCCGGTCGTCTAGTTCCTTGTAGTACTTAGACAATCCCCGGTTCCAGTCGTAGGAATCGGGAGGGGTAATCATCGGTAAACCTTATGTATAATCAATCAAATTACACGATGCCAGTATGTAGTCAGCACTGACCGTATATGTAACGTATAAATCGTAAGTTACCGATGGTAAACAATGAATATAAGCGAGTTATATATACGTCGCACATATAGCTTAGTGGTAAGCGCAGGCGTCCGAAACATAAAGGTCGCGGATTCGAATCCTGGCTGCAAAGCATGCAATACTTAGTTTTCTGACCTAATGTGTATATTTTTACAATTAACACATATTAACGGTGAAGGAAAATGTCTGATGAAACCCGCACACCGAAATAATCATGCGGCAAGCTTGCGTGCTTGGTATACTCTCCGTTACCTTTATGGGTATCGGAGGGTCCATTGCCCAAGGCGAGCAGAGGGAAATTTATGGGCTGTTATTTAAAACTTTATATAAAGAAAATTACAATGTATAAAAATAAAGATATTGTTGTTGTCATCATCCAAGATTGATTTAATTTTGTCAATGCTTCTGAGAATGAGAGCACAGGCTTAGTGTTTAATGAATAAATATGAATAATGTTTACAGCATGATGGGCCTGACGTGGTGACAGCGTCGCCAAAAGCCTCTAAATAGATTAAAACCAGTATATAATTAATGTTGGGGTCCTTTCTTTGTACCAGTTTTGACTATTTATAGCATACTAGGTTTGGGTCCTTTGCGCGCGTTAAAAAGGGTAGGTATATATATCATAAAGTGATCATGTAATCATTCTTAGAAAATTTTCAGATTAATTTGTATTTAAAATACTTAATAATAAACAATCGTAGCGCCATCTAGCGAAGGTGGAACTAATCATGGTGGAGCACAATTTTCTCGTCTATCTATTCGTATTTTTTCTCGATAAAAGGTACCTATGTCCTTTCTATACCCCTGACAATGTGTATGCAACATTTCGGGACGATCTGTTGCGTAATGAAGGCATAAAAACGTCATAAGCACTCGTATTTGTATTTATAAAACTAGTTATACTCCGATTTTTAATTACCTGGACTAAAATAACAGCTGCGATCGACCTTTCTTATGTTGCAAGGTTTGAGCATCTTACCACTGTCAGTCCAAGTAATTAAAATCAGAGTATATAATATAAGTATTATCATACAGAGCGCACAGCAAAAACAAGTATCTGTTGTTTAGACTTTGCATTGTTCAGTGAGTGTATTGATTTGCATTGTTCCAGCTGCTGACTTAAATTCGGTGCAAGCCAGTGCTGACTTCATACTGGCATCTTGTAAATTGGTTTCAAGACAGCGCTGCCTAGTCTGACTGACTATATTTTAAAGTTGGTCCGCTCCCCAAGTCAGTAGCTAGATCGATAGATCAGCCTAATGTAGACCAGGGTTTATTTCTGATGTTTAGAGGATTCAACCAAATTGAATCAATTTGCTTCAGAGGCACAGAACTGAAAGAATATGATGGTGTTCAATGACATAGAATGATTTAAGTCTATTTTTTATGGATCACTTTGGTTGATTCAGCCAAAATGAAAGCTACAAATGAACAGTCTAGTATCGGCTTAAGACTGTCTGACAGTTAATAAAGTAATCTATCAAAATGAGAGCGATAAAAATTGTATCAATTTCAAACAAATAACATAAACATAACCATTATGAAACCTAATAATATGATAGCTCAGTAAGGCCTTCATCGATATTCATTATGATATTGCGTGGATATGTATTAATGAGAATTAAAATTGAAGTCCATATCCCCACAGAAATAATATTATTATTCCAATTTTGATAAACATGTAATTGTATAATAATTAAGTGTGAAATAAACACTAATAGTATTCAGACACAATACGCTTATTTCGGTTCTGGCTCCAACACCTTTGGCTTTTTGGATAGTTGCCATCGACAACGACAACGACGTTCACAACATACGTAAACGTCACATGAAAAGTGACATAAAATATCACTCTTACGAACTCACTTCATTCATTCATTAATTGTATAGTATATATACATGTTTATATATATTCCTATATATGGATTGTATAGTATATATATATATTGATTTTATAGTATATACATATTATACGTAGATTGTTTTGAAGTTAAAGTTATTATTTAGTTTTGTCCTTTGCTCTTATGTTTTGTTGTAAGTTTGTTTGTAGTAAATGTGTTTATTATATTGTATTAGATTTGCAGATTTTTCTTTTTAATTTACCGGCCAAATTGCTAATTATTAAGCTATTTTTTCACCAGGTTTTTCTATTCACACGACATTGGCAAAATCAATGCATAAACGGCATTGCAGCCATCAGTTAAAAAAAAACTCACTTCATTCTGTACGTTTCAAATTTTACCAGCTTAATGATTTATTGTAAAAACGAATTATATGAATCAATACAAAAAAATCTCATTTTCAATCATTCATTGGATATCCTCCGTCCCTGTGTCTACAAATAGCGTTCTAAATCATAATTCATTTTGATGGATAGCGATTTGTTGCAAGCTTGGTGGGTTGGCGACCACACCCCGAAACCAATAAGTGCCTCCTTCTTCTACTATGCTTTTAACATGGTCGCCTCGCTACCATAGATACGACGCTCCGCTAGAGTGGTAATGACAACACTCTTGTCAATGATGCGCCAACAAATATAATCATCAAAAATAAATGATGGATTTCCTAAATCGTTACTGAACGAATGTACACAACTGAAGTTATTAGGAGTAGGTTCGTTCAAACATTATTACTCGTGAATGACGTGACTGTTCGCATAAAACGATTTTTGATGATTACACTTTATGGCGGCGCTGCACTTGGCTGGGATTTGAATAGTTTGCCCTAAAACAGCCACTTGTAGAGGTGATTATTCCTTATATTTGCTTCATTTGTATAAATCAGACAAATATTGCCAATAGCAAAAACACGTTTCCATCGACTATCGGTTTTAATGGCACATCGAATACTCAAATTAGTCGAATATTTGCCGCAAACGTCTTCACTTGGTTCGCTCACTAGCGCCATTACAGATGTCGCGTTTAAACGTGTTTTTTATCCGACTTTTCAAACTAACTTTATTTTTATATTTGGTAACCTTGTGAGCATCCAGTCTTCTTTGCCAAGATCTTTGAACTTTGTACTTGTTTAAATGAACCAAGTATTGATATGTTGCATTAAAATAAAAATGAGCGGTTGCGGCTGTGAACTTTTCCATACTTGTGAAAGACAAATATGTTTGGTACGTTTGAGCTCTTTGCTCATTCATTCCATGTGCAGATGTTTGTGTAGAAAAATGTGTACATGTCATATTTGCTATATATGCTAATATGTCAAATGTTGGTCAAATTTAGTGACAAAAACGCCAAGCCAAGTGAGGTGCTGCCATGAGATTCTCTAACTTATTAAAAGTTTCATAATAAGTTTACTTTACTACAATAAGGCGGATTGTTATATTAACTGAGATACATTTAATAAAATTACAGAACGTCGCAGCCTCATAGATTTTGCCGTTCTATTTATTTGTTTTATTTTTCCAATAATAAAACTACAAATTAATACATCTTTTTATCGCCACTTTAGTAAGACATGAAAAAAATATTATATTTATAGACATAGACATAAACAACACTTTTTAGTACACCAAATCAAAAATTACAAAATGCACAACAAGACAGTAGTTACTTGGTAAACAAAAGGCGGCCTTATAGTTAAAAGCAATCTCTTCCAGACAATTATCTGGAATTATTATGCAACAAAGGAAAAGGAAAAAATATATAAATAAAAATGACAAACATGGACAGTAGATTACAGTCTAAAGTATTGTAAACTAGCACACAATTTTTTTATTAATTTTTTATTATTAAAAATCGGGTATTCGTCCGGGAAACAACAAAATATTTTTCATGCCTTTAGAAAACGCCTCGGGTCAGTATTCTCTTAGAAACCTTTCTATACCTTTTTGCTATATGTGCCATTTCGATATCCTATTTATTCGGAAGATATTAATATAAATTAACGCAATGTCGCGCGGAGTCACGGGTGCAGTCAGTATAAAATATAGTTATAAACAAAACGGTTTCGAGACTTCATTTATTAATATTCGTTGTGTCGTAAACCGACGTTTTCAACCTTCTATAATTGCTTTATTGGTATACAATAAACAAAACAATTATGTTGGAAGGCATGGTTCGTTCACACGGGCTCATGTTGTATGTGGTAGTAGAAAGCCCGTGTGAATGCATGTCAGGAAGTTTATGTCTTTATTGAGATCAAGTGTCAAAGAACTGGCTGGCACAGTTCATGATTCATTTAGAGCTTTCCACGCGATTTTAATGGCGAAATATTAGGTTCGTGTACCACTGAAATCATTGTAACATTCAGCGTAGAACTTATTCTAGGTATGCTATTGCAATAATAAGTAAATGAAATGATTAAAACGTTATAAGTATACTATAATTGAGGTAATTTCATATACCGCTTGGTTTTTAACTTTTTTAAACGGAATTTAACGTCAACTAGAAGTCGAAGACAGAATTCGATGGTGTCTTAGTAGAGTAGTAGACTTAGCTTCACTGACTGGTTGTTTGTCGTCGTAACTATTCAAACACGGAAACAATGAAAGGTGTTTGGAGTTCCCTCACTAACGGACTTCGCCACCTTGACTATAATAAATATGATGATTTTTTTTTAGATAATTATCCCTACTTAATATTATAAATGTGAATGTAAGTTTGTTTGTTACGTTTTCAAGCGAAAACCACTCAACGGATCATCATGAAACTTTGTACACATATTCTTGGAGGTATTAGAAGTAACATAGGATAGTTTTGATCCCGAAAAATTAAAGAGTTAAAGAGATCCCGTGGGATTGTTAAAAGAACTTTCCACGCGGACGAAGTCGCGATTCTGTTCGCTAGTATTAGATAATTATAATATCGTCATGATCGTAGAATAATGTCGGTTTTGAAAAAAATACGAAAATCACTTTTTTCTGTATTTGTGTACTACGTAATATAAATTTTACACCCGCATTAAAAAAAATGTTTTTTAAATAGTAGATTTTGAATTACTGAGTCGGAATACTGACGGATCTGACAAGCGCTCATAGAAAAACGACGGTTGTGTGTATCCCACTGTGTACGATGCGTGGTGTTCCCACGCAACCCGCTCCCGCTCGCGACGGATCTGCGCAAGCGTCATTGTTCGCTGAACTATCACCTAGCGCATTGCACTAGATTTAGGTTTTGCTGGACAATTAATTACGCTCTATGCTCGTTAAATTTAACTAAGCTATATTAGTTAAGGGCTAGTTATAAATTGTTCTATTAAAAGTTGTGCCACAATGAAGTCGAAAAGATCAAAGCTTATGATGAAACTTGTAGAATAGGCAATCAAAGCTGAACAATTTATGGACTTTAGTCATAAAGAGAAAAGTGATGAGGACCAGAGACTCCAGGTAAATAACTTATTGCCGTTATAAAAATTGTTTCAAATATTTTGTGATTTTATGCAAAACTAAGTTAGATACATAGTTAAATGTCGGTTCTGATTATCCGTCCGTTTTCTATGGATTATTATAAAATTATTATTTTCCTTAAAAAAAATGTTGCCTAACTGATAGTAAAGTTATAATTATTGTTACATTAAATTATAATTATTATCATACGAGATTTCATCATCAAGACGCATGTAACTATACTACATTGTTCTGTGGACGCTATACTGACGAATAATCACAACCGACCATTTTCTACGCAAAAAAAAAATCGTTTAAGTGTCGTATGTGCCAATCCCACTTTATCCTTAGTACTTAAATTCACTTCCAACTTTTTTCTTTTCTAAAACTAATTAGTTTTTGTTGATTTTAACTTTTTTTGTATAAAACATTAATCTAACTGAAAGAGTTATTATTATTGTAAAACTAAGAAACAAATTTCATCATAATTTTATTATTTTTACGTCTTAGCCATCTACCTACGTTGTACTTAATTTTTATTACTTTTATTACTTTACTTATTAATGAACTAACATAACGAGTTTTTTTTAATACAGAGAATGAGTGAGTGCACTCAGTGTTATTTTAAGGACTTAAATATTTTTTCAGAACGCCTTTCACCATTACCCTCGAGAGCTCGAAAAATTGTAGGAAAAAATACAAGATATTTGCAAGGATGTTTTCTTAGAAGACGATGGAACAAGGGAGATCTTAAAATAATGAGAAGACAATGAAAATTTTAATCAAAATACATATCATACCAGACTTTTTTTAGGGATGATTATGGCCATAGATCACCCCATGTCTACTACCATCAGATAATCAATATAATATCGTATCTGACTTAAGCATCAACTCGGCTTCAACACTTAATAATTCTATATATCCATCTTGATCACAGATTTGTCCCCTTTTCCTCAACCTACTGCCTCGGCTATTGACAACAACGAGCCAAGTCCTATGTCATCACCAGAAACTAGCCATGATAAAATATGTACCGATATTTTTTGTCTCGGTCACAATATTGTGACGATTATGGGAACCGTTTGTCCGTCAACACAGCATCATGATTTGTACACAATTATCACAACTGGATATACGTGAAGAGAAAGCACCTAAAAAACGAAGGAAAAGAATACTCGTCTAAAAAGGGCATTACTGTTCCAAAAAAAAAACAATGCGTACGCAGGTGTAGAAATAAATGTGGCACATTATTGACTCCCAAAGAAAGAAAGGATTCTTTTGAATTTTTTTGAAAATTCGGCGATAATGAGAAACAATGGGCTCATTTTGCGAACTACTAAATAGACAAAGATGAAGGGCATATAAAAACATAATCGTCAGTTAAAGTACAAGTATTTTTTGCCAAAATACCAAAAATAGAGGTCTGTAAAACTATATTTTTAAATACGTATTCCATTAGTGAATGATACATACGGACAGCTTGGATTAAATATGACGGAAGCACTTCGATAGAAAAAGATCTGAGGGATATACATAAGAGTCATAATAGGGTTGTTGACGACGAAATGATAACATCGGTTTGTACCCACGTAAATTCATTTGCCCCTGTAGAGTCTCATTATAATAGAGCAGCATTCAAAAGACTGTATTTAGACGGTGACTTGAGCATTCCTAGGATGTTTAATTTATACAAAGCCCAGCAATAGCCCAGATTCAACAACTACTCAAATAAAGCTTAGAGAAAACAGAGATATTGTAAACACGCACTATAATTTGAGTTTCTATCTACCCAAAAATGATACTGTCACAGTTTTAAACGATCATAAAATCCGTTTGACGATCTCAAAAATGAATACGAAAAACATCTAAATAACAAAAAAAAATTACCTTAAAATACCATGATAAAAATGACGCTCCAAGTTCCAATGGACGTATTGTGTGTGCTACTTTTGACTTTCAAAAGGTTTTATCGTGTCCTCATGAAAAATTTAGCATTCTTCATTATAAGCGGAAATTTTTCGTGCTATAATTTTACCATATATAATAATAACCTGGCTAATAAACAAGGTTTATTGTTATACGAGTATGTGGGGTGAAAGTAAAACTAAACATGGTGCAAACGAATTAGCCAGCCAGCTGTATTTGTGATTTTATAAAGAAGTTTGTGTCTCCAACCTTATCCAAAGCTTATGAAGATGCAACACTTATCAGTAATGATAAATATAAAGATCTCGTAAGCCTTTGCGATTCTGGAATAATGCCTAACAAATACCATAACTTTTCAAGAATTTACCTCATGCCCACATTGTTTCTGAGGATACTAATGAATCCGAATAAAATGTACCTAATAAAATATTGCATTTCCAGGGTTCTTTTTACAATTGTAAAATATTTTCTTCAATTTTATTTTCACTTTTTTAATACCTTATTTGCCGTATTTTGATTACTGTAGATTGTGATGTTTAAGAATATGTTTCAATATAACTAATTTTAATTAATGTGGTTACTTTAGCTCTATATGCTGTGATGTTGTGATTTGTGTCGTTGCTAGTAAACTATGAAAAATTAATAAAAAGGACTATTACTCAATAATTTGAGAATTATTTTAGCGATAATAAGGTACAACATAACACATCCGTCAAAAACATTCAATTCTATGTTGATAGAACATGGTCGTAAAATAACATCTGTCGCTTCACCGACATCTTTTTTTCGTAGAATAACGTTGGATGGTACTATACGATTGCGCTGGCTCCGAAGTAAAATGAAGCATGTGAATTTTCTAGGAAACCGTTAAGTAATTACGTGTAATTTTAATTCCAATTTAAAAAGAACCTTTTTAGTAATATGTATGTGAATTTTCACCTTAACGCAATTGATAAAAAAAAAGTTATGGCCAAAAAACCACGTATAATATTTTAAATGGCTACCCTGTAAAGTTGATCCAATGTCACATCCGACACTGTTCTACGATCATGACGATATAATAAATATTATGATAACGAAATGTCGATACAGATATGAACGTTTGTGATTTAACTATACGAATTACTAAAAAAAAGGTTTTAATCGAAACTACCTTCATCTCAAGAATTATTCAATTGATCTCATTTGGAAAGTAAGATGGCTATATCATCTTGATTTTGTTCAGAATATTCAACTCGTAGTTGAAAAGATAGAGGAGCACCCAGTTATTACAAATTCGGAAGAGTATTATATCTCACTTACTTAAATAAGAAACATATTAAAATATGTATAACATTATGATTTTTTTTTAAACTATAATAGTAATAATAACTATTATTTTACAGGGCTATGTTACACTAAAACATATTTCAACCATTAGTTCCAGGCTTAGGGGCGACCCCTTTTTGTCCGCGATTTTACAACAGCTTGTGTAGTCGCATACAGAATACATAATTATGTCTATTACATTTCATCTATATATATATATATATAGTTTGAAACTGCATAGATTATCATAATGTATTATGGATGTGCTGTAACTTAAATAACGGAGATGAATATAGTATATTTTATATAGTAAACTACTATGATTTCCATGTGTACCAATCCGTAACATACACAAACGAAAATAATTCTGAAGTTTTATTCTGTAGGGCTGGCTATTTGTTTCCGGTCTCGATGTACCTATGTTTTAATAGCATAAAACTTTAGAACTTAAACTGTCTACGTGACTTTGTTCGCAAAAAATAAAGCTCAGGTTACATCTAGACTAGGGCTTTTTTCGAAGTATAGTCCATCATGGACACCACCGGTCGAGGATAATAGCAAGGTATTGTTGGACTTCCGAGGGAATGCTCGGACCTACTTACTAAACCACGTCTTTGATCTATTTCGACCCCGTACATCAGGAGCGGAACCAAAGACACATACGAACCTAGTCTAGGCTTAACCTAAATATATGTATTGTTTTTCACACTTGTATATATTAATTTATATATGTAGATATATATCTTTGAAGTGAAACTTCTTTACAATCATCGTGATTTGAAACTCGATGGAACGAAAAAGCGACACTAAAAAGAGATAAAAACATAAATCTATAGGACTAAGCTTGCGACAGAATGAGTCTTAAGCCGGATTTATATTTGTCTGATGTGTTGTGTCGTGATGCACTCTGACGTCACAGCTACTAAACACATTTATGTGTCGTGTTCAGGCGCCTTCTGACGAAATCTTAAGTTAGTGTTTCTACAACTCTTAAAGAATTCGTACATTACCATTACCTTCAGAGATTAGCAATGAATTTCCAAGATTTTTCCAATTCTGAATCCGAATTTGAAGATCTTCAATTTTTGGCACTAACAATACTTCTAATGAAAAAAAGAATGAAAAGAAGATACTGGGTTCATCCGGTTAATAGAAAAAGAGAGTTAAAAGGCGAGTTTCACTGTCTCGTTCAGGAACTTAAAAGTGATGACGAAAGATTTCATCAATATTTTAGATTATCCAAGACACAGTTTAACGAAATTCATAGCTTGATCGAATTAGATATAAAAAAAATACATACGAAGTTTCGGAAACCTATCGGGTCTGGACATTTTGTATCATATACTACTTTATATTGTCGTACAATTTCAATCAGTTCGTCCATTGTAGGTACCTATAAAGTCGCGGCGTGGTTAATAACAGTGGCGCACGAGCAATTCTGACGGGATACAATCCAGAACTGACGCGTTCACACTTGTCTGATGCGGCGACACACCCGCCCCGCACCCCGCTGCTCTGACGCAGACTGGGATTTGATCTGTCGCGACATGACAGATGGCATCACGTCAGATTGCAACAGAATAGTATAAGTCGCAGCGTGTTAAATATATGAAACCGATACCTCCCTGATGCGACACGTCACAACACGTCAGACAAATATAATTCCGGCTTCATGAATGAGATACGAGTTTTACATTGGGCCGCACAGATTAGAGAGTCAATAAGACCGATGTAATTAAACGTTAGTCCAATTTCTACCGAAATAAAACTGATAATAATATTTTTCAGACTAAAGCCGTGAAAACTTGAAAGTGATACTTAGGATGTTTATTTTAAATTATAATATGTTGACGGATGTAGGTTAAAGGAATTATATTTATATTAATAAAAGTTCGAGAAGAATTATCTGTGGGTATATTCTCTGACATCATGGCTAGCGCACGCGTCCCAAACTCAAAGGGCGCCTCGAACACTTAGGCAGTTTTCTGACTCACTGTGCATATTGTTACATTTACCACGTGGTAAAGACGGTGTAAGAAAACATCGTAATGCAACCTGCTATGCTACGTTGCTATGGATGTGTTTGATATCCACCAATCATATTCATTGGTGCACATTCACTGGTGGAAACGGTCACATATTTTCGTAGCACATCTCTAGTGGCACCGTTACACGTTAACCCTTATAAATCCCATTTAATACAAGAATTTGTTTATTTTACATAATTGGCAGGTATTAAAACATATATTTTCAAACCCAAAGTCAGCTCGTTTAGCTTTAAGCGCGCTTTAAGTGTTTACCTTTAATCCAACGTGAATTGTAAACAGCAACAGACAAGGTGGGAACCGCGTGAATTGCGTCAATTATGCCTTAATTACGCCTGTAATTAATGCCAGTTCATCATTTAAACTTGTTTGATCAGTTTACGATGTTTATAAAAAGAAATCGTGCTGAGACCTTACGAACGGAGTAGAATTGTACCTAAACACTTTGAGGGCATATTTGGCGTAATGGTTATGTTAGTCGCCTTATCGTCGGTGCCAGTGTAGGAATTTGCAACTAAATTTTTTGGTGAAATTACTTTTTTCAACAAAATTGTTACATTGTATTATTTGTTATATTGTAGTACTCGTTACCATATAGAGAAGTTCTTTGAAGAAGTTCTGGATATGGTGAAGGAGAAACATACAATATTAAAAACTCTAGAGGAAAGAAGAGGGAAGATGTTTGGCCATTTGCTAAGACACGACCTTCTTATGCACGTTAATCGAAGGCAAAATGGAAGCAAGGAGAGGGGGGAAGGGAAGACGAAGGCGAGCATTCATGGACCAAATAAAATAAAAAGTGGACACGAGTCTTACATAGAAGAACAACTGGCCCATAATAGAGAAGATTGGAAGAGGCTCCACCGACAAGAGCATGCTCTTAAATGATAAAAAAGTACTCATTAATAGTTTAGTGAAAAAATATTTTCACCAGAACACGTAGTTACAAGGTCCTGCACGCACGCCGGTGGATGTGTTCTATCTTCATGAAAAACATATTCTTTTGCAAACTCTACGGACTCTATGTTCCGTACCTTTTTTTCAGAAAATTTATTTTACTTTTTATTGAATTTACACGCTTACTTATGATTGTTTGTTAATGTGTGTGACATTTTGCTGGCTGTTGTATTTGTGTTGGGGTTTACCTTAAAATTATTTTTATTGTTTTATTACTAGGTTTTATTCTATAGTACTTATTCTAACGTGAAGTGTTGCTGGTACAATGATGTCGTAGATTAGAAAAGCATGATATTTATTTCTGGTTTGCTTGTACCTATGTTAATTTCGGCATTTGCTTTTTAGCAATATGTACGCGTTGCCAATTTATTTCTGTTATAACAAAGTTGTCTTTTAAATATTTGAAGTTCTAAAATACTTGTGTAGCGTTAAAATAGCCTAAGGGTTTTGTAACAAAACCATGAATATTATTACAATTAAAGAATTTATTCGCAACCATTAACGTAGTGTACAGAAAAAATTTGGTATCGCAAACAACTGCTGTAGGATACTGTGTCGTAGTCGTTAGCGCCCACTTATTTTTTTTTATTTTAAGGAGCTGACTCAGCTGAATAGCCGCAGATGGCTGTTTCAGCGATACCGGGCTTTGGGGGCTTCCTGACTCCGTGGGAGCGGAGGCGTTCAGCCCGGATGCAGCACGCTCGAGGAGGCACCTCCTGTGAGGTTCGACCTCGGCTCGACTGCTGCGGGGGATTGACTCTATATTGGGAACAAGCCGTAAAAGGCTGAAAGAGCTAAGCCAACAGGCTGAAGTGATTATTTGGGGACTCGATTATCGACTCCGCCGGCGGAGCCGATCCTAGTCTATCATTACTACCGCTTCGCAACGTGTTATAGCTGGAGGAGAAGAAGCGGCGGAAGAAACTCTCCAGCAACACGCCTAAGCTAGTCTTGTGTGGCTACTTGTGTCTGTACTGAGTGATTAGGATTGGTGGGTCTTACGATTGTGTAAGAGGATTCGAGCCGGGGGCTCTCCGGTGTCTGTTGTGTCTGCGTCTGTTATGCCAGGCTGATGTTCTGAGCCTCGGGGGGTTCATGATCGGTTAGCGCCCACTTCCAGACAACTCGTTTGTTATACAATAAAAAAAAGTTTATACATTAGTAAATTTTCGTGTTAATATATTTGCAATGTATGTGGAAATGCATGGATGTGTGAACGAGTAAATATTAAAAAGCAACTATCATATAGTTTTTGATTTATGCCGAAAAAATGTATAAAATTGGTTAAAAGTGAAGAATAGATCTAGGGTATATTATTAATATTATGTAAAAAAAACGATGTCTTTGGGAGCTAATACATATCTCGCTACCTATTCATTTTAAAAATATCCCTATGTCTAACGATACCCCACACAAGTATGTATAAATTAATAATCACTAACAAATTTCAACAGATATATGGCGACCACCCTTTATTTTGCGATTTCATTGCATAACTTTGTAACGCTAGGTAGACTACATCATCCTGTCATAAAACCCCAATAGATTCCGAAAATCATGACTCTGTATACACAGACGGACGGACAGCTCGGCCACAGCGACATCTGTGTAGTTTCCAGTTTGCCCCAAGACGAAGGCATATCGCTGTCCTGAATTTGACAAATATAATACAAGTTAAAAACTTATTCTATTTAATAGCTCACTTTAAGCATTGTAAAGATTTTTATCAAACTTAAAACAATTCAACGTCTATTAACTTTCACAATAAATTTTCTTTCCTAGAAACGACGGCATCACTTAGAAACTTTTTAATACTCTATAAATAAAATTCTTTTGTATCAAAATAATAGCGTTAAGAACGTCTTATTAAATCAGCTTTTCTGACGAAAACTCGTAGAGTATGAAACAAATTAAAATGTTCATTTTCTTAATCCTGTAGTGAATTCTGTTAGTCCGGTATTTTCATTCAGTGTATACTAATATTATGAAGAGGTAAAATTTATACGATTTTTTCTTGGAATTACTGAACTGATTTTGACAATTCCTTCACCAGTAGAAAGTTACATTATTCTTGACCGATATAGCTGTATTTGATTGTGATTAATAATAATTTTTAATGATGCCCAGCGAAGTGGGCACGGCTCGGTTAGAAATAGATATTATTAGTAATTCGATGGGTAAGACGGGAATACGATCCCTTTTCCGTTGACAAGGTATCGTACGAGTATTTTCTTTTATATACGTTATGACGAAATTATACTGGCAACTGATAAAATCCTATTTCACTAAGCACGAAGATAAGAATTCATACGCGAAGTAAAATTAATTATTAACTTAAGATATAAAAGCAAAGGTCCGTGCTGGAACAGAGAAATAATATGATTTCCTACGGCCGGGCAGCTATCATAAGAGGTGACAAAATAACCCACAGCCAGGTGGTAGAGTATTTGCTCGTCTGAATGGCTACCACCCCTGGTCTAGAGTATTTCACTGCAACGACCTTGAGTTGTGTTCTGGCATTAGTGGCCTGGTACCAACCTTCGTTTAGAGAGGGAGAGCACATTAGTAACACATGTTCATAGGCGATGGTAACCGCTTTCCGTCAGGTGGGTGGTTTGTTGAACCAATGTCTTTTAAAAAATCCCATACAAATTTGGCTAATTTTAAAAATTACATCTTTTAATATAAGTTCTCCTCCTACCTGCTTGCAAAGTAAAATAAAGTTTGTTTGTTAGCAAACGTTTCATTGAAAATCTTTAATGTATGTAAAGGAAACTCCCCGAGAAAAACTTTGAAAAATACATTTTCCTCTTTCTTATCCGCTTATGAAATCTGCAGCCCTGTGCCGAACCAAGTTGATCGGAAACGAAGTAAAATTAAAATGGTCGTTTCATTTATACACAAAGTTTTTCCGCCTTCAAGATATTTGCATAATACTTAGTAATTTTCCCATTTTAGCAAGTAATTATTGCCATTTCTTTATCTCATAAATTTATTTAAAACCCAGTTGTATTGTAAACTTTCGCATACTGAACCCAGGGAACACTTTCTCACTTTTCCGCCTATTTGTACTGTTATATGGTTCCCATGGGATCTGGATAGGATGCAAATCTGTGCATCTATTTTGCATTATAATTCTTATTCCGAACTGTATATAATGTTAAGGGACAACAAGCCACAAGATAACCTAACTTGGGACACAATAGCTGTATTTCATTTCAAACTTTTTTTTCTCAATGTAACAGCGCCTTTTACATCCTTTCAATGAATAAGTTATAAACTTGAACAGATTATTCAGGTTTGCATATCCTTTGCGAGTACCGTAACAATATAATTTCACTTTCAGATTTATTGGCTTCTAGTCCAGAGGGGTGAAAG
This sequence comes from Dendrolimus punctatus, assembly GCA_012273795.1. Classification (NCBI taxonomy): domain Eukaryota; kingdom Metazoa; phylum Arthropoda; class Insecta; order Lepidoptera; family Lasiocampidae; genus Dendrolimus; species Dendrolimus punctatus. Next base: position 4,677,189 of record CM022528.1, read on the forward strand.
CAGCTACTTGTGCATACGTACTACGAATACGACAAGTATCAAAATAAAGTGAGACTTTATACTGTTATGAGTTACAGGACTCGAATTAAAATGCCGTTGGAATTACTGTAGAATTTATTAGAACTATACAAGTACGTATAACACAGGTAGAAATAATAACTGAACACAATCAGTTCAAACGTAATGCGCGCAAAGTCCGTCACTATATAGGTTATCGTATGTACACAAGCCTCGCCTTAATTGTGGTTCTCGCTAGACTGACTCACTCCACCGTTCGGGCATTGTTTTATACTTAACTATACAATGTCTCGACACAACACTCAACCGCGTGGACTGAATTTTCCAAGAATCACACCTGGCTAACGACCATCATAAAGGATTACAATAAACAATAGGCTGCTTTTCTAATTACAAATTTTAAACACGAAGTAAACAAAATAAGTCCAAATGTTGAAAGGCAATAAACTGCAGGTGTACATTTACTTTTGTCGGCGTGTAACAGTACTATATCTTATACCTAACAGTACCATTATACGGACATGTGCCAATTTCACTAAGCGATTCTCCCAATGCAGCCACTTTAGACCCAAAGGTCAAATTGACGCATGACGTATTAACGTTGTACAGTTTTAAATGTCAATTTATTTATAGAGTGTATGTCACAAGGTAAGCAAAAGCTAAAAAGGCGGCACCAGTGAAAGCCCAGACGCAACATAATGAATTGCCGCCGATTTCGTATGCCAATATCATGTTCAGGTGTAACCCATGAGTCACGAATTGGGTGGCCAGCTGCCAAAGAAAAGTCCAAAAAATTATTTCGTATCTTAACCACAAAGAATTCTATAAAATTCTGGATATTCGGCAACACATCTTAAATTTGTACATTTGAATTTTTTTCAATTTATATACTATGTAGCAGATCACTGCCAACAGGGAGCGTGCCCAGAAGGCTGGCTACATAGCCACGTTGTATGGCAATACTTATTTGTTGTGCGAAATATAAAGCTAAAGCTTTCTTATCACGGGTAACTCATTGCCGACGGACCCCACGGTCCTAATATTTCAACTTCAAAGGGCACAAATATGTAACCTTTCTAAGGCTCCATATTTGCGCCGTTTGACGTCTTCAGCAGAAGCGACGCTTTGCCAACTAATTCATTTACTTGCTCAAAATATGGTACATAAATTTGAAGTGGCATAAGGATACAAGATTCACATGTTTTGCCATTAGGCGTGCAAATTTTCTTTAAGATTTGTTTATTTATTTTTAATTTTACAATTAAATTAATTGGTTTACATGCAAAATTTGTAGAGAGAAATTTATTAATTCATTGACTACAATGTCCTATTTTTCAAATTTTGAAATTGTAATAATTATCTTATTCAAATGCGAACTAACACTGAACCGAAATGTAAATTCAAATAAACAAGTAATAATTAATATTCATGAAGATTGTGATAACACCAACATATTATTATAATTACTAATGTCCGATATGTATACTTAAAGTATAAGAAACTCGAATGAAAATATAATATCAATACAAACAAAAATTCTTATGAAATTCGCACCTAGCAACACTGTTCACGCAGAACTGAGCTCATTATTCTTCGAATCTCGATCTAAAGACACGTGCGGTCGTCCTTCTACATCTAAATGTAGAATGCGAAACAGCCTACACTTAATCATATATTGACATTATATTGATACGTGGATATGTTGAACTTCAACATTGTATAGGATTGTTAAAAGATGGTCTTGTTTTTCTTTATGCGGCAATCGACAACGGATGAACTTAATGTATTGTGTTAGGTTAGTTCTAGTGTTTGTGTGTGGTCTGTGGTTATTATTGCTCTTCCAAAATTTTAATATACAGAATACCTTCGTCATTTTAGCTAATTGGTAAATATATTAGGAAGACATCGTGATGAGACCTGCATATTGAGAAAACCGATGTGTCAGACACAGAACAGAGGAAGAATACAATTTATGGCGGCCTGCTGGCCTGTCGTAAGAGTCGACAAAACAACTCACAGCCAGGAGATAGAGTATTTTCCCGACTGGATGGCTACCACTGGCCTAAAGTATGCCGCCATAACAACCTTGAGTTGTGTACCGGCATTAGTAACCAAGTTCCAATCTCCCTTAAGAGAGCAGCAGCACATTTGTAGCATCTTTGATGTAGCAAATGTTCAAAGACGATGGTAACCGCTTTCCATAAAGGGCGGTTTGCCTGTCTGCTGAAATCCTGCCATAAAAAAATACAATAAGTAAAAGCCGCGCAGAGGGACGTTTCTGGGCTATTATATATATGCAACGTAATAAAGTACTGGGATTGGCATTCCCAGTGTACTTATCCCAATCCATTAGTCACAAATCGATACCTATACATGCTCAAACGTGTTCGATCTTGTTTCAACCAGCAATATCCGACATGTCGTTTCAAGTACATTGCAGATACACGCAATCAGATTAACACAGGATTAGTAAGGATCATCGCATGTCTTACTTAGGCTTTAGATGTTTACGTAGGCTTAATTATAGAATCAATAAATATTGCAAGGTATTAAATATCTTATCTTATACTAATGTATAAAACTAGAGTTTGTTTGCTTGAACGCGCTAATCTCAGAAACTAGTATGTAATATACACGCTTGGCTGTCCATCAAGGAGTAATAGTGCCAAAACTAATGTACGGCAGTGAAAGTTATATATATACAAATACACACACACACACATATATAATATATATAATATATATATATATATATATATATATATATATATATATCAATACCCTTTTTGGCTCCTTTAAGTTATTACGTCATAACTTTCGTTCTCGTAGGTACTTGATCGATAGGAATTCGACATCGACACAACAAATGAACATGAGGAACATCATAACATTACTGCTACGGAACCCTAAAACTACTTCTTAAGAGTAATATAGATGTTTGCAAGCTTTTTCAGTACCGTATTTTTAATTTTTAATTAAACGATTCCAAAATGCAACGCAATCAGAAGCCCGGAAATAAGCTATTCAGAATATAATGAACACTTAAAATATTCTCTTGTGAAAGCGTGAAATAATTTAAATGCAGCGCTTTTCAAATTAGCGGGTAACGCTATGAATTTGAGAACGCCAAGTTAAGGATGGAAGGAAATTGCGACTGGGCACCACTTGGCACCAGGCCAAGTCTGTAGTTAAGCTGATTGCTCAGCATCCTGGAAAATTAGGAGCGTGTGTAGAATTTAATATTACGGGTATATTTATTTATTATAAATATGCACCCTACTCTTACATTATTATAAATATGTATATAAATATATACCAAATTTTATCCTAGTGTTACATGCCGACAAAGGTGAATGCACACCTGCCTGCCATAAAGCGCAGTTTATTACTTTCCCGCATTTGGACTTCTTTTGTTCACTTTTATTTGTAAAATTTGTAATCACAAAAACAGTCCATTGTGTATTGTCATCTTTTATGGCAGTCATTAGGCAGGTGTGTCGAACTGATTCTAAGAAATCCGATCTTTGCGGGCTGGCAGACATATTGCATCGGTGCAACAATGGCCCAATGGAGAGATCGGCAGTCTAGCGAGAACCACGGTCAAAGCAAGACGTGTACATCGATAAGCTATATAGTGACGACTTTGAGCGTGTTATTGAATCGTGCGGTTTGTACTGGTTGCATCCAGTTATAAATGTACCTGTGTTTGTACAGTTCTAATAAATTCTATAGTAATTCCAACGGCATTATAATTCGAGTCCTGTAGCTCGTAACACTACTTTATTTTTCACACTCTTTGAAACAGTAACAAATAGAGTACACTAAATTGCGGTCTTATGAGTCAACTTAGATTCTTACCTTTATGTGCGTTAACTACATTATTATGGACGATTCCTTCCACACAACCTTGGGTGGAAAATTTTCAGTTATCAGGTAAGTATTATTTTAATTTTAAAAATAATAATTATTAAGAACGATAAAAAGAATTATGTAAAAACTAATTAATAAGTTCCCATAAGTAAAAAGTTGAATTAAACTTTTATAACTGTTATCATTTCTTAACGAAAGACAACAATGAAAATACTACATTGCATTATTCATAGTCACAGAACTACTTTTATGTGAAATAATAAATAACTAAGGTAGAGTTATCTACTTCAGTTATGTAGGCCACCATATAAAAAATCAGTTATTTTAGAACTTGCAAGAAGTAGTGCCTCTATTATACATTTAATTTTAATTATGCCAACAAAACATCACTAAAGTGGCAATCTACATATTTCCCATTGAATCCTCAAACATTCAGAAGTGACCTTATTTTTTTCCATCTCTTTATTTTGAAAGAACCAGCTATTAATTAAAATTGCAAAGCGAATTCCGCGCAAACGAAATTTCACCCCAACGATTTGTAAATAGCTCTTTGAGAGTACCGAGGCCATTGGGCGTTTGGCTGAAGGATACGGGGAGGTACTATCCTTATATTTATATTTACTCCATTTCGATACACTAAAACGAGACTTAGTTTTGCGATGACAGCAAAAACTACATGTATCGTGTTTTAACAAAAAAGTTTAGTATAAAGTGTTTAAAAATCTGTTAGTGAATAAAGTTCAAAGTAATTAGTGTGTACACCATTACGAGTGTTGTACGTATAGCGTATTACAAACAACGCTTATATGTCGTCATCTTCAACCAATCGCTGTGTCTGACTGGATGTAGAACTTCCATAAGCTTGCGACCTATCCCGATCCTCATTGGAATTCATCAGTTCACGCCGTCATCAGCTTTTTTATGAGAATATTTATTAATTACATATTAAGAAACAATTTCCTAAAAAATAAAATTGCATCCTTATTTTCAGTTAAAAATACAATCAGTAAATAAATGAACTAAAACAAAATGTTAATTTTATCCTCAAAAGTAGCGAAGAGAACAAACACTACTGTTTTAGAATTAATTAGGATTATATTAATTGAAACAACTTCGTCCAAACTACAACCTTTATAATTTAAGACAACCGCTCCCTTTCGTGTTTGTCTATGATTTTATAACTACACAGACGGTTCATAAAACAAGACAAAGTGGTTATTAGCATTTTCGAAATACATGGAATGGATCTTTGTCCTTTGACGCTCATTCACGATGCCACGGATTTATTGGTGCAATTATAACATTGTTATTTGTTATTGTAACTTAATTATATTCGATGCAAGATGTTTGGAAAGGAATCTACTTCAAAGTAGAATCTAAAGTCTAATAAAAAATGTTTGAAGATATAACGTCTTATGGGAGGGTAAACTGCTTCGTTACGTAACGCGTTACGGCGCGAGTCTGTCTGGTTTCCCTTTCTCTCATGCATTTTGCAGCGATAGGCAAGCTCCTCCTTTCTCACTCTAATCCTCAGTGTTAGCCGTATTTCGGTAATTAGATTAAATAATAATACTAACAATGTCCATACACAAAATTGTAATGTACATATTCAAGAATTGTAACTTAGAATAATTATATATTTTATAATCAATAAAAGATTTACAATAAATAAACTTTCCTTACATTATCATATTAATATACATAAAATTTAAGTAATAACCTAAGCTTTTCCCAAGTTAAAAAATGACAATATTAAATAGTTCAACTTAGATTAGTTTAAGTTATCCCCGGTAAAAGGTTTTTATTCAGAAGTAGGGAAGGGGCTAGAAGGTTTGGGCTTTACTACCTGTTATTTCTTTGCATTTTCTGAGAACGTTTATCATAGTAATGTATATTTTTTATACACCATCTGAAAGAAGAGATTTCATCGAATATAAAGCCCACCGACTCTTTTAAGAAAACTATACCTATTATATTGTTTATATTATAAATTCTTTTTCCTTTCATTTTTTGTTATATTCTCTTTCTTTCCCAGTGGGTGTCATCCTATAACTATTTTTTCCTTTTTTACCGTTTTCACAGGGATTAGGACTGGTCTATACATAAAGGTACTGGGCAATCCTTCCCTTGTATAACTACTTCTATTTCTCTATGTACCTCGAAGCTATATTTTCCATTATGGTGGTTTTACCTCAAACGTAAAATACAATTGTCACATCGCGTAACAAGAAAGGGTCTTTCTTACAAATGAGCTACTTCTCTCTTAATTAAGGAGAACTAGAATCTGGCCACTAATACCGGAATGCAACTCAAAGTTTTTATGGCTGCATAGTTCAAATTTGAAGAAAGTGCAACTCCAAAGTGTATGAACTTACTCCCGTCGTAGAACAATGAAATGACTATTTTTACGCCAACAATAATTACTGTAACATGGTCTAAAAATAGACCATGTTACATAACTTTTAAGTAATGAGTAAAAAGCATGTATCCACGAATAAAGATTTGTGGAAAGTTCTGGAAAATAAATAGAATAGGTTTGATTTTAATAGTGTACGATAAGAATTCCTCCCCCCTGACATCCTGAGGTGTTGCGCAGCCTTACATAAGGTAATGGTGTCCCGGCTTCCAAGCAGGAAAACCAAAATCAGGATTTATAAAACCGTCATACGGCCCATCCTGATGTTCGGTTGCGAAGCCTGGACGCTTACCCGAAAGGAAGAGAACAGCTGTTAGTGGCTTAACGAAAGGTTCTCCGCAAGATTTTGGGTCCAACGAGGAGAGATGACGGCAGCTGGAGGGTCCGAACCAACGTCGAAATTGAAAACCTCGTGGCCGAGCCTACCATGCTAGGAGAAATTAAATCTTACCGCCTCCGTTGACTCGGTCATGTAGAACGCATGGGAGAGGATCGAAGCGTGAAGAGGGCCTATTTGGGACGATCGCATGGGCGATGTCCAGTCGGTCGCAAGTACCGGTGGAGGTACAAAGTGGAGGCTGACCTGTGTGAGCTTCAAGCCCTTAACTGGCAAGAAACACACACACACACACACAAACAACAGGACAGGAACAGGTGGCGTGTTCTCGTTTCAGAGCCCAGGACACATTTTGGGTCGCTGAGCCAACGGAGTTAGTTATTTAGTTACTATAAGAATTCTTCATAATTGATTGTTTTATGTCCTAACTCTTTGTACTTGTATATTTGTTAGGAATAAAGTCGCTTAGACAACCTAGTACGTCGTGTGACTAAGCTCACGATGAATGTGGCTTTTGCCTGTACTATAGTTGCATCACCAGGGCCGCATTTAAACACTACAAGTATGTAAATATAAAAAATAAAGTAACTAATGCATCATCAATATTAAATCTATCAATCCTAGCCTAAGATTATATTTTCTTAAGTTTTCTCGACTTTTATACACAATAAAACTACGTAATAACGGTTTTTAAACGCGGTAATTTATTTGATTTTTATTATTCCGCGGTTTCGGACACTTTTCAGTAACCGTGATCACGGAAGACAAAAATGTCAAGTGTAGAACATATCATATCGTTAAAGTTTTATTTAGCCTACCACCAACTTGTTCACTATAATTATTTAGTTTTAATTTTGTTTGTGGTTATTATTTACTCTATGGGAGTCTATTCTAATTTCAGTTAAATTAAATTAATTTATTTTCAAAGAACAAGTTAGCGATAGGCTAAATAAAACTTTAACAATACTCATTGACACTAGACATTTATTCTGTGATCACGGCCACTGAAAAGCGGCCAAAACGACGGAATAATAAAAATCAAATAAATTATCGCGCTTAAAACCGTTAAAACGTATTTTTATTGGCCTAGGATTGTCTGGAAGAGATCGCTTTTGAACGATAAGGACTCCCATCATACTATGTTATTCCGTTTTATTATATTGAACACCAAATATATGCTGATGGGAAATAAAGACTTAAGAATTAAATGAGACATTTAGTCATGGTCATTTACGATTATTAGAATATAATCACACTTCAAATGTTCAATAGCACACGTAAGTAAACATTACCGTCAAATTTTATACCCATTAGTGAAATAAATGAGACTTGCATCATTCAAATTTCATTTTTATTAAAGTGCATCGGTATAAATGTAAACGTAAATAATTAAAGATTAATTGTAAAAAAAATATCATATACATAACTTCACACCAGGTTAGTTAAAATATAATTTCATACAATATTAGAAGTTTAGAGACTAACACAATAAAAACTTAATTTTAACTAAACTTATTTGATTTTAGTATAATGTTTTGCGGTCAAACACCAAAACCCAAAAAAAAACCATGGAATATAAATTTGAACTTGTTCGTTATATTGTAGTACAAAGATACAAAATAATCCCAAATTCAGCCCTACATTTATGATGACACACTACCGGCACCCACCCCCCGTAAGCTGCAAGTCTCGCGAAACGCTGCGCCAGCGCATTCACTATACGCACCAGGGCTGCCACCTTAGCTCTCTTAATGGTAAACTAAACAAATCTTAGCACAAAATCTAGCACGATTTTTATAGTAGACAAATATTTATATAATTACATAAGGCTGGTCTATACATCGGGCAATGTATATCGGGTATTTTGTTAAAATTTATTAATCTACTTAGTATGTGTTTAAAATGCGCAAACTGCCCATAAAATCATTTACGGTTCTTCACTAGGCACTGGCCGGCTAAATTTAATAGGAAAAATTCCGAGTATTTTATGTGAAATTTAATTAAAAAACCTAGCCGAATGTAGCGTTTTAACAACGTATACAGCGTTCAACACTCCTAAAAACAGGCAGCAGCCCTGACACGCACCCACTAACGGTTTCGCAGACCGTGGATCATTGAACACGTTTTCAAGGTTTGTCGCGGTTGAGACAAAGGTGCTTGAAATGTGCTTTACTATGCCTATATGCATCTGCGGTCTTTATTTATAAATGTAAATAACATAAATATGAATTTGCAGTTATGTGATCATCCTCACAAAAAACAGTCAACGGTAGTTTTCGTTCGATTCGATTACAATCCTAGGATATAAACCATGACGTTTCATCCGCTAATGGACGAGGTCACATTATGCCAGAATATCAGATACTTTTCCAGGATCCGAAGTCCAAATGAACAAAGTAGCTTGGGAAGCCTCGTTCTATATGTAAGTAGCAACTGGCGGTTTTCATCCTGAACGTGTGCAAAGACAGAACTTATACTATAAAAATATATAGATTTTTAATTATTATCTTTTTAAGTAGTGTCATATTTAAAGAAACTTGTTAACCAGATAAAAACAATGTTGAATGTTTAAATAAACGATACACGCTTACTATATAATTAAAATCAAAATCATTGTTATTTAATTCTTTAAACTATTATATTAATAAGAATATCAATATACCCGCATAATATGCTGATTCTGTAACACTTTATTTATTTGTTATCAGTATATCTGTTGTTTTCGTATTTTTTAAATGGTTATACAAAACATCTACGCGTCAAAAAAGTCATTGTCAAGTCTTATACGTCATACAAAGTTGTATGGACTCGGTTCTTTACCTGGCATTGTGGCGAATAAAACACAAATGCACAATTATTAGTTAAAAACGATAAATATCGTACAATTATTGTCCACAATGTTCACTTTAAGGTAAAATTAAACATTTTGAAAATAAAACTGCACAGATAAACAACACGTTTCAAGTTTCCGCCAAAAACTCTAGGTTATCGTAATGGAGGTTACGTCAATGTCAAACATTTTTAGGCCAAATTCTATTCTCAATCAAGCTCTTGTAGAAAATGACAATCACACGTGGGTTTCTAATGAAATAAGCTACCTAAACACATTGTAATTATGCTTGCGGGGTGACCAGGCCAAACGCACCTAAGAAACCCGCAAGTCTTCTTTCACGACAATCGTATCATCCTGTTCTGTCCATAGAGAAAAGAAAATCGCAGCGCATTTATCGCCCCGGCCGCTTCAGAGAACTTCATTGCTCTGTGATCTGGTCGCTCCGTCTGGCTGGACAGCGTTCTACACTACGTTTGCCGTGATGCTGGCTTCACTGCAGGACTCGTCTACACAAGGTCGTAGGTGAAGGCTAAATGAGGAAAGCGAGCACTGGAATAACTGACGCAAAGTTGGGAAGACCATCGTCCAGCAATGGACAATGGTTGGCTCGCCAAAGAGCGAAGGTAAAAATAACAGAATAATTATCAGATGTGAAGGGAAGATCAATAACCGGTGTAATTTATGTAAAGATCTAATTGCCATCCAAATTAATAAAATCGGCAAATGCGTAATAATGTATTAATTATGCATTTAACATATGCAAAAAGTGAGAAGAGAGAATATAATCTTTATGTCTTAGAAGCACATATCTCTCCTAATGAGTTAAATAAAAAAGTTACTCAATAGACGTCTCGAGATCGTAGTTATAGAATGTGTTTATATGTCTACTGTCATCTGTTGTTTTTAATTGTTTTGATAAACATTTTCGTTAACCATGTTTAAAATTATAAACATAGATAATTCAGGTATAATTTAATGTTGTGAGCATAAAGCGTATGAAAGCAAATTTCGCATTGTTACGTACCAACAATTTCATTAATTATCACTAATTGTGTTATTACGAATGAGTATATTACAATGGAAAGGATTTGTATCGTGTTCAAGGTATGAAACACACTCGAGCGGAATGTAATTTCGTCTGAGAGACAAGTATACCAATTGCTAACTAGACCGATTGCAGGCGGTGTAGTGTCGTAATAATTAAAGCTCCTGTTGCTGCAAAAAGGTCGAAAATATAGTGTAAGCAAAATCACGTTTCTTTGGTGAATTGGGGAAAACTTATTTTTGAAGTGAAACTTCTTTATCGGCGTTGGAAAAAAAAAATACCCTCACATTTTTCGGTTACGCGTCACATTTTTACATTACCCGCCATCTTTTTCTTGCCCCTACCACGGTCGATTCGAACGAAGAGTAATTACAATTAATCAAATGCTGTTATAATCTTAGTATCAATAAGGTAAAATGAAATAATTGTATTATTTGTATTCATGTCTATGATAATAAAAACCTTTTGTTTAAACTTTATCTAATTTAACTTTATTTAACCAATTTCTGTAAAGTTGCATTATAATAGATCATTTTTCGAAAAATAACTTCATAAAGAAGTTTCACTTCTTACGTGTGTACACTAGTACACGCACACATTTTTTTTTGAGGTGATAACTTCTTATGGGAGGGTAAACCACTTCGTTACGTAACGTGTTACGGCGCCAGTCTGTCTGGATTCCCTTTCTCTCACGTAAGATTAGTTTAAGTTATCACTTCTGTCGAGCGTCCCGAGACGGACGTCTGTTTTTTTTTATTATTGCTGAAGCACAGCAGACAAGCTGACGGCCCAACTGTGATAGAAAGCGGTCATAATTCGGACCAGCAGATTACAAAAATGTAATTTTTAAAATTTTCGTCCGTCTATCTTTCTGTCTGTCTGTTAGAGCATCACGTAAAAACCACTGAACGGATTTTAACGAAATTCGAAACGGAGTTAACATATGTCACGGGGCGTAATTTAGGAAAAAATGGAAAATCTACAACCCGATTCCAGCGCCAAGTGTTTTGTTTGGATTGATAGGTTACATTGATCCCTAATTTTTATATAGCCTACATTAATCAGCGATAATGTAGTATTAGAATGGTGAAAGAATTTTTGAAATCGGCCAGTAGTTTTTGAGTTTATTCGTTACAAACATACAAAATACAAATCTTTTTTATTTATAATATTAGTATAGATTAGTATTATTATATTCTTGTAAAACTTCCTTCATTCAGTAGATACTGAGTAAAATAAGGCGGACATAACGAAAGTACCAATCGAAACCTAAAAATTAATAAATTCACACTTGGCCGCTGGTAACTGTAAAAAGTAATGATATACGTGCACTAGTAAACATGAAAAACGAATAAACCTTTTAACTAAACTTCCATTACAAGTAATTCAAATTTGCAGTAACTTGTTGAACAAATTAAATCATTTTCATCTTTAACAATAATCATCTTCTTCAAGAGAAACAATTGAGGTTCTAACAGTAACAAAGCAATTCAATTAAACAAATTATACATAACTGGAATGTTGAAATTAATTGAATGTGAAATTGTTATATCTTTAGATTTGTACCAATGGAAGGTAGGTCGCACGAAAGTCGCCGTTAAGCTTAGGACACATTCGCGGCGGCAAACGCGCGGTTTTTAAACGTTTTTATTAATTTAATTAATATTGCCATGGTAAAAGAATGAAATTGCAAAGCAATTATAAATATAATTTTATTTTTGAAAATATTTTTTACTTTATGGGCAAAAAATTAAAAAACTTAATAAGAGTAGCTATAAATTAAGGCTTCTGGACCACCCTAGTGACCCTTAACTCAATGGCATAAGGTTCAAATTAGTGCAAAAAAATAAATATTTTCTCCGCTAAGTTTACCAACCGCAAAAGCGTGCTTAAGGGGCTTCTGGACCACCCACGTACCAGTATAAGTTGAGCTCTGGTTAATATCGATGAAGTATGGGTGTAGAGCTACAGTTATGTTGGTTTTGCCTCGAAATTGGTCGATTGAGCTGTGCGTGCATACGTTTTTGTGGGTGACGAGGGGTCTTGGAGGTCTGGTTTCTGGTTTTGTCGGGGACGCCCTCTGCGACGCCGGTTGGTGTTGTCGGTGGTAAAGATGATGGTCGAGGACGCCCTCTGCGACGCCGATGGTAAAGATGATGGTCGAGAACGCCCTCTACGACGTTGGTGTTGTCGGTGTTAAAGGTGTTGAGGATGATCTCTTCGGCCTCGGTTGGTCGAGGACGCCCTCTGCGACGTTGATGTCGTCGACGAGCACGCGGATCGCAGCGCCCTGGTGCTGGTCGTTGCGGTTTGGAACGGATATATTCCGTTGATAAGAGTTCAAATGCAGTCTATTGTATTATATTGTAACGATTTCCGAGGTTGATAACCTCGTTGAGTGGATCCATTGATAAGAAGCAAGCATGGTCTTGTTTCAGCTACCGGCTAGCTTGTAAAGCATGATGATTATATATATATATATATATATATATATATATATATATATATATATATATATATATATATATATATTAGCGGGTATTGAGTATTATTAGACATAATGTGTTGTGAAGCAGAGTGTTTGAGATCGTTGATTGCCTTTCTCACCGAGTGTATTAATTTGTACAAATCGAAAACAATGCAAACAGAGGGTGTCGACGAGTGTGGACCATTTAAAACTGAAGTATTGGAAACAACGCATCCAAAGTACAGCTGCAAACTCATGCGTTTAAATAGTTTTATCGATTGGCCTCGATGTATGAGACAGCGGCCTGTTGATCTTGCGGAGGCAGGTTTCTTCTACACCGGGCAGGGTGATAAGGTGCTATGTTTCCAGTGTGGTGGGGGATTAAAGGATTGGGAGCCTGAAGATGATCCATGGCAACAACATGTGCAATGGTTTAACCAGTGTGTTTATGTAAAACAGAGGAAATAAAAACATGTTTAAATACAAAGAATGCATTTTTTTATTTACTTAGAACTATTACAATTTATTTCATAATGCCCCCAGGCCAATGTGTTTATGTTATCATTACAAATATACCTTTTATCATCATTCCCTGATATGACTTTTTTTCTTTTCACTTGTGTATAAATATTGTGCTTATCGCTAGTAAAAGTAATCATATCGTCATATAGCTCATAATCTTGCCCTAGAGCTTTTCTATAATTTTCAAAATTCAACTTTCTAACAATTGCTGCAGACGTTCCTTTATCTTTTTTAACGAGGTGATCGTTTTGGAAAATATATGCATACATTTTAGATCGAAGCCCTATGAACTCCCTAACGATGCACCCGTTGGTTTCATCTTTCATTTTGCCAACAACCTTCTTATTTGCAAGAGGTAGATTATAGGTATTGTTTAGGGGAAAATCGGAGGTATCGAATCGGTCCTTCAAGTCGCATTTTATGTCTTCATAAAAGTTGTCTGTTTTAATTTCGTATATAAAGGAATCGGTGTCGGTGTAGAGCAGTTGTATATTTGTATTATATTTAGGCTGCATGTATGAATAGTGGAAGTCGTACATGACATACTTTGACAGTTCTAGTACGGTAAATCCTACATATATAGGTTTATCATACAACAAAGTGGTTTTATTCATTTGTATCGCTACAAAATTTTTTGAAAACACCTTACAACTATGAAAGTTGGGGCGAGCAATGTATCTCTCAGCACCGTACCTACACTTGGTTTTACATCTTTTATCACTCCACATGTTGCATAATTTTACATCGACTCGTTTAGCCACATTTTCAATAGTTTTACCAAATATGGAGTTATTCATTAATTTATAAAAATCTTTTTCAAATGCACTCGTCGCCTTGGTTCTCATTGAAGTATTTAAATCGATATAGGATTTGAGCCAAGGTGATTGGTTAAAAGACAAAATCCTATGAATTTTTTTACATACTAATCCATTTTTCACACATTGTTTTAAGTTCATATAATGTATAATATAATTTGTTTTTTCGTTGAGAGTGAGTAAAAGTTTTTATTTTTCGAATTAGGGGGTGCCTTAGATTCGGCACAAAAGGGATAGTCACTGTGTAAATTATGTAGGGATTCGGGATACTCAATATCGACCTCTAAAAAATAACCTAAATCAGAGTCAGGTTGTTGTATGAGTATGTCGAACGCATCGACTTCACTTTGCGATAACCATACAAAGTTAGCGTGTGGGAGATATTTACTCATGGCATCGCCATACAAATTATTAACATCCAAGTAAATAATGAATGTAGAGTCGTGTGTGGGGTTGTACGTGTCTAAAAACTTATTATTGGCTTTACAATGTCTCTTGGAAACTTGGCTGATTCCACCCCGAATTCCAGATTGTACGAATTGAACCATTTCATAGTCGGTGAGAAGTTCAAGAGTCACTCCAGTTTTTTTCATCATAGCATCCCAAGAAAGGGAGGGTGCTGTAACATATCTACAAGGGTCCAGTTGGTATGCACTCATACATATACTGCGAAAATTTTCAAAAACTGCCGTCAGCAATAGGACATCAGTTTTGAGATATAAATCACAGTATTCACCCAAAGTCTTTATGTTAAATTTTTCCCACACCATAAGAGCGTGAAGATAATCATCGTCAGATATGTCTGTCTGGGTTAGCTCACTAAAGAATGCCTCTTTGGGGGGTAAAGATTTTTCTTCGAGTTTTTCCCAAGAGTCGACATATTCATAGGGAAAGACACCCTTTCGAGTCAATAAGTTCTGTTGTTCGGGGTTAGGGAAGTGATTATATAGTATTTCTAATTCGTTTTTAGAGAGATTTCTAACTAGTTTATCTAAGCTTGAGGACATAAATTTGAAAGAGTCAACAAATCGTAAGGTGATTTCACGTTTACCATCATCTTCTTTGAAATATAACTTTTTACTGAATGTTATGTATTTTTCCTTGTTGCTGGCAATACATTCAATGCGTTCAGTGTCCTTATCAGCCAGCTCTTTGATAAATAAGTGACTATCATAACCGCTTAAATTATGAAAAAATATGGGGATATAATTTGGGTTGGAAAAGTTAACATTACATTTATTATGCACCATTCCTCTAATTTTCCCTGTAAAGTGACAATGATCAACCACCTTGACATCCGTCGATTGAAAAGGTTGTTCGCAAATATGACAGTTGGGTGCGGATGTGATTTCAGGAGTTAAATTGTTCTTGTCATATGGTATTATCTGCGAGTAAATATTCGCAATGCGGTTAGCATCTGAATAAATGTTATCTATAAACTTTTTTACACAATCTTCACCGCGATATGTGACGAATTTTGATAGAGACGCATCATAGTTACAATGTAAATAATAAGCGAAGCTACATGGGACATGTTTATGGCTAAAATACGTATTCTTTTATGCGTGTCGTTAAGAGGGCAGAGCAACGATTCAAAATCAGCATAGATAACAAATGGTGCGGGCAACTGATTGTGAAAGTTTTTAAAAGTTATATACTTATTTCCTATAGTAGGTAAACTAATTAAGGCTTTTGCACAACCTCTTGTCTTATGAAGTTTCAATTTACACTCACTTGAAAAATGTATTAGACAGCTATCACACAAAAAAATTGTTTTCTTGTCTTTTGTAATCTGTGAACGAACTAGTCGGGATAAATTTTTAATCCAACAGTAGTGGGATTTATTACCATTGTCAAAAAATAATAGGTTTATACAACGTTCATATGATCTTGATGATATACACAACGGCACAATATTTTTCTTCTCCACTCCATATACGTTCACGCGTAGTTTATTCATAGTTTCAAAATGCTTCACTCCCTTTAAATCTACAGGAACGCTTATTCCGCCCGTATTGAGCACGGTCTCGTAGTGTGGGTAAGACGATTGGCGATCCACGTGTGCATCTACAGGATAGAGGGCACTCACCACCGCCCAAAAGAAGCATGCACCATCTCGGTTTTTAACATTAATGCATGCATGCTTATCCTGAATCCATTTTGGAAGTGGTATGAACGAGGACGCTTTCATAGGTGTATTTTTGTTAATATTAACGTCCATGAACTCTATCTTTTCCAAAGCCCATCCACTGTCCTTTTCTTGAAACTCTTCACATTGCTTTAAAATGTTGGAACAGATATCCTCATACAAGGATGATAGGTTTGAGGAAATATCTAAACTGAAATTCTTCGTGTTGAAAGACTTCAAGTCTCTAATCACTTCCTCGTCTGCTTTAAGAATAATAAATGTACAAAATAATTCCAAATTCACTTTAATGTGTTTGTATGTTTTCAACTCGAGTGCAACTAGCTGTTTTACCTTAGACGAAGCCGCGTTCAAATACTCTCGAGGGTCCAAAATCGTCGAAGAACCGTTTATTCTATACGATACAATTCTACACTTGAACGCCGACTCGATAACGTATGTGAAATTATCGCCACCTTCTTGTTTACACAGCAATTTGTGTCTCTTCGTTCTGGAATGAGCAATTAATTGATTGCTGGGAACCTCCAAGTTACAGAACTCACAACGATACATAGTTACCGACAGTTGGAAACTACTTATTTTTTTATAAAGTGCTTTATATAAACCGGCACACACTCTTATCTATATTGCGTGGGTGGAATGAAAAGACCAATACATAGAATGTTACATTGTATGTGTTTATTAAAGTAAACATGAATAAAACAAATATTCAATTAAATAACACTTAATTTCATGGTCGACAATAGAAGTTCTATCATAAATGTTATCCATTAAAATACAAGCGTCATGCAGCGTCTTCACCCGGCTAAGCTTAAATCGTCTCCTAAAGAAATTCATTCGGTTCTCGTAACACTCCCTCGCTCGTTGTAATTGTTGTAAACGTATATCAATGCAGTTTAGCATATGGTTTATGTGCCACCATTCTTCACTGGAGATGCTCACTGTAGACACTCCCACGTGTATCAAAATGAAATTTTTAGACTCGCATACAAAAGTGATCGCCGTACACGGTTCTGTAGGTATGCAGCCGGTCGAAAAGAATTTTGATATTTCAACACTGTTCTTCATGAATATGGTGGTCCATTCCTGTCTGCGCAACAATAAACGTCCACCGATATCAATATACACCTCGATTTCTCCATTCACCTGACTTGATGGTTTCAAAAACGTTGCAATATAGGGTATCGTCGGTGCGGGGAGGTGGTATATACTTTTACATATTTCAAAACTGAAACATGGGATTGACGGCGTGTATGAACACATCTTGTCTCCTCGAGTGTTGATGATGTACTATGGAGTTATATTTCAAAAGACTGTATTGAAACAGGAAGTCGTTCAGAATGAGACAGTAGGCGCTCGATGACGATCAGATTTGATGTGGTTCGAATCGATTAGTCCATTGGAGCTCTTCGATGACGATGCGGTTAGCCCATTGAAGCTCTTCGATGACGAAGCGGTTAGCCCATTGAAGCTCTTCGATGACGATGCGGTTCGAAGCGATTTGCCCATTCGAAATGACACAGTAGGCGGTTCGGGAATGAACAAGTTTGAAGCGATTAGCCCATTGAAGCTCTTGAATGTCTCTTCAAGTGATGATGATGATGATGATGATGATGATGATGATGATGATGACGTACTATTGAGTTATTTTTCGAACTGATTTGGTCAACAGACTGTATTGAAACAGGGAGTCGTTCAGAATGAGACAGTAGGCGGTTGTACCATCTGCAACTGGTTTTTTAAACTCCAACTCTAATTTGATATCAATCACACCGTTGACACCTGAATTAAGTGTATCTGTTTGTCGGGAACAGTCGATGACGATCAGGGGGCTCTTTGTTTTGAAGTGACCCGGAGCGATTTGCACATTGAAGCTCTTCGATCCGTAGTATGATCTCTTGAAGTTGATGAAGGCCTCGTAGAGGAGTGAGTACACTCCCTTTTCAAAGTCGTTAGCGAATGAGTCGTAGGGATAGTATTGTGAATTAAGATATAAGCGCGCATTATAAAAATTGCAATGATCAAACAGGCTCTTATCTTTACTCGCTTCATTGTTCCGTAAATGTTGAAATCCTAGTATGATGAAGCGAGGTTTTTCCAATTGAGTGGCTGTCTTCACGGACCACACATGTTTTTGAGATGTAGGCAACACCGGATACTCGTACAGATCCCACGAACGAAAAGCAATCGGAATGGGTATGTCATTTTCCACATATTTCAACAGGTTCAGCTTTTCCTTATCGGACACTTTGATGACAGGTACACGCCACACTATGCGACGAATATCGACTTCGATCTTCTTTGTCGCCTCTTTGAGAACCGCGCAGTTCAAATTTGAAGAGCTTCGGTTCAAAATCAGTTCATGTTTCGCATTCACAATCACTTTGTTGTAATCCTCGGCGAAGCCCAACAGGTGTCGAAGCGGTATTGTGAAGGAGAATTCCCCTTCAAACTCCTTAAAACCATTAATGTTCCATCCACTGTTTTCCAAGGCTTTACCCTCCTCCTCACCGTAGGACACAATACCCTTCATGGTGGTGGTGACGCCGCAGTTTTTTGTCCTATCAATCTCGACACCGTTCAATTCATAACGAATGTCTTGGAACAGGTGAACGGGTGCATTGTTGATGAAAGCAGAATTTTTCGTAGTTGTGCCTTCAACAATCAGTTGACTCTCACATGGTAGCACTATGGAGTCTTGATCGTTGATGCGGATACGAATCTCATCATTGTTCTTATATGAGTCGTTGTATGATGTGTACGTGTGATATTCAACAGACTCTATAGAGTTATCGAACAACACGCTCTCCCCTATATTTAGAATTGACGACATTATTTCAATTTTAATCCTAGTGATTGTAGAAATAGGGCGTTATCTGGTCTCAACCGTTGTGCTTTAGGTGTTGTCGCTGACGTAGGAGTGGGGACACTATGAGTCGGCACTGTTTCGCTATTGGTTTTATATATAATCATTTCACCTTTTTGATATGGAGTCGAAGCGAAATGTTCTCTTTTCTAAAGTTTACAGGATGCCCTTCTTCATTCACCACACGCACCTGAAGGTTTTGAATTATATTCACCTTCAATGGTAAATAGACTAGGTTTGCTGGACACTCTACAATTTGATATCCAGGCGGTACGGATGGAGCAAACTCGTGTAGGATGTGCGATGGTTGGTTATTAACGAATGAGCCTCGAATAATATTACACTCGACTCTTATAGAGTTGGTGATTAGAATATTTATCGCTTGATCTGATGTGTGCACCTGCTTCTTGGGTAACAGTCTTTTTGAGAAGCCAAAAATACCACCAAGACTGTTCTCTTTCTCAAAATGAATATCGTAATATGGTGAATAGAATAAACAATTCATTGTGTTTGAATTCACTTCTATATCAAAGATTTTATATGGATCACCTTTTGCCCGCTCCTCAATCTCCCTTTCCAGATACTTTATTATGTTCTCCAGTTCATAGGAGCCTTCCGGAATCGCGATAACCTCTTCATCTCCATAATGGAATAGATTGTTAGTGCTGTCTACGTTAGGTATTGAATTGAATGTTTTAAAGTATATTAGCGCACACTCAAAATCACCCTCACCCAATTCTATGGGAGGAAGGAAATCGACACTCAACGTGGAGTCGTCACCGCTCAGCGATAAGGTAAGAGACATTATCACAATGTAGCACGGAGGTGAGAAATGAAACGTTTTCCACACAACAGATGTATTTTATTTCTCACTAAACATATGTTCACAAACATTTGACAGAAAACGTAAACACAAGTGTCCGCAATTATATTTCTTATCTTTCTGCATATCATTATAGTTATAGATAATAGTGATGTCATCGCCCATGTAATTGATCACTTCCTGTGGCGGTCTCAAGTCTCCGTAACTATCGAAATATTCACAGTGTTTATCCTTTTTCACATACGCCACCCAGTGTGTTCCAGCCCCGCGCGTATCATCTAAATTTACGATCCCCGTTTCACATCTCCAAGAGCGCTTCGAGGGTAGCTCATCCCGCATAACCACACCTCGAAAATGCGGTATATTCAATCGCTTAGCGTATGATGTGAGCTCATAGTCGAGGAGAGCGCGATTCGGCAGGGCAATGTTTAGTTTTTTTGGTATGGTGCAAGATAGAGGCCCATACCTTTTTTATAGGGTGCCATATACATTCCTTTACCCACAGCCATGGTGGTGGTGGTGCCATCTTTCTTTTTAACCATTTCATAAATGTTTTTCGCAGCGGTTGTGACCCCTCCGGCTAGAGTTCCAGCGGCAGCCAAAGCTCCTAAAATCGGTATTAATGGTAAAAAGCCCCCTTTCTTCGGTAGTGCTATAACTCTCGGCTTTCTCACACCGCCCTTATGTTTAAAACTTTTTTTGACTGCCTTGATTGCGGCACCCATACATTTTGTCTTGTTGCAGCGGTGCTTTTTGACCGCTCTACGAGCAGCTTTAATAACTTTGGTGAGCCCCATACCACGTTTAACTTTGAACTTCATTAGTTTATTGACAGCGAGTGCCGCCACCCTCTCGGATAAATCTTTAGATTCACGCCAACGTTTCTCCGCTGCTGAAGCTAACTCTAAATCAGCCGTGTGTCGATGCTCTAAGGACGAATTTTGAGCGTATGCAATGTCGTGGCGTTTGCAAGCCTCATCCAAGGGATTGATACCTTTATCACCCCTTTTCAAACGTTTTTTCAATTTGGTTCCAGGCCCACAGAAATTGTAACCGGGTAGGTGTAATTCAATCGGTAAATTATCGATAAGTGTATTAATTAAACCACTTCCGCCTTTTGCAGAAGCACTTGCTTGACTGAGAAGATGATCAATCATTTTTCGTATTTAAGACACGTTCACACGTTTCTATTGTCTTTCAACAGAATGAAGTTCAAGAAACAAACGACTTGTTTATCAGTCAAGGGTTGGGATATGAAGGGTGATAATTGTGGTGGTGGTGTTTCGAGACACGGTGTATTACTACCCAACAATATAAGAAGTTTGATATGCGGTCCGTCGGGTTGTGGTAAAACTAATATTTTGCTCACTCTACTCTTGGATTCGAAAGGTGTAATTTTTGAAAATATTTACCTATATTCTAAATCGTTAAACCAACCAAAATACGTTTTTTTGGATAAAGTATTCAAACACGTGCCCGAAGTGAACTACTACACCTTCTCAGATAAGAATGAGGTGGTTTCACCGGAAGAGGCTCACAACAATAGCATTATAATATTCGATGATGTCTCGATGGAAGATCAAGAACCAATCCGAATGCATTTCTCCATGGGTAGACACAAGGGGTTGGATTGTTTTTATTTATGTCAAACCTATAGCAAAATACCTAAACAGTTGGTGCGAGATAACGCAAACTTTATTATACTCTTCAAACAGGATGAGATGAATGTAAGACATGCGTATGATGATCATGTAAATACGGATATGTCGTGGGATGTGTTCCTGGAAATGTGTAAAACATGTTGGAACGATAAGTACGGTTTCATAGTGATTAACAAAGATGTTGAAATGAGTAAGGGTAGATACCGCAGGGGTTTCGATGACTTTATAATATTATAGACAACCTCATTCCATCATGAGCTCTCCAACGGTGCAGATCTTTGGTGATAAAGAGACTAAACGTAAACTCATCAAATCTGTAAGCGCGGTAAAAAGAAAATTAAACGTTTAAATGAAGGCAAAGCGGATATAACGTCCACACTGGAGGAAACATTTGAACCAATCACAAAACCGCTGAATAGTCTAATAAACCAGTTCAATACAAAGGAGGATGAGAAAAAAATCATTGAAAATAAACCTAATGTTGTTGCTGGTGATGATGATGATGATGATGTTGATGATGAAGACGTTTATGAAGATTCTTACGAGTCATCGTTGTTATCGGAACCGGAAGAAAGTATCAACCTGTTGGCACAAAAATACTTGGACAATATGATTATTAACAAGATTAAAAAATTCCCTTAGGTGTTTATATTACGTCGGATGGTTACCACATAGGTAATACTCGTATTGAATTTGATAAGAGTCATTTGAAAATCCAGAATGAAAAATTCAAATGCACGCCTGGTCTGATGGAGCTTTTATTTAAAAAGGATCCTAATACATCGCTCATACACCCGACGGATGGAAAGAACTATTACAAAATAATAGTAATGACAAACGCTCATAGACGTAATTACTCTTCCGAAGGGCAAATACAAGGTGATAAGAGTCTCAAGTACATAAACTATATAAACATTTTCTCAAAACTGGAGGAGGTCTCGTAATGAAAAACTATTATCCAAATACGGATTACAAATACTGGGATGATCCTAATGAGTTGGTGGACAGGTTACGATTGTTAATAGCTTCAAAAAATGCCGGTAACAATAACCACTGCAACGAGATTATAGCGATAATAGAAGAATTGGCAGAATCAATATAATTGAACCATCATCGATTGATGCTTTATAACAAAAATGACTATCGACAAGTTTGGACGTTACTTGCAAGATTACAAAGTAAAATCATCATCAACACCCCTCTCAATATTAAAAAGCATCAAGTGGACTTTGAAACCGTATTTTAAGAAACGTTAAAAGAGGCATCCTGAAAATGACGTCATTATAAAAGAGCAACTCGACGAGGTTATGAATCAATGTTTACTTAAAATTAAGGAAGTCTCCCGCAAGCGTCGAGCAGAGCATACCACACCGCTGCCGGTACCGAAACACAGCCCAGCGTTGAATCGAGCAGAGCATACCGCATCGCTGCCGGTACCGAAACACAGCCCTACCACACCTGCCCTGAACAAACCTACCGCCTCCAAACCGAAATGAGCAAATGGCAAGTTGTTCAAGAGCTCCATAAAAGTGCTCGTAAAAATTTCCCACGAAGACGCTTCATACAAAAGGTTTTGATGACACCTGGCAGATAGATTTGATTGATATGCAAAAGTATGTAAAGTACAATAGAGGGTTCAAATACATTTTGGTGTGTATAGACACATTTTCAAAGTATGCGTGGGCGGAACCCATCAAAAGTAAATCGGCCGAAGATGTGACTCGGGCATACTCAACATGTTAACCCACACACGAAAGCCCAAAAACATTCAGTCGGATGATGGGAGAGAATTTTTCAATCAAAAGTTCCAGACCGTAATGAGAAAATTTAACATAAATCATTATTCAACGTACAGCGGATGAAGGCTTCTATTGCGGAAAGATTCATTAGAACGATAAAAACTTGGCTTTGGCAGCGCTTTGCCTATAATGGTTCATACAAATGGATTGTCAAGAGCTTACCGATATAATGAATAAATATAATAAAAAATACATCGCACTATCGGGGTTGCCCCAGCGAGCGTGAATCATGCTAACGCCGGCGCTCTCTTATCTACCGTTTACAACCATATCAAAGTGAGCTCTAAACCAAAGTATAAATGCGGTGATTATGTACGAATCAGTAAATATAAATCAACTTTTTCCAAAGGTTATACCGGAAATTGGAGTGCAGAAATATTTCAAATTGTTAAAGTTAATATCACCATCCAATAACCTATCACCTTCAAGATGAAGAGAAGCACCCATCTTAGGGGGATTCTACGAGCATGAATTGCAAAAGTTAAATATCCGATGTATACTTAGTGGAGAAAGTGTTGAAAAGAAAGGGTGATAAAGTTCTTGTAAAGTGGTTCGGTATAAATTCTACAAGTTGGATAAATAAAAATAACAACATACAATAAGCAAGAGTTTTATTTCAATTTTACCTTAAACATACAATATATATGCCTTATCAATAATAAAGTATACACAGTAAAAATATATGTATTTTTTCAACAATATTTAAGTAATTTTTTTTGACCACTGCAATGACATCTTATTATCAAACATAATAATGTCTTTCGTTTTTTTAAATATGCTAAATTTAATTTAACACACACCCATTTTAACATTTTAACAATTTGATTTCATGTTTGTAATGTCCACATTCTACACAATACAATATACATTTTTTTAATTACCTGCTAATTCTTTAGATGAAACCTTTGTCTAAATAAGACATAAACCTTCAACATTAAGTTTCCTAGTTTTCTTCTGTAAACATATCTTAAAGTTTTTTTCCTTTAAAGCAAAGCTAATAACCTCTACACCACTGCAAAATCTATATTAACAGATGAAACTTTAAGAAATCTAAAAGATTTTTTCAACAGTCCCTTCTTTATGACACCATTGTACATTTTAAGTTTATTTAATAATTGTAAGTAATGTCAGACATTTTATTTTCAAATGCTAAGCCATGTATATATTCTTTTTTCACAAAATAAATCACTTTACTTTTCAAGATAACAACCAATCAGGAAGTCGTACGTGACAACAGCATTACTCCCCTTTCCTTTAAAATGTATTTTTTTTCACATAATTTGCCAACAAGTATTTTTTTTAACCATAAAGCAAAAGCTATAACTCTACACCACTGCAATGACACATTCGCGTCTTATTATTAAACTTTGTATGTCTTTCACAATTTTTTAATATTGTAAGTTCAATGTTGATATAATTTTTTCAACTTTAGGACAACCTAGTTGTTCTATATTAAAAGAAGAAAATTTAAGAAATCTAAAAGTTTTTTCTCAACAGTCCCCCCTTTATAACACCATTGATATTCATTATTACCGTTTAATATTTTAAGTTTATTTATCAATTGGTTATAACTAATGTCAGACATTTTATTTTCAAATGCTAAGCCATGTATATTTTTTTCACAAAAATGAATCGTTCTACTTTTTCTAGATAACAACCAATCTGGAAGTCGTACGTGAAACAGCATTACTCCCCGTTTCTTAAGTTATAGATTGCAATTTCTTTAATATATATTTTATCACTTACAGGAAAGCATCTATATCTATGACATACATCATGTTTGTAATGTCCATTATACACAATGCAATATACAATTTAAAAAAATAATTACCTGATGAAGCTTTGTCTAAACTAAACATAAACCTTCATTCAGACAAGCTAGTAAAACGTTCACCATTAAGTTTCCTAGTTCTTCTGTAAACATATAATCTTCAAACAATGGTTTGAGACGTAACACCAAAGATCTAACCACTCTTTAAATTCAAGATTGATATCCCCTACAGTGTCTTCTGATAAGTTTGTATATTTTCCCACAAAGTTATTAATGTAAAAATGTTGTTATCATTGAATTGACTTTCTTGATATATATATATTAAAACTTGGTGTACATCTCCGTGTAATTTACTTAGTGGTATGGGATGTCTCCACATCTGCAACATTACATTACTTTTAAAGAAATTGAACCAATCTCGTTTGCAATCATCTTGGAATGTATCAAGCAGACCGTTCAGGTTATTTACATTGTTCATCTTAACTGTAATAAAAAAATATATATGTTAGATTTTCTTCCTTAAGATTCTTGTAACTCTTCTTCGAATTAATCGTAAATGATTTTCCATTCGGACCCTTATTGACTATATAAATCCCTGTTTGTAATTTCTCAAACATTTCTTTGCTCAGATCATCAAATCTTGAGGGTAATGCAACAGTATAACCATTATGTAACTGTAGTATAGTTTGCATTTTGTTTGGAAAGTATTTCGAAGCACTTCTTTGAACTTCAACAATTTTGTACCGCTTATTTACTTCTAGTTCACTGATTTTACCCAACGTTTACTCCACAACAGTTGAGATTATTCAAAGCAGACATTTTAAAATTATAGCACACTTACAAAATTCAAAGAATATTTAGGTAATATAATTATTAATATTGAAGTACTTTATAGAGTATGTCTCTTCTCTGACTAATAAATGAAGTATGAGTGTGGATGATATTTCACGCTGTATTTATATGGCGCAAATTACAAATAATTATTTACGCATGTGTTTCCCACATAGCTTTAGTGGGAAAAATAAAAGACAACTTTGTCTTTATCATATTGATAAGGAACAGGCCTAACCACAATAAACAATGATCGCCTATTCCAACGTCCTGCATGATGATATTAGTTGTAATTAAAACATAATATTCCTTATCACATACCTTAGTGATGGGTGTACTGTGGGAAATATATATTTCGGTTGAAAATCTATACAATTGTGGAAATAAACGGGGTTCGCATCCTTCGTCGGGAATTTTGCCTTTCATTAAATTATCGATTTGATTTGAGCATACGATGCAACTCTTTTCATCCCTGTTTATACCGCTCACATTCCTCGCTTATAGGATAGCTTGAAATTTTAGTACTTGAAAGTATTGTTGAAGAAGGTGTTGTTGAAGAAGTTGTCGATGAAGTAGTTGTCGTTGAAAAAAGGATGTTGTATCCTTCCTAGGTAATTTCACTGAGATCACCAAACCATTCTCATCTTTATAGGTCTGCTCGTAGGTTTGAGATGACCAACTTTGATGCATAACGTTCTTTACGCCATCACCGTCTCGCTTTACACGTCCACTCAAAATCTTATAATTTCCAACTTGTACAATAACAATTTATTAGTTGCACTGCATAAGCTGAGATCAATTTCATCTTCAACATTTAAAACTACTTGCTTTGGCACAACATCATTTTCATCGTTCATATAAAAATCATTTGCCAATTTTCATCAAACACTTCTTCATTTAACAGCTGCACCTTTTTAAATACACAAATCGGTTGAACTAAATGTATCAATCTTCATTGATTGAACCTGTTATGTTTTTCACTATCACATTACTGTCATTATTACGCTGTAAGTGCAGCAGCGTTACCCAAGGTAAAATACTTGTAACAACATTTTGCAGAATGCATAAAATTATCATTTCTGCACGCTTTTATACTCGATCAATCATATTAGACTTTAGAACCTCTCTATAAAGAGAATTTAAAAATCTAATATCCGTTCAGATAGATTGCAACATTGTTGTACAAAGAATCTTTTGTTCTGTATAATCATGTACCTGCTTATCAATGGGTGACATCCTGCCCCTTTATCAATTATATTATTTAAATTTAAACGATTGGGAAATTTAGATCACCCACGTTCCCGCCACATTTTTTTCAACAAATATACATGCAACATTGTTGTACAAGAATCTTTTGTTCTGTTATCATTACTGCTTATCACGTGACTCTGCCCTTATCAACGGTCCAAACCGCAACGACCAGCACCAGGGCGCTGCGATCCGCGTGCTCGTCGACGACATCAACGTCGCAGAGGGCGTCCTCGACCAACCGAGGCCGAAGAGATCATCCTCAACACCTTTACACGCAACACCAACGTCGTAGAGGGCGTTCTCGACCATCATCTTTACCATCGGCGTCGCAGAGGGCGTCTCGACCATCATCTTTACCACGACAACCAACCGACGTCGCAGAGGCGTCCCGACAAACCAGAACCAGACCTCCAAGACCCTCGTCACCACAAAACGTATGCACGCACAGCTCAATCGACCAATTTCGAGGCAAACCAACATAATGTAGCTCTACACCATACTTCATCGTATTAACCAGAGCTCAACTTATACTGGTACGTGGGTGGTCCAGAAGCCCTTAAGCACGCTTTTGCGGTTGGTAAACTTAGCGGAAAAATATTTATTTTTTTGCACTAATTTGAACCTTATGCCATTGAGTTAAGGGTCACTAGGGTGGTCCAGAACCCCCAATTCTATGCTACTGTCGAGCTCTTCCACTATGGAGCCATTTGCTTGGCGAGCTGTCCATGGAATGTTGGGCATTCGACGCCAACACCGCATTTCAAAAGCGTCAATTTCATGTCCTTTGCCTGGACAGTCCATATTCCGAAGGTTACTCATCGTTCATTTGGCTATTTTGCTATTAACTAGTCTGGCCATAAATACCGTTACATAAAAACCTTTCTTTTTTTCAACTTTTTAATTGTTTTGAATTTGGAACATGTATTTTTACATTTCACATATTTTTTCGTTTTCATTATCAAATTACAATATGGAATGGGGTGTTAAATAAGATAGGATTGCAATGATCGCCTTGCAAAAAGTGGGTATGGAGCGACATAGCGTCTCTTAAAAAATCTTTGGAGCAAGCAGTAGCGAAATTCTCTTGGAAACAGTGCGTAAATCCATAGATTCGTGGCCAAACAGATTAAAGGCCTGTATAAAAGCCAAAGGTGGCCATTTCGAATAGAATATTTTTTCATTTTTTGCTGAGACTTTAATAAATATGTAGGTATAATTTTTAATAAATTTACATTACTTCATTTAAAAAATATGCATTTTCATTTGTAACAGAACTTATGGTTGGACTAGGTAGATATGGAGCCTAGCCTAAGGATTGTAGGTGCGTAAAGGAGTTTTATGCCAACATTGTAATTAGTAACATGTGTAACGGTGGCCAGCCAGTCGTCCGCATAGATGATACACTATATATAGAGAGTCGTCCGTTAGCTCACATGTAAGAAAGTCGTAATTAAAGTCTCGGTAAATGTGTACAACGTATTTCATTCCATCCAAACACCTAAAGGACCTTTTTAATGGGATCTAATAATTTAGATCCCATTAAAGCTAAAATAATTTTTAGCTTTAATATTGAAATGCGTAAATTGTGTTTTTTTATAACAGACCGTTATATTGATTAGGTAAATATTTAAAAAGTCGTCCAAACGTGTGTCTTGCTCCGTACATTTAAAGATTCGCTGAAATGAAAGTTACGTTGTATGCATATATATGATTTGAGGTTTTATCAATGAAATTTTTTTTTATTGCAGGAGTTCAGCAGACAGGCAGACGGTGTACTTGATGGAAAGCGATTACCATCGCCTATGGACGTTTGCAACACCAAAGGTGCTACAAATGCGCTGCTGCTCTCTTAAGCGAGACTGGAACCTGGTCACAAATCACTGGAACGTAACTCAAAGTCGTTATGGCGATATACTTTCCATCCAGTCGGGCAAATGCCCTACCATCTGGCTGTGGGTTGTTTTGTCGCCTCTTACGACAGGCCGCAGGAAATTGTCCACCAAACACTTTATTGTTCACCAAAATAAAAAAAACTACGTTTTAAAAAAATAGATACAATAAATGTTGAACAAAGGGTGACCTAATAAAACTACGTTTTAACGGTTTTAAGCGCGGTAATTTATTTTATTTAGGTTTATCCGACGTTTCGGCCGCTTTTCAGTTGCCGTGGTCACGGAAGACAAAGATGACATTTGTCGAACGTGTATTGTCAAAGTTTTTATTCAGCCTACCGCCAACTTGTTCATTTTAATTATTTAGTTTTAATTTTGTTTATGGATATTATTTACTCTATGGGAGCCTAATCTAATTTACCACCGCTTCACAACATGTTGTGGCTTGAAGAGAAGAAGCGGCGCAAGAAAGGGTGACCTTATCGCTTAAAGCGATTTTTTCCAGGCATCCCCTTATGTTTTATGCTAAATGAAGTTCCATTCTGGTAAATTACAGGTGCATGTAGTTCCGTAACGTAGTTAAGTGATTCGTTAGATGTTCCGCACTCGAACGTTGCATTGATGTTTGCTTTGCAAGTTGCTGTTTGATCACGAGTAATTGAATTATTCTGTCAGATAGTTTGGAATGGTTGTGTTAATGTTATTATTGGTTGCCAGGATGTGCTTTGCTACCATTTACTTCACTTTGAAACCTCAAACGGACTAATTACTCGAGTCAAAATTTTTTGAAGTGAAACTTCTTTAAATCGTTGTGATTTGAAACTTGACGAAATGAAAAAGCGTCACTAAAAAGAGCTAAACACATACACAAATTCAAAATTTTTATTCAAAATAAATTCGACTGGAGAACACTTTTTGTAGGTCGTACATATAAGTTAAAATTTAATTTTACTTTCTAGTCAATTTCATAATTTAAACACTACGCTCACACAGATAGAGTTGGAAATGTTTTCAAGTTTTTTCGTTAATACTTCAAAATTCGTATTTTAAAGTTTAAATATATTATAACGATGTAATTTACGACTTGTGACGTCACAAAATTTAGAATCCCTCGTACCCCTTGTCACTGTTTCACTTTTACTGCGAACTGCACACACTCACACGCACACGTTTTTTCTTCCTTTTAAATATAACGTATCACAAATGTTTTATACTGTGTTGAATATTATCTATAGTTCATGTTAGAGTTGGTGCCGCTAGAATATAATGTACTGACCAACATCGCAGATGCTTTAAAGAATAGTCATATTAAAAGCATCTTAGATAAGCATGCATATATGAAGAAATTAATCAAAGTAGAAAGATAGATAAGACTCTATTGCTGACCAAATATACAATTTCAAAATACGCAACTACAATATTGTCATGGTAGAAACCAAAGGCGGCCTTGTCGCTTAAAGCAATCTCTTCCAGGCAAACTGACTTAAGGAATAGTTTAACTGAATCTGGCGATGTAGGCGGTACAGGTCATTAAATATATCATAAATAAACATACTTAAACTACTTTATAAATTAAATACAAATTTATTAAATAGTCTATAATATAAGAGTTAGGTATAATTATTTAAGGAAAGTAGTGTTTTCTGAGTGAGTCCTTAAATGTAGGCGATGTTTTGGCCTCTCTGAAAGAAAGAGACAGCGCATTCCATAGTTTAAAAGTAGTTAAAGTAGAAGTAGCGGAAGTAGTTGAAGCGAGATTTATCGTCTCTTTCTAGTGCTTACTTTCTTGTGGAATACATGCGTAATAATTATGTTTGATACGGTAGAATATTATTCTTCAAATAATTGTAAGTCTTCCAAAGGCCGTCCAAGGTTGTCTCTAAAGGCGTATTTCGCTAAGCTGTTGAGATTTTCAGTACAAACAACATCTCAACAACAAAAAAATAAGCATCCTACAATATATCTTTGCACACTAGTAAATATCTCTCATAACCGTCTGGTACTTAGTTATACTTTTTAGATGCATTATTTAAGCATACATTATAGGAATAAACTTGTACCTACCTATGTTAACGATAAAAACTGAACTGAGTAAACAAGCCTGCAAAATGTAAAACAGTGCTCAGTTATGTAGGCCTCTAAAATTGGACTCAAAAGAATATTTTTATTCGGGACCAAATGTAAAAACCTCGTCAGGACCCCAGTCGGATGTCATTGCACCTTTATAATGTATGAGGGTAGTTAGAATGGATAACCGTCCCAGGTAGAGATGGGAAAGACCGAATTGACAGAGTTGCCACATTGACACGCTTGAAAGGCTGTGTCATGGGTAGTGGTAGCAGTAAATAATGATAAAAGTAAAATATATAAAAGATATATAATTGAACAAAAAACCGACTTCAAACTAACAAGCAAAAAGTAAATATTTAACTGACTTCTTTCTACAATATCTTGAAGTCGGCGCCAAGTAAAAAAAATGCCTTACTATATTCTTTTTTTCAGTGTTTTGAGTTCAGCAGACAGGCAGATGGCCCACTTGATGGGAAGCGGTTACCATCGCCTATGGACATTTACAACACCAAAAGGTGTTATAAATGCGCTGCTGCTCTCTCAAGGGAGTCTGGAACCTGGCCACTGATGCCGGAACACAACACAAGGTTGTTATGGCGGCATACTCTAGACCACGGGTGGTAGCCATCCAGTCGGGCAAATGCTCTACCACCTGGCTGTGGTTGTTTTGTCGCCTCTTACGACAGGCCGCCTGGCCGCAGGAAATGGTATTCTTTCTCCGTTCCTGCACGGATAAAAGAAAATAAAATCATTACTTTTAGCTTTTAGAAAGGCATCTTATCTGTACGAGTAACGAATAAATAATATGTCAGTCGGGAAATGTTGAAGAATTTCTGATTATGAAGAGATGTAACCGACAGTACTTGGCTAACGTGTGTCAATTATTTTTTATCGGTCCTATGATCTCACATTTCTAATGAAAATAGGTCAGGAATGTGGGAACACACACCTGTGAGCATAGGGGCGATAAAACATACCTGTCGCTGTAACGGAAATTGGTTTAGAAAAGTACTACCAAATCTAAAATGATGAACTTTGTGCAATAAAATCGTTGACGCTACAATTGATTACGCTGTAGTTGCGTAAATTTCTTATGTGTTAGAGCCATGCTGGAATCTATTGTCTTGATTACAACGCTTAGAGCCGGCTAAACCACGCAAACACAGAATATCGGCGTGTAGCGGTTAGTCTTGACTTAAGTGTTCCGTGCGATGAATGAAAGTTCCCTTCCGTATCCCAGCTACCTGTTGCATTCATTATCCTTATTATCCTTGTTTCTATATTCCATTCCACCTGTCTGTATCCGATTTCTCCTGTCCTTTTCCTGCTATCTCATACTAAAGGTTAATAACGCGTTGGGTTCACCTCTGGTGTTACGAACGTTTGTAAGCTTAATGACCACTAATTATTTCATGGCAGTGAGTGGTATTTACTGTTGAATGCTGTGAACTAAGGTGAACTAAATAGTTTTGGAAACGGTTAACTTATGTTACAAATATTGACAAGTCGTACAGCTACTACAATATATAGCACAATGTGTGAGCGGGACTGATGATGTGCGAACAAGATTGCGTTGCTCTAGGCAGTGAGTAGTTCGTTGTCCGCTGCGACGATTAGACGTATGCAGCTCCCAAAAATCATTGACATGTTGTGTCGACAGAATCGTGTCACCCACTGCTGTAAAACTCACGTGTATTCCAGCACGTACCTGCAACTTGTTTTATCTACCTTTATTTAGAACCTACAGAATTGGAACTTTGGTGTACTACTTAAAATTTTATTTTGTACTAGCATATGACTGCGACCTCGCCCGCGCTTTACTTGAAATTTCCCGGAGATTCTTGGGACACAAAGTACCGCAGCATTTAAAAAATAATGTAAGCTATTATATTTTAGTGAAAACTGTGTCGGAATAAGCTAATTTTTATGCACGCGTACAAGTACATTGGAATTCGTTTTTTTTTAATGTGGCCATTTTAAATGATTCAAAAAATCCCGCGGAATTCCAAAAATAAAAAGCAGATTAAAGATAGAGTAATTAATGTGACCGAAGTTTTGTCAATCAAATCGATTTTGTGACTTACTCGATGTGTTTTAAGAAGATCAATATTGTCAAAAACTTCAAACTGTTTACAACCGACAAAAAACTAGACTCGTTGTCTTTTATCTAATGCTGATATTACACTGATCAATCAAATGCAATCGTTTTGGATGAAAAATACAGAACTAAAAGCCTAGACGGAAGTCAATGACAAGCTAGTAAAAGCGGGTTAAAAATAAATAAGTTTTATTCATTGATTTTCCTTAGACGATCGTTTTGTTACACCACATACAATGCTTGCAATAAATTATGTATATTTTCTTAATTTTGACTTTTATACATAACAAAATTAACTGACTTTTGCTTTATTTCTCCTCCCATTCGTTTTAATATTATATAAAACTGTGTTTCACCCGCATGGTGATAGATAATTGTGGTTATGATGATCATTCACGCTATATCTTTATAAATTATTGCCTATATGTTATTCTGATGTGTAAGCTATATTATTGTCAAGTTTCATCAAAATCCATTCAGCAGTTTTTGCGTGAAAGAGTAACAAACACACATCCATTCTTACAAACTCGCGTTTATAATATTATAGTAGGATAGGAGTATTAGAGTTGGCATGTTTGCTGAAGAGTTTCTTGCGCCGCTTCTTCTCTTCAAACTACAACATGCTGCGAGTCGGTGATAAATTAGATTAGGCTCCACAGAGTAAATAATAAACATAAACAAAATTAAAACAAAATAATCAAAATGAATAAGTTAGGCTAAATAAAACTTTAACAATACTCGTTGACACTTGACATCTTTGTATTCCAAGATCACGCTACTAAAAAGTGGCCGAAAGGTTGGAATAATAAAAATCAAATAAATTACCGCGTTTAAAACAGTTAAAACATATTTTTGTTAATTATTTATATTATTCAATAATATATTAAATGTTTTAGCCAACTTAAAGAATGCTAAAGATAGATATTAAAGTTGTCATTTTTTTAATTTAAATTAAATAAATTATTATTTGTTATGAAAAGCAAGGTGTTAGTTTAATCATTATTTAAGTGCTATAAGTAATTTTAATATTAGGTCTTTACCTATGAAATTGGAGATTTTTATGATAATTTTAAAATATAAAAATTTTGGTATTTTTTTATTTCAGCTAATCAAAGTACTGGCCCAAATTATCTACATAATTTTGCCATTTTGATGGCAGTTTGTTTATCCCTTTAGTGTAGAAGTCTGCCGGACGGGAAGCGATGAAGTCAGCGAAAGCGTTTTGTACTGCCTCTCGGGTATA